>JACATO010000656.1:0-578597 GCA_018389105.1 Nautilus pompilius | reverse complement strand
CGTTCAGTCCACATTACATTTTAAGTTATTAATATTGTCATTTATGTTCCAACCAACAGTTCTGTTGTCATCAGAACTGCAAATAATGGGTCTAGTTATTTTCTTTAAAAAAACACACACACACATACACAGACATGCGTGCACATGTACATATTCACACAAACACACACACGCACGCATGCACTCACTATACACACCAGATGTGCGCCATATATATACACATATTCACACACATTCACACATTCATATACACACATACACACATATATATACACACACACTCATATACACATATTCACATACACACACACTCATATACACACATACGCACTCATATATACACATATTCACATACACACATGTGTACACACACACGCACACACATGCACTTATATAGATATACACACACACACACAACACACACAAGCACTCGTATACACACACATTCACACACATATTCACACATTCATATACACACATACACACTTATATATACACACACACAAGCACTCGTATACACACACATGTACACACACACATTCCACCATTCATATACACACATACGCACTTTTATATATACAACACACACACACCACACACACAATTCATATACACACATACGCACTTATATACACACACTCATATACACACATACGCACTCATATATACACACGCACACACATGCACTTATATATACACACACACACAAGCACTCGTATACACCACACGCACACATACGCACTTATATATATATATATACACACACTCTCATATGCATGGAGGAAGCAGCCACCGTGACGGGATGAGGGGACTGACCCGTAGATTTAGAAGTTAGCCACCAGGGAGGTCCGGGTCAGTTGTCTTTTTCTAAGTAAAATCCTCGAGGTCGGAACTGAGCACCCTGTCATCTGACGAATGTTGTCTCAGAATGAGCGACAAAAAAAAGGAAACAGCAGCCAGGTCTCGCCCAGCTCGTACCGCGCTGATAACATTTAATTTTTTTTCGTTTGTCGGCGTCCACAGGACTCGAATATCGCGTTTTCCCTGAGTTGTGAGACTGGGATCCTCCCCCACCGGCCGTCAGCCCCGCTAAAGAGACGTCACACACGTCCCAGATGTCAGGATTAATTACGCCATGTAACTGCGAGGAGAAAAATGGTCATCCCCAAACGATTAGTGGTTCGATACACTGGGACATTGGTCGCCTTTCGGATACTACTCTGGTATGAACGGAGCGTGTCTGTACATCACTTTTCTGGTCGCCGAATCGAAGCCCAGCCTCGTTCCAGACGGTGAAGTCTGCTAATCCGCTGTATTAGATTGAATCAGTCAACACAATTTCCTAAAATAACGCAGGTTCTGTTGTGTAATTATCCGACAGGTGCCTTATTATTTTTGTTTTTAATGAGAAATTTCGGATTTATAAAAGCGAATGAAGAAGGGAAGTAAAAATCTTCGAGTTGGGCGATTAAAATAGGGTTGGTGTGTCGAACCGAAAATTCTGTTTCCTCTTTTAATAAACCTGAATATGGTATTCTTTGAAACTATTTTCAAATTTACTTAAAGATCCTGAACACTAGTCAACAAAATAAGAATTAAACATACGCGTCCTCACAGCTATCTTCATCACAAGGAAATGGTATCATCATCATTACTGTCCTATGACAGGCCCTTATCTCCTGGTCGAAACCATGGTTCCAGTGTGTTATAGGGATGGCTTGTTTTTATTGGTTATTGGTTTTTATGGAGTGAGAGAGATGACGTCGGTACAGAGAGAGAGAGAGAGAGAGAAAGAGAGAGATGACGTCAGTACAGAGAGAGAGATGGAGAGAGAGTGTGTGTGTATGAGAGATGACGTCGGTACAGAGAGAGAGATGGCGTCGGTCCAGAGAGAGTGTGTGTATGAGAGATGACGCCAGTACAGAGAGAGAGAAAGAGAGATGACGTCAGTACAGAGACATAGATAGAGAGAGAGTGTGTGTGTATGAGAGATGACGTCGGTACAGAGAGAGAGATGGCGTCGGTCCAGAGAGAGTGTGTGTATGAGAGATGACGCCAGTACAGAGAGTGTGTGAGAGAGATGACGTCAGTACAGAGAGAGAGAGCTTTTTTCTCACGATGTGGGTGATTCTCAACACAAGGTTTTTTGTACTCGTTAATGCTTCTCGAGATAATGCTGACGTTTCTTCACCCTGCCTTTTATTCACAAGTCCCAATGCTCCTATTACAGTAGGATTGGTGATAGTTTTAACTCCACACATTTTGGTTATTTCTATCTTAGATCTTTGTTTTTAGAGAGGAAGTGGCATGAAGTCTTTTACTGTGATGGCCAAAACGAGCTACACCGCTGTTTTCCAGCAGAGTCTTGGCAATACTCGAATCACGTCTCTGCTGCTGGTAGGTAGTAGTGCATGCATCCTGCTGTTCACTTGTGCCTGCTGAGAGATGTAATATTTTCCAGTACAGGCATCCAGCTACTATACATTCTATAGCTTCTTTATGTTCTCCGCATATTCTGTACTTAGTTCAACACCATGATTTAGATATTTTTTTCGTGGTATCTGGTCCCGTTATTATTAGCCCTTCCGTTTGCTTTTAGTCCTGCCCTTCTTAGCCATTGGTTCTTTGGTCAGCATATCATTGATTTATTTTTGTTAGATATTTACAATGCATTACCTTTTCTTCCCACGTTGATTTGAATTTTCTTTACAGAATTGCCTTTATTTGGAGTCCCAAACCTTTTGCTTTATTTCCAGTATTTCTTCTTTTCTGGGTATGCATATTCTTTCTACATCTGCTTTGAAACAGTACATTCGAAACGATGTCAGAAACTTCCCGCTTTCAGCGGGTAGAGCCGAGCTATTCACGGTGTCCTGTTACTTCGGGTGTGGCCGAGTCACTCATGGTTTCCGTCTACCAAGGGTAACGCCGAATCATTCATGAAGTCCGTTTACGAAGAGTATGTCAGAGTTATTTTTGGTGTCCATTTAATACGCTTATGATCGAGTTATTCTTTGTGTCCATTTATTAATGTTACGTCCGCATCATTCATCGTGTCCCTTCACTACGGGTATAACCGAAATATTCATAGGGTCCATTTGCTACAGGCACAGCCGCCTTATACATGCTGTCTGTTCCTTCTGGCATGCCTGCATTTTTTATGGTTTCCATTCACTCTACGCATAACCGAATTATTCACGGTGACTTTTCTCTACTGGTATGGCCGTGTCATTCTTGGTGTCCTTTTACTACGGATATTTTCGGATTACTTTTGGTGTCTGTTTACGTTATCGCCATTTCATTCATGGCGTCCATTTACTACGGGCTTCGCATGGTTATCGATTGGTACTGTTACTAAAGAGATGGTCGATATATTCATGTTTTCCTTTTACTCCGTGCATAACCGAATTCTTCATGGTGTACATTTGCTACTGTTATGTCCGAGTCAGTCATGGTGTCCTTATACTACAAGTATGGCTGCATTATTTATGATGTACATTTATTTCGGATATGGCCGGGTTTCTCTCGGTGTCTTTTAACTTCAGGTATGATCCAGTTACTCACGTTTTCCATATACTAAACGTATGGTCGAGTTCTTGTTGGTGTCCAGTTACTGCGAATGTGCCCGTGTCACACTTGTTTTCCGCTTACTACAGGTATTCCCGAACTATTTATGTTGAGCTTTTATTTCGGTTATGGCCGGGTTTCTCTCAATATCTTTTTCCTTCAGGTATGATCCAGTTACTCATGTTTTCCCGATATTAAGCGTATGGCCAAGTTCTTGTTGGTGTCTAATCATTATGAATGTGACCGTGTCACACTTGTTTTCCGTTTACTACAGGTATTGCCGAATTATTAATGATATGCTTTTATTTCGGATATGGCCGTGTTTTTCTCGGTGTCTTTTTCCTTCAGGTATGATCCAGTTACTCACGTTTTCCCTATACTAAATGTATGGCCGAGTTCTTTGTAGTGTCCAATTACTATGAATGTGCCCGTGTCACACTTGTTTTCCGTTCGCTACATGTTTGGCCGAGTTATTTATGATGACCGTTTTATTCTTGTTGTTTTTCCTCTGTTTACAACTAACCTTATTCTAAGATAGTATTATTTAGATTTTTTTTTAAAATCCTTGATAGTTTTTTGTTCTGTTCTTACATCTTGAATGAATGTACATATTATTTTGTAACTAGCTCACCTTTTTTTGAAATTAGCTTTTTGCACTTCCGTCCTGCTGAACCTGCACTGCTTGTATCTAGACGTTTTGCTGTTTATCTTCTTTTGAATATAGCGTAATTTCATTGGTTATGTTAAGTCCAGTGCTTCGTGTAGCTAGTGCTAGAGAGAAGAACAATGGCCTCAGGGAGTCTTCTTCAAATATTGATTTCAATAATGGTAGATCTTGTGTATTTATTTATTTATTTTTGTTTTTAAGGTGGTTTCTATTGGACTTGCGTAATTTTCCTTTCCAGAAGTTGATTCGTAAATAGGGGTTATGATTCTCCCTCACGTCGCCCACAGGATTCAGTTAAGATTGTAGATCCATTCTAATATGTATTGAAGAAAAAAAAGTTATAGTGAAATATCTGAAATATTAATATTTATTATTTTTTTTCGTCATGTAATTTCATCTATCAGTCACTAACAAAATCATCTGTTAATCACATTTGTGTTCTTTAACTGAAGAATTTAAAAATCAATTTTAAGATATTTTAACACGATAATTTATAAGAGCTAAAGTGATAGCATTCATCTTGATTTAGTAAATAAAATCAAAGAAGATTTATCTGAGAGCTTTCAGTATTTCCATAGTGGCGACTTTTATGCCGGAAACTTGGTGGCAGCACTACCTACGTATAACTTGGCCACGTTCATTTCACGATGAGAACAGAGCGGGACAGGTACAGTATTTCTGCGTGTGACCCGACAGTAAGTATTTCCCTTCACTTGTCCCATGACCCGCAGGTCGTTGGGGGCACCTAGAGAGGTGTGTCTAGGGTATTGTACAAACTGGCGGAGACCATTCCTCTCCAGATTGAGAATCAAGGTGAAATGTCAGCGTCCAGAGGAGGGCTGTACAGCTGTTGCGAAATTTTGGCCCTCATCAGCAGCACGTACCTCCGGCTCCACGGGGGATCCAATCCGTGAAACAAGGATTGATGAGCGAACTCGCTACCCACTGCACCGGTAAGTATTTACACCACAGCAGATATCACCACATTGTGCTTATATCGCGGACAACAGTCGCGCTAAAAATTGACTTAAAGGCCGTAAATAGACACCAGACTGGGAACTGAGCGGGCTCTTTACCCGTATCCATTATGTATAGATCACCGATGGCAACAACAACAAAAAAAGAATCAGCCGATTTGGGTTAAACAGCAGGATGAGCTTCTCGATATGATGCAAATTTTCATCACAATCAATGTTCGGATAACTGCGTAAACGGTGTAATATTTTAAAACGAGTATCCGGAATTTATTTGGTGGCATAATTTTGCTTTCTCACAGTCCTAGCAGCTTTGGCAGGCAGGTTCTTTCAAAAACCCTTACTCGACATCTCTGGCGCAGCTTCTCCCCTGTTTCTTTCTTTTCTTTCCTTTTTTTCAGAATGCCAGGTCTAACTTAACCTAAATGTATCGAATTCTTTTGCGTAGCCTATTAATATCTTTGATCACGTGGGAAGAGATCCAGCCATAATCAGCTTTGGGCTTTAAATTCCGTAAGATTATTTACTGTCTGTGTCACTCTCGCTGCTCGAACAGCGTTGTGCGACCGCCGTCGACTCGAGCCCAAAGAACAATGGCAGCGTTGTGCGGCTATGGCGTCTTGTTTTGTCATAGCGATTCTACTCCCGCCACCGTAACAGAACCAGATTCACATCTATTAGAACGATTCGTTGTAGCCCTGTTCCCGGCGTCGCTACTTTTCATACAGCCGCCATAAAATCAAATTTGGTACCTCGCCTTTTGAAGACACAGCATTTGACCACTGTTGCGACGGTGGGGCGCGCGTGCGATAGCCCGTATTCAACATGGCCTGCGATTGGCTAATCTACTGCGACCCCTAAGCCTGCTTCCGTTGAGTTTTTAGTGAGTTCCTGCGGTAGCCAATAGGTAAACGACGAACAGTGCGGGTGTTTGACAGAAAGCGCGTTGCGTCCTTTGATACCGATTAAAAAAAAAAAAAAAACAGGTACTTTGTCGCCTGATAACTTCCATTACCGTACCGACTCTTTGCTTTAAGACGGGCGATACTCAAACTACGTCATCTCGCTTGCGAATGACGCGCCCCCGACTATCACGTGGTTCACTCATTGTATATGGAAAGTATGGGATCGGAATTTGATGCGTGTGATCTGCGTTTCATTGTGTATTGGAAAGAAAACAAAAAGTAGTATAAAAATAACTAGTTGGAAATGCGTAATTTGATATACCGTACTTGAATTGTTTTTCTAATTAACTGAGTGATTTGCTGCTGCTCTGGTTAGGGCTGGTTTAAGCTTGGAAGATGTCGGAGTCGTGTTTTTTGCGGAATTGTACTCACCCACTCTGCTGTTCGCCTCACTTTAAATATACCGGCCGGTGACGAAGCTGGGCGGGGGTAGTTGTTTGTGGGTCTGGGCCGTCGACAGGACCCCGCTCCGCCGGCGGTTGTACGGACGCCGTCTTTGTGTCTCTTCCGACGGACTCAAGTGCCGGCCGTATCCGTTTAGGTGCGAGAGGAGCGTCCGGTTGATGGTTGGGGTGTCTGCGCATTCTGACAGGCTGGGCCAGGAAAGAAGTTACAAGTAGCGGAGCCAGCAGCCAGGCAGTTGTACGTGTGTGTGTGTCTCGGCGATCTTTTAAATTACATCGATACAAGCGAATGCCTTTCTCCGCTATCCAAAAACACAGGTATACGCGCGTTAGAACCCGCAGTGACTAATCGACCCTGGTGCGGATGTCTCCTGTTTCCATCAATTGGAGGCTAATTCTAAATTCAGGTTGGTACACCTACGAAAAATAGGCGGCGCGCTGGTCTATTGACTACTGGACTGCTACGGTTAAAGGCTCACGTTCCACACCCGCAGGGGGCCGGTTCGGTTTGAAGTTCTAGTACGGGCTTTTGCTAGGATCCTCAGGTCGGTCGAAGGCGGAGCAAACCGGTGACTTCGTAATGACCTTAGTTCCCGCCAGGCTAGTGCTTCCGGTTCCGGCCTTTTTAATACGACAAATGGCATTCGGACTGGGGTCAACACCGCTAGACCCGATCGTCTCGACGCCGTCATCAGCAACTTACAAAAGATTTTGTACTCAATCAGAACAGGCGACCAGTCGATTGGAACCGACCGACTGCTGCTCTTTTCATATGACAAGCAACCAGACCGCCGCCGACTTTCGGTTCGGTCAGGTACTCGATTGCTGCAAAAACCAACTGTGGAAACTTCGATGATGCCTTGTTACCTGGTATCCGACCACATGGGCGCGTTTTAGACACGAATCAGAGTTTTTCCTGTTGGCGAATGGCGGCGAGGATACCAGAGAAAGGATGTGTAATCCTGGTGAGGTTCTGGGACTCGTGAGGGGGGTGGGGTAGAAGAAGAGTGCAGGAAAGGGCAGATAGTATTTCTCGGTTGGCAAGAGAAAGGGAGTTTTCTCAGACAATCCGAGCGAGGGATAATTTAAAATATTTACTTCCAGAAATAAATGTCAGTGTAGTTTTGTATAAAAACCATATTTCTGTATGTGTGTTGTATGCATGTAGTGGCTACGAGTGTTCGAGTGATGTATCTGACTGTCTTGAGAGTGTAGTTAGCTATGTTTTTATGAAGAAGTCAGATGGAACAGATGTCGTGGCAGACATGATTGTCAGCCGGACCAGATCCTAAGAGTGACTTCTGCAAGATGAAAGGAATCAACTCGTAAACCCGTACGATGCGCTATTGCCCGTTCTCTTGTTAAGCGTGTCTGGTGCGCAGATGTACGGCAGATATCTTGCTGGAATCTCCGTGAGAAAGGGTGGAAGACTTGCGCGGAATCGAAAGCCCGGGAGTAATTTGTGAATTCCCCTAGCACCGAAATAGACGGCAGTGTCCAGCACCCTCCATAGAGCTGCTTCCTGCAGCCAGTCGCTTTTGGCTCTTAAACTGTGACCAATATATCAGCGGAATTACGCGTGCATACACAAGACGTCGTTGGGGGGGGGAATGAGTTCCCAGAGTTTGCAGGTTTTTGCTACTTGGAGGCGCCACTGACCATCACCCCTGATGTTTCTTCCTCCGTGTACGAGCTTCTGAGCTCCGTGAGCGGAGTCTCCCTCCACCATCGCATGGTCCTGCAGCGGGTGAATGCGGTGCTGCGGACCCCTCTGAAAACATCGGTACGTGACGGCTGTTCACAGTCGACAGCTGATCTGGAAAAACAAAACAACAACAACATGCGCCTTGTTTTGTGTTGACAGGGCCCCCCCCCGTACTAAACATTTTTAACTCTTTCCCTGCCGAGGTTTTTGACATCGTTCCAATTAACCGATCCACTCCTCCGTTGACAGACGATCCGGAATTCCTCCAAGGACACCCGCCAATGCTTACTGGTGCCCCTGACCAGCCACCTTCTGTCGAGTGCCACGAAGGCTACGTTAGATCAGAGATCTCCGACGTCGTCCGGGGGAGAGTTAAAGTAATAATTTCTTGCAAAGATGCGATAGGGGGGGTTACTGAACGGTATACTTTAATAAATGCATTTGCAGTATTTTTTTCCGGCTAGACGGACTGACTAGGCAATCGTTTATTCATTAATTTACTAACTCCAATCAAAGCGATGGGTTTGGCGATGTCACCTCTAGAGGAAAACCCGAGAGAGCATGATGTAATGGCTGCAGATGCAACATTAGTCATGCTTAGTATTACCGTCATGGCGGCGGCGGCTAGCATTGGCCGTTGGTATTAACTGTGACCCGGACAAGAAATGGTCATACGGCAGAGCCGTGAAGAACTACCGGGACTTGTAACTTCGGGAAGACGAGCTCGTCAAAGGTTCTCTTTTAGTTTTTGCTTCTTTAAATCTGTTTAGTTTAAACTTGTACGTAGCTATTCCACTGACATCGCCGTGCGCGCGAGCGGAAAGGCCAGCCCAGCAGTCAGGTTCTGTAAAATTTGATATCCAAACGAGTAAATGCAGACCTTCCAAGCGTCCCGCCTTTTACGTACAAACACCAACTTATCCCCACGACTGCTTCGGACTTTATTTCTTTGTACGATTTCACTGTTAAAAACACATCGTTCGCTACAAACTGAAATATTGTATATAGGTAAAAACAGAGTTGAATGAGTGTTCGTGAGAACTGCGGTGTCTGTCTATCGTCTAACAGCTCGTTCTCCTGATATGGCATTCCTCCAGAAGTTCATTTATTCTACTCGAAGGACGAACGATGGCTGTAGCGCTAAAGCCCTAATAGTTTCTAATTTTAGACTAACGGAATTTAGAGCACTGTTCAACAGATCGATTCTTTTGGTATTAATCACTTTACTATTAGATCTAGATATCATGGTCAATGGACCTCTCGTTAATGCTAGGCTGCAAGACCTGGCTGGTCTCGTTACACTTTACTATTAGATCTAGATATCATGGTCAATGGACCTCTCGTTAATGCTAGGCTGCAAGACCTGGCTGGTCTCGTTAATGTGTCTCCCCACTATGTGATAGAAAGTAGCAACTGTGCTGTCGTCAAAACTTAACACTTTTACTCTTTCTCCCAGAACCACTCGGCCCGATTAGTAGTTCCTCCAGCTCGGAAGGGACAAAGAGTGTAAACTGTTTCTGAGGCAAGTACTTGGATAAATGGCACCTCTCCTGCCTTAAATGGAAGAGACAGAGATCCTCATTTACGACGACCGAACGCGAAAATGGTCTAGTTTAATGTATCATTTAAAAGATGGCATAGCGTCCATCTCATTTATTTAATGAGGCAAGGAACTAGCTGTTCCTCAGATTTTTCATACCAAACATCTAAAACGAAATTTAAACCATACATTTGTTCTGAATTGCGTGTGGAAATATTGGCCACCTCCCGTACGGGTTCCAAATGTTCCATTTGGAATTTTAAGAATCTTAAATCTGAATCCAGTCTTAAACGGAAATAGGCTTTTTGTTTGTCTTTTAATTTTCATTGTTTTTGTTTAACTCAAAGTACGAAAAGAAAAATCTAATCTTAAGATGGCAAAACATTATCTATCAAAGCTATTTTAAAATCTCTCACTTAGCCAAAATTCTCTCTCGTAATATTAGCTTCGCCTCCCGAAGCCAGACAGCCCACTTTTGTATATATATTTTTTTTTTATCTCGATCTTTCAAACTTCAGTAGGGAACCGCGAGAAAAGGCTGTGGTAGTTACATGGCGGACCATGACGCGTTAAGCGTAACTACAGACCTTTGTCCGCTTGTAGCAAGCTGTTGCGAGGTTCGAGTGAAGTCATCACACCCTTTGCATCGATTACCGTGGTTAAAAATACACGTCCACGGGTCGGTCCGTCCTGTAAATCGTGTAAAAATAACCTAACGGTTATTCACAAGTTGCTCGGGGAAACTAACCCGAAGTCTAAGTTGTTTTCAAGCGGAATTAAGACTATCCCGATAGATACCGGAGCGCTTAACTTTCTCTCCTGTAAGAGCTGGCGAGTGAGCACCCAGCAGCCTCGGGGAGCTGTCGGCCGTCTCCCACCGCTCGATCGGGTATTAGAAATCCCTCCCCTTGGAAAGTCAGAAGTAAAACAAAGTCAGTGCATCTGTAAATGCCAATACGCTTTATTTTAAGAAAAAAAAAACAGCAAGAATTTTTTTTTTTTTTTTGTTGATGCATGAAAAAGGCACCATAACTTTCATACTGATGCAATTGTCCTTCAGGAAGCTGTCGCCATCTGCGGAAGTGGTGCAATTCGTCTCCCCCACCCTTTTCGTTAATAACGTAACTTGTGCATGAGAACGAAAAGTTTGGCGGTTATTGTAGCAGCAAATCCAAACATGGAGAGATTTCTCAAACGATGCCTCCGTCTCGAAGATAGCGATTTTTTTTTTTTGCGTAAACCGCATTATTTATTGATGAGCCAATACCCACTAATTATTCCCCATAATTAAAAAATCTTTAAAAATATTACACTGACAATATTACAATTTCTTGTCAAAAGAAATGATAGATTAGTCGTCGCAACAATTTTCAAACATCTAGACTTAAATAGTTTTAAAAATCCACCAGAATCACCCATAATCAAAAAGAATGAGCCTCGTCTGTTCCAAGCATTTATTATTATTTTTTTTTTTTTTACGTAACCTATTTCATCGATAGCCCATCCATCCTGAGCCACCGAGAACCTGGATGCTTGTCAGTTTAATATTCATCACCTTCCTCCTCACCGTCTCCTTCCACGGAGTCCACGCCCACTTCTTCGTAATCCTTCTCCAGAGCTGCTAGATCCTCCCTAGCCTCGGAGAATTCTCCCTCTTCCATTCCCTCGCCCACATACCAGTGAACAAAAGCTCTCTTAGCATACATCAGATCAAACTTGTGGTCGAGACGAGCCCAGGCCTCTGCGATAGCTGTCGTGTTGCTTAACATGCACACTGCCCGCTGAACTTTGGCCAAGTCGCCGCCAGGTACCACGGTGGGTGGTTGGTAGTTGATCCCAACCTTGAATCCGGTTGGACACCAATCCACAAACTGGATGGAGCGTTTGGTCTTGATCGTAGCAATGGCAGCGTTGACGTCTTTGGGTACTACGTCACCTCTGTACAATAGACAGCAGGCCATGTATTTTCCATGACGTGGATCGCATTTTACCAGTTGATTGGATGGTTCAAAACAGGCATTAGTGATCTCCGCTACAGACAACTGCTCGTGGTAAGCCTTTTCAGTAGATATCACTGGGGCATATGTGGCGAGGGGGAAGTGGATACGTGGGTATGGCACCAGGTTGGTCTGAAACTCTGTCAGATCCACATTCAAGGCACCATCAAACCGCAGGGATGCAGTGATGGAGCTGACAATCTGCCCAATCAGACGGTTTAGGTTTGTGTAGGTGGGGCGTTCGATATCCAGGTTCCTGCGGCAGATGTCATAGATAGCTTCATTGTCTACCATGAAGGCGCAATCAGAGTGTTCCAGGGTAGTGTGGGTGGTCAGGATTGAGTTGTAGGGTTCGACCACAGCCGTGGAAATTTGTGGGGCAGGATAAACGGAGAATTCCAGTTTGGATTTCTTCCCATAATCCACACTAAGCCGTTCCATGAGCAGTGAGGAAAAGCCAGAGCCAGTTCCGCCGCCAAAACTATGGAAGACGAGGAATCCTTGTAGTCCGGTACACTGATCAGCCAGCTTGCGGATTCTGTCCAGCACCAGGTCAATGATTTCTTTTCCGATAGTGTAGTGCCCACGGGCATAGTTGTTTGCTGCATCCTCCTTACCAGTGATGAGCTGTTCAGGGTGGAAAAGCTGTCGGTAGGCTCCTGTGCGGACCTCATCTGGAAGGAAACAGACGCGGATGATCATTTGTTTACTAAAAATACAGCTAAGGCCGACGGTTTGATTCAGTCGGCCAGTCATTAGAACAAGAGCTAACTGAACTAAGGTCGCCTCGAGATCTTCGGATGGAAAGGCCCTTTCCAGTACGTTAGGTCATTTGGAACACTTTACCGAACACTCAGTACATTGTGCGGTTGCCAGCATTGAATGTTTAATATCATAACAAATTTTTAGTTTTGATTTGACTAATCCAAATAGTGTATTATGAGAGAGGTCATCTATACATTTGTGATTAGCTCGAAACATCACGTGTCCACGTTCATCCAATGGCTCACAGGATATCACATTTTCGACTAGGATTTTGCTCAGCCTTCACTTTTACCTGCATAGCGTCGTCTAAACTTGGGTGGGGAAACTATCCAGTCGGCCACGAGTACCGGCAAGTGCCAAACATACAGCCGGCATTAGGCTCTAGCCAAAATCTATGTATACAGACAAACCAGGGTAACCTTAAACTTGGCCTTTTTAAATTGTTTTTTTTTCTTAAATTATAGCAGGCGATGAATTTCCATAAAAGCTAATAATTGCAAGCAGACTAATAATAGTTTAAGTATTCGAGTATTTTTCACCGATATCTGACGCTTTGGTAAAGTTATCGGTTTAAACCCGAAAGCAGAATTGGTGAACCAGCTGCAATACCCATCTTCGCTTCACTAAGTGTTATAAGACAATTTGTCCACGAAAATTCTTGGCTAAAGGATGATGCCAGATAGAGAATGGCTTATTCCGCATCGGTTATAGTCAATTAACAAAATGCAATTCCATTCCGGTAAAATAAATGCTACGAAGTTCTAGTTTTCTTGTAAATTAAGTAAAGTTTTCCCTCCGATAACCTACACTTAGTAGCCATTATGCCGCTAAGTGATGGACGATAATAGCTCGGGTTCGAGAACTTCAAAAGGAAAGCTGCAGCATCAGTTCACAGCAGATGTGGCTCGCAGTTAGTTTCCAGACCTACCAGGCCGAGGTTCTAGTTTAAGCATGCTCTCTCCCAGCCCCTTACCGGAGAAGGGCCGCCGGTTTATTCTGAGGTTTGTTTGCGTGGCAACCGAAACAAAACACTGCGTCTGCGGGAGGGCGAAGTATTTGTTTTAACCAAACCGACGACTCCGGTGTAGGAGTAGCCGGCCTCTGCCTCCATTCACCCGTGTTGGAAAACTGATAAGACCGAAACAAAACGCTATATGTGGGGACTTGGTATCAAGATAACGGCCGCGTAGATTAAAGAATCGAGTTCGGGTTAACGCGAAACTGAAGACCAACATTCTGGAATAACTTAGTTTACTGGCTACTTCAATACTGCGGTAGTCTATCTCGCACTAGCCGCCATATCGAAACTGCACTAGTAAGTACCCTGTCAGACAGGGCCTTCCTTCGTCCTTTAGTCCCTCGTGAACCGGCCGCTTAGCGGCTGAAGGCTAATTGCCGGCTTCCCATTTACAGAGACGTCACTGATGGCGGACATCCGATTTCACTCCGCCGCAGACATTGAAATTACAAGTTTTCGTTAGAAGGTTATAAATGAAGATTCCACTCGTACATATAAGGTATTATACAGAAATTTACTAAAATGAGAACCAGAACGCAGATTAAGCGCTGTTTGGAAACTAGTTTAAACTAGAAATCTAAAAGGAATTACGGTTTTGTAAACTCGTAAAAGTTTTTTTTTTTTCTGCACATTATTTTTGCTATGACGCTGTACGGATTTTGGGAACGTGAAGCTGCGCGTAGCCATTTTACTCTGACGTCACTGAATCAATGACGTCAGGTCGCGTAGATTCACTTTCGATAAGCTACGTTTCCACGGTAACAGTGAAAATGTCCAGGTTACAGACCTCTAGCCGTTAAAAGGCACTGGAATTGATCCAAAAGTAAATTTAGTTATGGAGTAAATTTAGTAGATCTAACCGTACACGAGCGACTCCGCTTCTGGCTGCATCGCTACGTAGACGGGTTCGTGTCACTTGAAAAATTGCGAATTGCCCAGTTGATGCGACTTTACCATCGACTGGTGGTGACCTGTTAAACTAAGTGATCTCAGTTTTGGTCACGCTATGGTTAAAACAAAGCCAAACCTTATTTTCATCAATTTGCCTTTTAAAAGGAACTAGCATATAATTTCCGACGACATTTGCTTTCCTCGACTTATAACTTTAGCTCAACTTTTTTTTCCAGTGCAAAGCAAATTTAAGATTTCAAAAATGTTTTGATTCGGGAAACAAATCAAATGCGTTAGGAAATTAACAGATCCCAGCTAATTTCTAATTTTTCTTTCGTCAACTGAGCCCCTTCGGTCTCTAACCAATAAAACAGGTCAATACTAGTTCAGTTCTCCGAAATACCCGATTTTTTAATCTCCCACTTCAGATCTAAACACTTAGCTGTTAAATTATATACTAATATCTTGGCTAGCCAGGTTTGAGGTACTGGCGCCCATTCGGCGTTGTCATGGAAACCAATATCGGCTGTTTTCAGCGGTGCCGTATCTGCTCTCCCCTAATGATTCTCCTACTTTAGCCACGGCAGTGGGAATCAGAAGTCTTTAATTACAGTGTTGACTCATCCTAGGGGGAAGCACGCGCACCCGCCGGGAGTTGCATAAGGACTACCCATATCAGCAAACCGAGCTCGTTATATTCAATTTTGATCAAATGTTCCAACTCGTATTCCACCACACACCCCAGAAATTAGAATTTAGATTGCAGCAACTTCTTTGATGACGGTGAAGTCGTCTTAGACACGAAGTAGATCAAAAGTTGCTTACAACTACTTTATTCCAAGTGGCTGCTGTTGCGTCGTGACAACGACCGACAGGTGAAGATGGATTACAACCGACAAGTTTTGGGCCTGATTTCTGAGAAACCAGTACATTTATTGGAACAGATTCCGTTAACATCGGCGACTGACATCTTTCGGATCGAGCTGTTTTCTAGATTCATCACACCGAAATAATCTAAAGTGATCATGCATAGGGGACGGACTAGCGATGCATGTTATATGGAAACTAATCTAACCGCTCGGATACCCGAAGATCCGACTGTAGTTTGTTTTTTTAATACAGTTTTAGTTTTCATTTTGTCAACTGGTGATAAAATCAGCGCCGGAATTTATGCAGTCATGCAAACTCGGTTAAAGTCAGGGTCGATATTTATATTCACTAGTCAGACAAGTTTAGTGCCATGGAAAAGCTGGGACTTATCTACCGAAAAGAAAAACATAGCGGCCGTTTCAGCCAGCTGGCAAAGTAGTTAAGGGAAATCTGAACAATGGAGCTAATTTTAAAAATTAGCTCGTTTATCGAAGAAATACCTTGCATCAAATTGTTATTTGTGGTAACAGCAGTGTTCTGTTTACCCGAACTTTAAGCACAACACTAGTAAAAGTTATCTAGAACAGGGACGTCGCCTCAAAATGCATGGAAAAAGGGGGGGGCCCTTAGGGGAAATGCACACAATCATTAAGTTCTTAGCCAGTAAGGTGTGGCAGGGGCTAAGTTTAAGGGAGGCTGGAGCTTAGGAGACCTTTCGCAATATCAATACGCATTTTTTTTCAGAGTTCTCATCCAGTTTCAGGAAATTACGCCTATTCGAGGTTGCGATTCCTTTGCGGTATTTGGTTGTCTTTGACAAAGCTCTGCAAGTTTTGAAACATCTTCGCTATTATAGTACAACTATTCCTTTGTTGTTAAAAAAGGGGGGGAGGATTAGTCGGCCATCTTAAACTCGCGGCATTAGTAACCTACCCACGTGACATCTGCATCTAGCTGTATAATGCACTTAAAATCGCTAGTGCAGTCGAAAGCTGAAGCTGCGTATCAAACATTCGGCCCGGTTCACCGCCGGCTGCAAATTTTCACAGCAGCAGCTTTTTTTTAAAAAACTTAGCTCCTTATGGAGATTATTTTTTGTTCCAAAAGACTCGGATGAACTAAATTTAGTGCATCTTTCCCTGTCTGGCGCAGTAAAATCCCAGGGAAACTAACTGTACGGCGGCCTGCTCAATTTCTCCCCCCGCGCTGGTAGGAAGTCTCATCCGCCTAATTTTCTA
This sequence comes from Nautilus pompilius, assembly GCA_018389105.1. Lineage (NCBI taxonomy): Eukaryota > Metazoa > Mollusca > Cephalopoda > Nautilida > Nautilidae > Nautilus > Nautilus pompilius. Next base: position 561,996 of record JACATO010000656.1, on the reverse strand, counting down.
GACATCCAGAAGAACGATACGGCTTCTGGAATTCTGAGAAACTTCGGCACAACCAGACGGCCCCGTCCGCCGTAGTCTAGTGGCGAACGGCCGACAGGATCGATATCGATACGACCGGATCTCGCTCTAGTCATTACTGGCATTTGACATTTTACGCTGCAAGCCACCCTGATACAAATTCAGGGTGGGGGGAATCGTTCTAGCCCATATTACTACAGTTTATTAATTTTTTTTTAAAAGATGAAGTTATTTATGAAGCGAATTCTTTTTTCAAGAGGAGACTTAGGACAGCGAGACGAGGAATGTTAAATGCACGGACAGATTGCAGGGGAATTTCGAGAGATCTCCTCCCAACCGACACTGGCGCCAGCATCGAAAGGCAACATTAACTAGACGTTTTGGCTTTTCGGGTTTAATAAGAATTCAACGTTAGCAATTTGGTTTCATTGACCGATCGGCTGATGTCTATTTTCGTGAGACATCTAGGAGTTACCTTATTTAAATCATATTCGGGGATAACATTCCACCCTCATTACACCCAGATCCAATGAGAATTCGCCGAACAGCATGTGCACAACCGTGTCCTTCTGTACGTGCAGCACCGTTCCGGTCCGCCGCCTACTGTCTGCCTTAATTTGATGATGTTCAGGCTACAGGATTTCTATTGAAATATCACTTCAGACTGTTCGTGTTTCAGTAGCAGCATCTACGGTTCCGTCGTGCCAGCCACGCCGGCTGGTTCTCGGCCCCCCTGTCAAAGCCATGACGCTGAAATCAACTGCTTGTACTCAGCTGATCGAGCTGCTCGCCTAATAAAATGATAATTTTTCAGACTATCGATGATGACTCACCGCCAATCCAGACTTTCTAGTAGTACATGTCTTTTACAACTCAATTTGACTGCCACGGATAACCATTAATTTGCATCTGTTTTCCTGTCAATTACAATGACTCAGACGAGCGAGATTTAAGATTTTTAAACAAAACAGGGGGGGGACGAGTTAGCTCCGTAGTCAGTACCACGAGAAACGTTCGCCGCGTTACGAGTTAATGGGCGACAGGTTAAGTCTGTTAGAGACGATGTTAGTAGCCGGCTCCAGTGTAATGTCATCAAGCTAAGTCCCGTGGAAAATTTCGTTTACGATATACCGGTAATTTAGACAGACAGACAGACACAAGACAGACTGACTCACCGACCACGGTGGGCTCTAAGTCGACGAAGACGGCTCGGGGCACGTGCTTGCCGGCACCGGTCTCGCTGAAGAAGGTGTTGAACGAGTCGTCCCCACCCCCGATCGTCTTGTCCGAGGGCATCTGACCGTTGGGCTGGATGCCGTGTTCCAGGCAGTAGAGCTCCCAGCAGGCATTGCCTATCTGGACACCGGCCTGACCGACGTGGACGCTGATGCACTCTCGCTGCCAATGAAAGGAAATACTTTGTTTTCCATTTTTGTTAAAAATTAAAGTTCACTACAACGATACCTTCATAAAGAGACGTGTGCGGTACACTGCCCAGATGAAATAGGCCAGTTTTTCATATACATATACTCACCATTGCTCGTTAATGAGATTTCTCCGAAGTCTGCTCGCCGCTGAATCAACCTCACCCAGACACTGATGCGTCGTATGTGAGAGAATAGAATAGCCGCTGGTGATGTTTACACCCGTTTTATAGGCTGACTCAACGAGGCCTCCGCGCTCTCCATTGGTCACCGCTCAGATCCCCTCGATATTTTACAAAATTCTCATTGGCCGAATTCGGTTACCGTGGCAACTGTACCGTTTAAACTTTGTGTGGCTGGCTTCGAGAGAGGTTTCTTTTTCTTTTTTTATTCAAATCGTGCAAGACGAGACCTTTAAACGCCAGCTGGAAGGAAGAGAGTTTGAAATCTAAATGTAGAGCCGAGCAGGCGACATCGATCGGAAAAGCTGTGGCGCAGACGTCATTTTCTTGATTACCCCCCCCCCCCTCCTCCTCCTCCTCCTCCAAGTTTATGCCATGTGTGCTCAGCTGAAGTTTGTATAAATTAAATTTCTCAATGGTACACTCCTCCGCCGCCTTTTTCTTTCTTTCTTCTCTAACCCTGTTACTTTGTTGCCCCTCGTCTTGTCGCGGAGGGGGGGGTGGGTGGGTTGGCGAGGGACGGCTCTCAGAGGAACAATCGATACGCGCGTTCACGGAATTTTTTTTTTTTTTTATCTTTCTCCTCCTCCCTTCCCCCTTAAAACGAAATGGCGTGGACCCTAGATGAACGCAGACTGAGGCATGCGACTAGCAGAGCAGTGATGATAATGATCAGCGTACATTTGTTTCCCCGAGAGTGACGCATCCAGATGTTCGCTCATCGCCGAAACAGACTGGCAGCTCCGCTTTATCTCATATTGCACCCACCAGCCATTCTGGCTGAGACATCGGTCGCTCAGCTGAGCTGCCTCTTAGTCACGCAATTACTGTTTGGAGGTAGAGAGAGGGTTACCCATGCTAATTAGCTCGTCACTACAAATCACTACTGTTCTTAAGAAATTCTAATTACTTTCATATGCGAGCCAAGTGTATCTGAGTCATTTGTTCATCTAAAACTTGTACATTTAAATGTTCAAAATAATAAATTTTCCAACTTTATTATTATTATAATAAAATATTTGTATCGAGGTTCGAACGATGTTGCATTTACAGATGCAGACCCGAGCACAACAGTTACAGACGTTTTGAGAAGTATTTCTGTTATCTTCAGAACAAAGCTATCGTCTATCAGTACAATTTCTCAACAACAAAAGCTGTACCACCGATTATTTAAGAAGAAACCTATAGAATTAATCTTTATTAAATTATATATATATATATTTTTTTTTTATTTATTTACTGTGTTACCGACTGTACTGACAGAAGTTTTGCTATTCCATGTATTCTTCGATTAAACACATATATTTGTTTATATATTTCTGCTACCGCGGTATTTCTTTCCAGAGCGCTTCCACCTTCAGTAAACAGAAAGTGACGAGGAAGAAAAATGGCATCTCTGGTGTCGTGAACTGGGTTGGAGCAGGATGTCTACGCAATACTTCCAATAGCAGAAAACGTTCTTCACGTTTCAGGGTTAAATCATTGGTCATCCCCTCCCCCCTCCACTCGTGACTCAAAGACAGGCGCGAATCTTGCGACTCGAGAAAAGCAATTCCTGTCGCAACTGGGCAAGTGAGTTCTCCCGTCGTGGCTCTGTGAGCTACAGGGAAAAACTGTTAACTAGCTCTTCTTTTGTTTGTTACGAAAGCTCGGTTAGTAGAAGGAAGAACTATAGCGCCAGTGATCCTGCTGGAATTGACTCTCGGAAAATTCCCTGCCTCCTTTTATCATCAGCAATGAATGCGAACAAACATATACATCTCAACAAAAACCAACTGACACAAAGTTAAAGAACCTGCTCCAGCAGCCAGCGTTTAGCTGATAACTGTCTGTCGTTCTCATCAAGGTTAATGTATAAAAACTCTTAGGTCAACGATCGCTGATCTTTGCACAATATTTTTGATTTACAGCAGACCTTTATCCTATTTGGCCATATTTTTCACCACGGACACAATACCGCCTTTCTAGTTTATTTACTTACACTGGCGACCAAAATAGTGGGGTTAAACATTAAAAGAAAATAATAGTAGCTTTACAAATGAAACTTAATCCTTTATCCAGTTTAAATTACGTTTTTAAAAAGTTTTTCTTAGTTTATCTATTTTTTAGATTATATATTTAGCTTATATTCGTCTAAAGCGGTTGCTTCTTTATTATTATTATTATTATTATTATTATTATTATTATTATTATTATTATTATTATTATTATTATATTATTCATTAGGCTATTTCCAAGCACCAAACAGAAGTCCGTCTTCTTTCTGCTCCGCTTTCTTGCCAACCCATTATTAGATTATTGGTATTAATTAATACTGTATTTCCCAGCTTCAGCTGGCTTTCTGCCTCCGCTGAATAGGTAACTTCCGATAGGGATTATCGCCACCAAATGTCAGTGCGATTTAACTTCGTTAGCTGGTTGTCTTCTCTCGAGGATGGGGGAGGTATAGTGCGTGGTGTTTAACCCGGTTTTTGGCAGAAAGACAGGCTGAAAATACCGCGTCGAAACACGAACAGTATGTTGAAAAAGTAATAGAAAGTCTGCAGTTTGCACAGAGCCTCGAAATCTTTAAAGAGTATTCGCGAATGCTTCTACCGAACCCCACTGACTCTACAGTACAAGATGTCTGGTTAACCCTACTTATGAGACCGAGTTAGCAGGAACTGCCCACATTCATAAAATCCATTGAATTTTTTAAACACTCCGATTAAGTTCCCCTTTCAATCTCCTATAGATCAAATCTGGCAGCCCCAATCTCTCAAAGAGCCACCCCGTACGAGAATGTTTCCTTAAACTAAACTACGTTCATATAAACGCAAAATGCTATCATTTAAGGTCATCCCTTATTTATAAAGGGTCGCAGAAGGATTTGTGAATTTTTAATGATTTTACAACGCCGTCAGCAAACCTTCCTAAGTGTCCACGAATGTCAGTGGTCTTAGATCAGCTTTCCCTCGGCTTCTCGCACCAGAATTAGGCGCTTTGTGAAAGAACGCTTGAACAAGTCTGTTTCACTTTCAAGTCTATGAAGAGCATCTATCAAAACACGAGCTAAAGTTTCGCAGGAATTTCTGTTGCTTCCACAAATATTTCCAAACTTCGCCTCGGCGCGCTCTTTGACGATTGCACCGAGATTTTCGCTCGGAATCAGGTCGAGAGAGTTGTCGTCCTTGACTGCTGCTGCTTCTGAGGAAATCGGGCTTTCTCTTCGTCGACGATATGGTTAGTTGGCCGGCCATGTCATGGAGCAATCTGACTCCATCTCATTAACCTGAACTCGTTGCATTACGCGAAAGAACTAATACAGATTTTGTGCAAAAGGGTTGAATAGTCTGAAATATAATCCTTTTGCGACAGTCCTACTGGCAGACAAGCTGTGTCGTCTTCCAGCCACCGACTCCCGTTTGCATTTTGTAAGTAACCATTTACATGGTTTGTTCTGCAAAACTGGACTGAAGTCCAAGAGTACACGATACTTATTTCTTCACCTTCTAAAATTTCCGGTAGATTTTTCCTGTGGGACCTTCCTGGATGGAATACTCAACGTACAAGTTGCCGGCTGGTAAGAAATCAAGCGACATATTTTTTAAATAAATGATTTCAGAATATGCAGGGATTAATGTAAATAAAATTGCTCTTAATGGAACTAATTCAAAGAGAAGAAAACGCCTTAGTCAAAGATTTAATTTCCAAATTTACAGGGTTATAAAGTTCAATCTAAAAGTTTTGTAAAGAATCAGTTTACTTTGTAATTGTCAGGGTGTATAATATGTTAACTCGAAAATCAATTTCTTTTGCCAATTTTTCTTTTCTCTTTCTTCCCTTCCATTTGAAAATCAAGAACTGCATCAGGAGGTGTAAATCTATCACCAAGCTACGACAATTTTTGTAACCGATCATCCTCTTCGCTGGGGGTCTAGCTGAACATCGCTCTCTGTTGTTGGTTTTTCCTCGGGGGTGTGGGGGGGAGACAGGGTCGATATTTTAGTCTTTCGGGAAGTAGTCGGTCTGGGTCGCGAGATTTCTTTTCACGGTTCTTCTAAACTGCATGGACATGCTTCTTTAACCCTCCGCGTACCATGGTTCAGTTTTCGAGAGATGCAAGAAAGAAAATAATAAATTGTCAGCGTAGATGCCTTATTTTCGTGATCTGTGTTGACGCCACAAAATGTTTGTTCGTTTTAAAGATTTATCCTGGGGAAATCAAATTACGAAACATTCGACCTTAACTGGGTAGAGTATTCGCGATAACTTAGGAAGTACGACTATCCGTATTCGTCAGACTTTCCCCGAAAGCTGACATTTAAGAGCAAGACTCAGTAGTATTTTCTTTGTCGTGCCGGTGTGAACTGTTTCTTCCCGATACCGAACAGACTGGTGTCGGCAAGGTAACGTAGCCGAGGGACACCTCCAGCAACCCGCAGAGGTAAGTCGGGTCGCTTTACCTGCGACTACACCAAAGGGACTGTGATTCGCTGGACATCTGCCATAAAGGAGACGGTTACTGATTATTATTTTTTTATACCTGAACGGCTGATCACTAAGTTGTAGAATTTTCTTTTTGCTTTTGTTCATTCTTCCCCGAGGCGCTTCCACCGCACTCATTTAATTAGTTTTTCTTCTGGTTTTCTTTCTAGTGGATCTAGTCCATTCGCTCCATCTCTGGTTGGCTTTTCTTCCGCCAAGCCGCATTTTCGTATCGGCAAAGATAACCATCACAAACATTTGTACGTTGTACCTGTGCCTGGAAAGAGAGAAGAAAAAAACCCTATTGTTTCTGGACAGGAGGCAATTGTACGTACGTTTTTTTTTTTTAAGAAAAAAAAATAAATTTTAAGATTATAGTTTGCCATACGTCGTTGAATAGGAGACTGGTTGTATTTCTTTTGAGAGTTAAACAGGAAAGTGACAAAGATGAGCGTCCAGAATGGGCACGAGAGAGAGTAGTAGTAGTCGTGGTGGTTTTTAATAGTGTCGCCGTCGTGTGTGCGCGTGTGGATGTAATGTTGTGATAGTTTAGCAACGATCGTTTCGATCCACTGTATTGACACTCTCATTCAAAATGGCGGCTGGTGGTTACTGGAACAGAACCAGGCTGGTTTTCGTCTCTGTCCGTCGTTCTGACACTTAGGACTACTGTAGAAAAGGTTATTTGCTGCAAATGTGGTAAGCAAAGTGTACAAACCAAATTGCATTAAGAATATGATAAATACGCAATTTTCTTGTTTGACTGAACCCAGTATTGCTCATCTCTGGCTCCCGTGTTCGTTGAAGCCTGAAGATTACGTTTCTTATTTTTAATAGTCGTGTGTTATTTCTCTCACTTTAAAATGTAGCTCAATAGTTAACGTAATTAAAAATATAACACCACCCTCATTGGTGCTATTGCTAAGTAAAGGAAGTGCTAGCTGACAAAAAATGCTTTTATAGGTGAAATCAGGGTCTCTGTCTGATTGGTTCAATTCTTTGTATCAGCCAGTCACATTATACATTCTGGAAGGGCCATGTGCAGTGGTTACTTATTTGCATATATTACTTACAAGTACATGCATTAGCCCTTAAAAATAAAGGAGCAGTTTTAATGTTATAACAAAAAACATCCCATTTATTTACTTACATTATTACATTTAATTAAAACAAAAAGTGATGAAACCAGGTTATTTGAATATCATCTAGTGTTGTCATATTAATTCCTCTGCAGTGTATTTAAGTAAGAATAATAGAAAAACTCGATGTGGCCTGTGCAAAAGTAGGTTTGAACGCTAATGCAGAAAAAACTAAGACTCTTAGCCAAGTGCTTTCAACAGCAAAAACTAGAACGTGTACAATAATTTATTTAGCTTAGATCCCCCCTATAGCAAAGAACATCCTGGTCAGTGAAATCAAAATAAGAATTTAACTTGTGTGGGCAAAGTTTGATTTGCTGAAGTAGATCCTTCATTACCAGCAATTACCTATCTGTTTAAAAAGAAAAGTTCTAGATATGTGTGTCTTGCCAACAGTAAGAGATGGACACTTACTTAGAGTTTCAGAAAGAAACTACAGGTAGCCCAACGAACAATGGAGGCATTGTGGTGACCAGAAAGGACACCTTGAAAAGAGATTTCAAAGATTTGGCGTAGTAGATATTGTGGATCGCATTGCTGCACTGGTCATGTGGCTCGTGACAACCCAAGTCGATGGACAAGTTTTGATACTGAATATGTACCAAGAACAGGTAAAAGAAGACAAAGAGAAGTAGAGATCAGGTGGCGAGATGACATCACGAAGCTCGCAGGTATTCGATAGACGAGGAAAGCAAAACAACGGGAGAAGAATTGGAAAGGATGGTTATCTTCTTCAGAGAAGCCGGGCTCATTAAGAAGATATTTAACAAAATTTTTATAAAGTGGATAAAAACGTATATTTTAATTACGCAATTAACCATATAAATAAATTGGTTACATCTCAGTTTTCTAAATGCTTAGGTCGTTGCTTCCAGCCATGATTCCACACTATGCGACTGAGTGGAATCAAAAGGGTTAAGGGAACCCAACGTCACATGACCTTATTTCGCTGAGAAGTGGAGTCCCGTATGTAAGACGTCAAGGAAACCGTTTCTTGCACATTTTCCATCGCGTTCCGATAACATTTAACGATTAGCCGACCACACAACTTCCGTGATGCATTCATTTCTCGAACAAACATCGATCACAAACCGTACATAATGCGCGCATTCACTATTTTTGCTGTGCTCTCTCTCTCTCTCTCTCCTGTACTACTGACGTCATCTCTCTCTCTCTCCTGCACTACTGACGTCATCTCTCTGTACTACTGACGTCATCTCTCTCTCTTTCTCTCTCTCTCTCTCTCCTGTACTACTGACGTCATCTCTCTCTCTCTCTCCTGCACTACTGACGTCATCTCTCTGTACTGACTTCATCTCTCTCTCTCTCTCTCTCTCTCACACGCGCAATCAAAGCACCGTTTTTGTAATAAAAAAAAAAAAAAAATTGTCGGTGACATTGTACGTGGCGTGGTTTTCTAGTGATTACAGTTTACAAGGGGCGTGTCGGGCCACGTCTCTGGTGGCTTGTGTAACTAACGAGGACAGTCTACTTACATACCTCTGTCTGGTAGATCTTCCTGACTGTACATTTGTGTGTAGGCTTTCATGATTCGCTTTGAATTAACATACATATATACAACATAACTAATTTAGCAAAGAGACTTCTGTAATAAATTACGTTACTCCACAGATTTGTGTTTTTTATAGAGTTAATAAATACCTAAATGTTGCTGGAGAATATTTTTCTTTAATTGGTTGTTTCAGGGCGTCAAACCGAAAGTGACGGCGGTGACATTCACCAGTCCAGCAGAGTCGTATTGAAGGGCTGTTTTCTTTCTTTCAAGACTGACTTTAAAACACACCTGGGTCGCTCTGGGGTGTTGACGTCCAGTTTGTGATCGATGGTGAGATTGCAGTGCACACCATAGCTATGAAAGAAATTAGAGAAAACATCTCGAGAACACGCTTCGGGAAGTACTCTCACACTAGGATATCAGACCGTAACAAACATACAGCTTAACAATGGACAACGGTGCAAACGAGATAAAGTGTGTGTAATGTACGAATGATGACGGTGAACAGAAAGGTGAGGAGAGCTTATGAAGATGACGCAGAAGAAGAGGTTGGTCGTCACAAGAAGCAGACCTGGGCGAGATGCATGAACTGGGAGAAGCACAGACACCGAACTTGATACTGGTGTTGCAGTAAAAAGTGTCCACTGCTTAGCCTACACTCTTCAGCCAGCAGTTAATGATGCACTACCGATCAAGTATTGCTGGTACAGTTGCTAAAGCTCAATCCGTCTGCAAAAACCTGAGAACTCAGATGTGCACGGTTAATCATAAGAAATGAACTTAAAAGAACCATCTTGGACTGATCCACGAGATGGCACTCAATTTCTGATGACTAGAGTGCTTGGTCGAGTTGAATGAATTCTTCCATGATATGGCAGCACCAAATCTTCAGCTTCGGATTACAGATATCGAGCAGAACACCATTAAACAGATAGCCACTTCCAGCAAAAATAGCAACAAAACAGCTCCAGTCAGAACATCTGACTATGGCTGCAATGTCAGCTTAAAACTTCAGAAGTGTCAATACCTTTCTCGGAGAGTCTGCTGAACTCAATGAAAATAAGGGAAAGTTTCTACTTGAAAATAACACTTTTCTTGCTGCAATCTTTCCTGATTCAAGACACCAGCTGTTGTCATCTGAGGAAGAAAAATCAAAGGCTAATTATCACCTTACCAAGCTACACACCAGCATTAGAATACACAACTATCAAGCAAAGCAGATAGAAAAGTTAATGAACGCCAAGGAAAATAACGACAAGGTTTGAGCAGCTACTTCAGGAAAGAGAATGCAATAAAATCAGAAATTCATCTCGGCGTGAATTTGTGTGGAAAAACAACATTGGTACAATTCCTGATTATTTTACTCAGGAACCTCGTCTGAGCAAAAATGAAACATTTTGAAATACTGGCATCAGCAAAGAACCTCTCAGCCTGAACTGTACAGACTGACTGACGTAACACAAGTTATAGATGAATGTACTTTTTATGGTCTAATTTTATGCTATCGCTACAAGGAACAAGCATGACAGAGGAGATTCTGGAGGACAGTATGGTAATTCATTGCAACAATATTTTCAAAGGATGGATGTGATTTTGCTTCTTTAGTTGGTTATGTTTACTGTTTTGCAAAACGTTAGTCGTTTACACTGAGGAATATCATTTTGCCATTGTCTGTCACAATATAGAGTGGATTATTTTGTGTGTTGTCATATTGCCTGACAATGGTAGACCGGTTTAAACCGGGTTCTTTTAAAAATCCGAACCGGAACTAAACCGGATAGAACGATTTCATAATGCGTTTCGACTCCCTGGTTTGTTTACGTCATTCGTGACGCAACTCGTAACGTGAATCTGCCTGATTTATGTCACAAAAAACTCGTGGGGGGAGAATTTCGTCGGATATACTTTTGCCAAAACAAAGCTCCTCTTCCGTTGTGGTAAATGGCCGTGAGGTGCCTAAGTAGCAATCATTTCCATAAAACAACGGTCCGTACCGTAGTATCGCGAAATACTGTAGATAAACCGAAGCCTTTTCTTTAAAAGACGGTGTAGCCGCGCCATCAGTCACCCAACAACTTTTCTCCCAGGTTTGTTAAAAGTCGTTCGGAAGCTTTCCACAAGCGCCAGTCGCAGCAGCAGCAGCAGCAGCAGCAACAACAACAAATCCAAGTTTTAGCCGAACTCGATTCCAAAGATATCTTCGGAAGGGTTTATTCGCTGATAAACCTCGTTTGAAAGATCACAGCTTCTGAAGAAGAAAACAGTAGACAGAAAAGATAGACCAGAGTCATTTACGTCGGCTTCTCGTGAGAACTGAACAACAACTATTTTCAAACAGAATCGTCCAGGTAGTCACAAGGACCAACCGGGATGTTTAAGGTGCGTACTTCCTTCTAATGTATTGTTTTATCAGCAAGCTGCGCTAGGAAAGGGTGGGGGGGTGTTTGTGTTTTTTTTTATTACTAGCCATCAATGGTTTATCCCCTCTCCCCAGGCCGCCATCTTTCCGAAATGTGCAGCTGTCCGATTCCCTTCTACTGGTCGTTTTATTGCCGCAAACGCTTTCTGAGCCATTTTCCCAGTCAGCGATCTGTGTGTGGATTAAATACAGTTGTTTACAGCGGAAAAGTGGTCGCCTTCGGTTCCATTTGCGTATCACCGCAATTCACTTCTAAGCCCCTAAAACATCCTCTTCTAATAAAAGCCATGAAACCAAACTTTAGTCAGTTGTCTGACAGCAACTGGGCGGAATATAAATCCAAGCAACGTCAAGTGACTGACTTCCATTATAAATTAAGAGAACGTTTTTTTTTTTAAATTATGCAAATCAATTGTATTAATACCGCTTATTTGATGACGTGATAAAGCATGAGTGGCACTAAATTACCACCTGCTATCAGTATAATCTTTTCTTTAAGGAAAACAAAAATACCGATGATAGTTTACTAGTTTTTGTATAGAAGGACGGGATGGATCTACCTCTCTTAGAAAAGTTAAATAAAAACCACTTAGTCGAGTTCATCACAGAACTTCTCTTTTCTCTTAAATAAATAAGTAAATAAAGTACACATTTCTTGATAAGTAAATTAGTTTCAGCAAATTCTGCGATATATATCTCCCTAATGTCTAGAAAAGGTATTTACTGCTTTGAAAAGTGTTACAAAGTTTTATTGCAATTTCTTTTTATTACCATAAACGATTTTTTTCGCAAGTATTAGTTTTAAAATGATGAATTATTGTCTTTGTTTGTTATATCTCTGACCGATGGAAGGCTTGTTCATTCATAAATGAAAGCATCAAACAACATTTATATGACTGCTAACTGGTATTACACATGGAAAACGTATTTTCTTATACAGAGAGAACAAAATAAATTATCGCATTATTTCTTTTTTTTTCTGGGATTAACAATTGTTAATTACATTTTTTAAAATCTTTTCTAACATATGTGCTGAAATAATGCGAAAATTATTTTATTTTTTACTCTAAGATAAATCAAATACAGTAGAACCGCGGTATTGCAAACCCTGGATTACAAGAACTTTGGGTTAATACGAAGCGATTGCCTTCTCTTCTTTTTTCCCATTTGTTTTTAACAATAATCACATGGGCTACCACGAACTCTCTTTATACGAACACATGTCTTAATGCGAACCACTTTTGCATCTAATCGAGCATTTTGGTATGGCCTATTGCGAAGTAGAAAACGAGGTCACTCTTATTCAATACCAAATATTGCAGTATAACATTTTATTTACCAATAAAATACAAACAAATTCACTTTTTATTATAAACAAAATATAATTAAAATGTTATCACATTAGAAATTTAAACACGTGACCTTATTTAGAATTGATTTGACCCTATTTAGCATTGCAGAGAGGTCGTGTCCTTACCGCTTTAGGTCGTTTCAGGTCATGCGGAATGCAATTCTTTACCGAGGCTCCACACACTGGCCTATATTTAAGGGGGTTCGTGTGATTGTGATTTATGGAAGTTTTCTTTTTAACAATGGCTACCAAACGTAAGCAGTCAATTTCCTTGGAAACCAAGTAGGCTGCTATCCAGCTGGTTGAGAAGGGCAAGAAGAGCAAATCCCAGATAGCAAAGCAGTTCGGAGTGGCGTTGAATACACTTCCAACATGGCTCTCCAAGAGCGGGGAGTACAAAGTGGCATACGAACAAAAGAAATTTGATTCTAAACGTAAGAGATTAAGGAAGGCCGAGTATGAAGACGTGGGGGAGGCTCTCGACCTATGGCTGAGAACCGCTCGGTCCAGTAACATCTCCATCTCTGGACCTGTTCTCCAGGAGAAGGCCGTGCAGCTTGCAGAAGAAATGGGACATTCCGAATTCCGTTGCAGCAATGGATGGCTGGACCGCTTCAAAGCGAGGAAGGGACTTAGATACCACTGTATCAAGGGAGAGGCTAAGTCCGTAATCCCTGAGGCTGTGGATGCTTGGAAGTCAACCCTACTTCCCCAACTCCTCAAGAAATACAGTCCAGACTGCATTTACAATGCAGACGAGACTGGGCTCTTCTATAAGCTGCAGCCGAACAAAACCCTCGCGTACAAGGACGAAGACGGTCGTGGAGGCAAGCTGTCCAAGACGAGGGTCACCCTCCTGCTGGCAGCCAACATGATAGGATCAGACAAGCTGAGGCCCCTGGTGATAAACACAGAGCATCAGGCTCCACGTCTTCAGCCGTAACAAAATAAATGCAGCCAATCTCGAGGTGGACTGGGAGGCCAACAGCAACGCGTGGATGACCAGTGACATCTTTACTCGCTGGTTAATGAAACTCGACAGTCGATTCCATCGAGAGAAGAAGGTGGCGTTAGTGCTAGACAATTGTTCGGCACATAGCATCCAAGCACCGCTGAAGGCTATTAAGTTGGTGTACTTGCCACCTAACACCACGTCCGTCACCCAGCCCATGGACCAAGGAATCATAGCCAACTTTAAGCACTACTACAGGAAATACTTCGCGACCAAATGCTTGTTGCCAGCTTGCGAGAAGGAGGAGGAGCCTAAGTGGACGGTTCTTCAGGCCATTGGTGGCATCACATGTGCTTGGAGCAACGTTAAGCCACATACAATCACCAAATCATTCTCACATTGTGGCTTCAAGAGCGAAACTCCCGTTCCCACTCCCGAAGACGATGAAGATGACTTGCCTGTCGCGGAGCTGCTGAGGCGGGAGAGGCAACTGCAAGTCTCACCAGAAGAAGCGGAGACATACGCAACGGTGGATGACAACCTCCTTACCTCAGCTCCCTTCTCGGTTGAAGACATTGCTCAGACAGTAATGAACAGACAATAAATTGGTGTCGAGGAAGAAGACGAGCCTGAGGTGTCCCTTGAACTACCACCGACCTACCGCCAAGCAGCAGATGCGATAAGAAATTATTGTTCCTTACTTCAAATAAAGGTTATAAATCCATTTGTATTTTTTTATTACATTCTTTCTTAAATTTTGCCTCAACAAGAGTCTCAGTTCACATAAGTTTTTATTTTTTTGTTTTATACTTCGCGAAAATAAAAATAATTTACAAAAATAATACTTCAATTAGCAATATATGAATGTTATAAACAAAATATCCACAATTAGAGAAAAAACATAGCGATTTTTATGCAACGCGGTTTATGCGAACCTCCGCTTAATGCGAAGTGAGAGGCTTCTTCTCTTGAACTTCGCATTACCGCGGTTCTACTGCAACTCCTATTTGTCCCGGCACTAGACAGCTGAGTAGTGGTAATGCGAGTTTTAACACTGTGTACAAGAATTTTTAAGGACCTTTCAGATGAAAATAGCACACATTTCATTTAAGTAATGGCCTAACAAGTCAAAATTAAACAGTGATCTCTCTCTCTCTCTCAATGAACTACAATGACCATTTTTATATACAGTACAATAATTCATGCTATTGCGCTTTTTAGCAGTACAAATATAAAAATGTAATTTTAAAATACTCTAGAAATCAAAATCCGACATTTGCATAAAACATGTACACAAGTGTTTTGATCAATGCGCATGCGCTTAAAAGTATGTTGTCACCTCATTACCTTGTTACCGGGCAGCAATAACTTCCCTATTTTAGTTTTGCTGCTCTCACAAGAATAAAAAAAAATTGATACGATTAAAAATTTCTGTCATATTACTGATAAACCAATTACGAGTGTTATGGCTTGATATGAAGATTTTCCATGCTTTCTGAAAGTACGAGCTGACATCATAACTGTGAAAGCTAAGCGCTATTACGTCAGCCAGGAAAGATACTGAATTATCAGAAAAGATTCAGTATAGATTTTCTGATACGTCTCCAAGGTTTCCATCATCCAGGATGTGTCAAACGGGGCACGATAGAGGTTTTCAAAATATTTAACTTATTTCTACATTGGGAACAGCAATACATTTTTTCGGCTATCTAGAATTTCCAATACTATAGGTCTCAATTATTAATTAGCTCAAGTGTGCGACGGTTTGATGATACTAGTTAAAACACCTTTTGTAACACGACTGTAACTTGATGGAGTAAATTAGCAGCGATGGTAGTTGATAGGAATAGTGTGAATCAATTCCAAAATGGTATTGGTAAGCACTTCTTTTCGCTAGGGACCTTGTATAAGCTATGGCGACTCCTCGCTCCCATATAATAACCGAACAAACAGAGAGTTAAATGTTTACTTCTTTCAAAAACATGTTTCCATACGTATAAAAGCGAGGCCTTTATTACTGGGAAGTACTTTGAATACTCGAGTTAAATAATTTGTTGTTGATGTACTTCAAAAGCGCTTTGTAAACGTTTGCTTGCTGGTGAATCACGGAACCCGAGGAACAAATGAAGAATTCAAGAACGCTCTGCGTGTTACGCGCGCGCGAGCGCACACGGGTGCTGGCGAGGGAATTAAGCATTTATTGATTATTCTTGAAGTTACCTCCCTTGTCAGTTAATAGTAGATAACGTGAGCGCGGACGAGTGATTAACATTTTGGCAAAAATGTTAGATTTACGACGCTACGCAATAAACAGAATTTAGACCGTCAGTAAATTGATATTTCACGCAAAACTCGCATAATCACATAAACTTAAAACTTGCGAGGAAAGCACCCGCTATCTATTGATGGACGAAACAGACCTATAACCTCTCGTTTCTTTGGAATCATATTCATGGGCGGCCATTTTGAGAATGAATTGCTCGCGTCTGCTAAAGTCCATGTTGGTGGTAATTATATCGAAGACAGCTTTCCGGACGTATGAGGAACTAATCTCTTCCTAGAACGTGATGGGTGGTTAACGCATTTGTTCATTTCGTATCAGTAGATGTTCTTGTTATGAACTACCACGATGATCACACAGTAGTCAGCATAAAACTATAATCATGCTTTTAAATAAATCATCATGATTTTTTAAAAAATTTACATCATAATGGTTATTATGATATTTTAAATGGAGAATAAAAGCGCAGTGGGTTTTTTTTTTTTTTAAGACTACGCGTGAAATAACTGGCTTTCCAGATGAAAACATGGCATCATAGTCATAATTATTTAGCTTCGGATTCGCATCATTAGCGGTTTTTAACGCTGCATGAATAATATTTTTCGATTGTTCTCAAAGCGTAAATTTCTTACGTTTAAAGTTTTATTAATTTTCTATTTTCTTTAGGAAACTGTTTCTTTAAATTGAAATTAGGTCATTAGTATTGAAAACGCGCAAACAACGGTACAATATTTCTTATCAGAGATCAAAGTATTTCTTTTTGTTTACATATTTTTCAGTCAGTGTAAGCAAAGAGATTTAGTGAAATAATGTTCCTAAACAAGCAGTTCGGTAGTTTCTTTTCGCAGTCTTACCCAAGGCGTGTATCGGGGTGGAGAATGGGTCCAGGTTACTAGCTGTTCATAATGTTATTGCTGCAAGAAAGAAAACTTTTGATAATTTAGTTGGTCTATGTTCAAACTAGCTAATCCAGAATGAAATTTGAGCTACCACTAGCAGTTTTGACAAACCTTGTTAAAGTGCTAAGTTAGCTTTATCCATTGTTTTGTTCATGATCGATCGTCTAGATTAAAATAAACATCTTTGTTTTCCGCCACTAAACATTCCATTTTTAATTTCTCAAGGGGAATAACTCTGAAAATTTGCCAGAACCTGTGATGGGCTTTGTTCTTCATTTGGATAAAATAATAAAATTAATAATTATTGCATTAAAGATTGTTTAAAAACCGTATTAGCTTGGTGTGGTGTAATCACTGGAGATAACTCTTATTTATTAAGTTTCAGAACTATGATATCACATAGTTTTCAATTAACTCAGTTTCGAGACCAAAAAGGATCTACTTATCGGATTATACATTGCTTCAGATCTGGAACTACAAAATTATTTTAACTGTCATTTTGGAATTATTATTGTTTGTCCTACTGCTATTTTTAACGAAATTATTGTTTTAGCACATATTATAAACGTATCGATGATACAGCCATGTTTTAAAAAATATCTTTCTCCACACACGAATTAAATTTAATGATCTGTTTCACAACACTACCCTAAAGTTGCTTTAATTGTTCCTCAATTAACGTTAATAACTTCCTTTTTTGTCAAAACTACAGAAATACTTTTGAAAAAATAAACTAAGCACGCACTTTTTTCAAAAAATTGTATTTCTATATACATAAATATTACATCGTCAATATTAATAATATACGCATGTATTTTTTCTTCTTTATTGTTCCTTGCTGACAAAAGAAGACATAAAAAAGAATTATTCCTTAATAATTTTTGCCATGAAATTTGTATGCATTTTTTTAAATAATAATTAAAACAATTTTTCTTTTAAAGTGTGTACACTATTTAGTAACCGAAGGGAGACAACCATTTATTTAAGTAAAAAGACGAAATTTTGCACCAAACAATTTTACAGTAGAAATTAATGAGAGAAACTTCATATTTTTACTATATTTTTAGAAATATACTTATCAGGGGAACATAAAGTTTTAAAATATTATACGACTGTGTTACAATAAAAATGCAAGTGTATTTTTTAAATCTAAAGTATATAAATAGATCCACAATATTATTGATAATATCGACTTTTTGTAATTGCTATTAGCCATTAATTAAGTAACGTTAATTAAAATTAATGCAATAATTCACTCATGGCGTGCGAAAACTTTTCCTTTTTGAGGTAGTAAGAGTGCTCTTCCGTTGCAAGCTTTGATAAGGTGCTTTTCTATTTCTTTCTGTTACTGCTTGTATAAAGTTTCTTTTTATATTTATTTATCTCTTCATCAAATCCAGTAAAATTGCAAAAACGAAATAAACAAACAAAAAAAAATTTATGCGCATTAACCATGCAAACAAGGATTATCTGTTTATCATTTTCCCACACATCTGCAATCCTTTGTGTATTGCGTTTATTTACAGATTTTTCTGTTAATTTGGGGTAAAAGTCCTTTTTTAATTAAAAGAATAAGTTTAAATGGAAATTTTCAGCAGTTAGTTTTTACTTTTTTAAAGAATCAGTTTAATTTTTAATTAATTAATTATTTTAAATAATAATAATAATAATAATAATAATAATAATAATAATAATAATAATAATAATAATAATAATAATACAAAAACTAGATAAATATTTTATATTGAAAATGTGCACTTTGAAAATCTGAAATAAATGTTACTAGTTAAAAATAAAAGTATTTCTCTTTTGGTAAGAAATTTTGGAAAAGTCTTGTAAACTCTAAAAGCTAGAGTAAGTCATTTTAGAAAACTAAAGATCTTTATTTATTTATTTATTTATTATCATCTTAATTGTAGTTTACGCTTTATTAAAACAAGAAGCACCTTATAAATTATTATTTATGATTCTCAAGAACTTAGATTTTTTTTAAGGGAGAAATTATTTCCCTTGGACAGGGGGGGGCGCTGGGTGCAGGTCAGCCATGATTTTCCCGGAGTTTATCGTGATGTAACGATTTCTCAATTTTCCGAGTTGCTAAATGCTCTATGTGGTATGCGATTTATCTAATGGATTAGCGGTGACAGGAGATTTTAGCGGAGCTGAAGGCAAGGGTATTTGCTTGTATGAATGTGCTCTTTTGTCGCTTAGTGAGTAGCTGTCGAGTGAATTTATGGATGGTAGCAGTGACTGAAAACTGGATCTGTCCGTCTGCAGAGAAACCCCTTGAATTCCATCAATGTTGCATGGTAAAACGGCCTTGATTTATCTTCTGTCATTTCTTTTCTAATCAGGAACCACTTTAAACATTGGAAATCATGCACTGGTAATACTTAGATTTCAAAATTTAATAAACTCTATAAATACATAAATGCAGGTTGTTGGCGCACACGTTAACAGCCTGAAAAGTTCTCGGTGTTAATATTAAGTTACTAGGTGTTGGTCTGGTATGGCAGTCAGAATTCTCGATAGGGTGTGGTGAGGTGGGCTGCGACGGGAAAGCTTTCCCGATTGCAGATAATATGTACAGGTTTCCGTAATTCAGATTGTATTCAATAATAATACAATTTGGCGGTTCCGGTAGCATTTGCGATGCGAATTCGTGTTTCAACAGCAGCGTGCTAATCTTGCTTAAGAAGGGAGACAACGTTGGTGTACGCTGACTCGCACGTAATCTGACCGTTCAAGGATCGGGTGTAATACATAGCCATGTTTACAAGTGTGCAGCTTACCAACTAAACTCAAATTCTCCTTTCTAAACTGATAACTTCTGGCATAATACGTTGCTCATTTAAAATGTATTATGTAGTGCGATTGCGAGTAAAGCTAAAATCGTAAAAGAAAGAAAAAAAATCACCAGCTGTAGCATTAAAGCAGTGGAATATGTCAACCTAATGATGATAATTCTGTATTTATATCTTAATGAAATGAGTTTTATACTGTTAGTGTTACCACTATATTTTGGGGAAAATATTAAAATCAAGAATGAAGTAAAACTAATGAAATCTGTTTTAAAAAAAAATACAGATTTTAAGGTTACTTTGAGGCGAGTAAGAATTGCCGTAATCTTTGAATTACACTATAATTTTGCATTGACTTATTGTAATATAAACTGGGAGGAAAAGGATTTTGTAAAGGAAATTTCTCTTAGGTCTTTGTAGAGTTGGTCTATGGGATATTTTCATTTGATGTTGTATACGAAAATAAAATGAGAAAAGAAAAAATTGACAATTTATAATAAAAATTTGGGGACCATAGTACGAGTTTTTGTGTCTCTTATGCTAAAAACATTTTGTAGATGTCACATATTGTTCTGTTGCTTTTTTGTTTTACTCTAGATTAAATAAAATAAAATGCCAAAGACATCAGACTGCCCTCATGTTTCTGTCGTTAGTGAACATATAAGTTGGGAAGAAATTCACAAAAAAAGAGAAGTAAGTATTATATTGAGGACACTTTATAATGATTTTGCTAGGTTTTGGTGATAATGATGATAAAACAAGAGCTAAGAATGTTTGTTTGACATTGAAATTACTTTGTCTTGTCAAGTTATTATTCTTCTGAAATGTCAAAAAAAGAAAAAAACTTAATAGCATAATGATCTGTCTAACTGATGCATAAAATTGAGAAGATTTCAATTAAAATCATACTTTGCACTTGTCCATTTTGCCAAAAATTACTAGCTATATAGATGGAAATGCTTTTTTTTCTGGCAGGGTTGGTTTTTTAAATGTGAATAAGGAAGAAAAAATGCTTGCCAAGATGATTATCAGAGGTGCTAAATTTGCTCAAATCATCCAACATCTTGTTTGTCCTTTGAACAAATGAAAAATCTACTATGCCATGATTTAAAATTTTTTTTAAGGTTTTGTAACTGATGTAAAAGCATGAAAAGTGGTATAATATGCAAAAAAAAACAACAGATTTTTGTGCTTTAAGAAACACTGCATTGTACATAAAGTTTGTATACTCTCATATTATTTGGGACAATGAAGAGACATTGAATGTTTGTATTTGTATATATCATACCAAATTAAAATTATTTATTCCAAGTAAATTGTAACAAAAAAAGGTAAATTAGTCAAAAAGGACAATTGATTTTGTCTGAAGCCTGAATAATGCTACTGTATGTTACAAAATCAGTGTAATAGCTTGTTAAAATTAATTTTTACATCGTTTTGTACTTAAAACATAAAAAAAAAAAAAACTGCACTAGGCACTACTAGTCTACTGTAATAAATGAAGCTTGGTTAGTCTTTAAGTGAGGATTAATAGGCTAAATTTAATAAAAGAAAAATAGAGACCATTTGAGTATTTTTCCAAGCATTTAAATTTATTAAACTTTTATTTTCTTGAAGGTCTAAATGTGGATAGCTGTGTTTTCTTGAGACTACCATTAATTTTCAGACAGTTTTGTTAAAAAAAATTGTTTGATATAAACTAATAGCAGAATATAGTACAATATTAATGTGTTTCGGGAGAATTCTTTTTCAGTGCCTTGAAAAAATCATGATAAAGTTATAAAACATTGCTATTATTATGTCCAGTCCTTTTTCAAACAAGCAAGCAACAACAATTTGTTCTCTCAGTTGTAGATCTCTAAAAGTGCCAGGTAAGATCAAGAAGTTGGTAAAGTTGTATCAGTGAAATAGGCAAGGGTGTGTCATTTTGGGGGGGGGGTCAAAGATTAGATAGACTATGTCAGGAAACTAATTTATCCATCATTTGATTGATGTCAGATTATGAGAAGAAGCTTTTCAATCTGAGCCAGATACAGAATTTATGCCACAATGTTTTTTAAAAAGTTAATACAAACGTAAAATTTAATTGTTTGCCGTCTTGGAACTGCTACTTTTGTCTAATTTTTAGTAACATAATCAGTGTCACCAGCAATGCTTCAAAGTAAAGATGGGGTTAGGGATAGATAATAGATAATTTTATCAACACAATTCTGCTTAACTACGTTTTGAAGTATCAATAGAAAGATCTTTGAATATTCTACTCCATGGCATTACAGTTTGTGTAATTATACAGGATACCTGAACTATCTTATGCAAATTGTTGAACCACAACTGGCCATTGTTCAGATAACTATAGCTGTACCAGAAGCCATGAACCAAGTATTCATATTGGACTTCTGGGTCTTCTGTTGAGCCAAACTACGAGATGGGAAACAGTGATTATATTTGCTTTTGTAAACTTGTCTATTACAGAACAACACAGTTTAGCACATGCTCTTGTGTGTGTCAGAGCTGCTAAATCTGGCAGGCAGCAATACACGATTGTAACATTTTACCTTGCAGATTCCAAGAAAGCACATGCACTAATGTGGCACCATTCACTCCAGTTCAAGGATGTTATTTTGCAGCTTGGCATTTACCACATAATCTGTTCTTATTTGGCACCTCTTGGGAAATTATTACATGGCACTGGTTTTGCTGACATAGTAGGCAAATCATTGGTGTGTGCCAGTGGCTCCATCCACTGTGTTGACTGGAAAGCATTACAATAGGGCAATATGTAAGCACAAACATACCTTAGAAGTCCTGGAAAGAGTCTTATTTGACACATGCAGAAAAGTGTAGACTAGCAAGTCTGCAGAAATTAGTTCATTGAATGAAAGACCTTTCTTGGAATTCATGCAAAATGTGAGAGCTAGTGACCAATGCCAGTGTTTTCATGAAATGTACTGAGAGTATAAGGACAGTACAAAATGGTGAACTAAGACAAACTGCATGGTTTTGGATTCAGTACATGGATAGGATATGGTTGGTGTTAAGATTCATTCAAGCTACAAAAGAGAACAACTCTCTGCGCCTGGCATGTGTTCAAGAGTTGTGCCCTGTGTTGTTCAGCATGGACCACTATAACTGTACTGAGTACCTGTCTGTCTACTTTCCGACACTTGTCAACCTGTCACATACCCAGGAGAAGACAATTTGCTGAGAAAATGCAGGTTCAGTGTCCAGATCAGATATACCAGCATAAAGAAATCTTGTTAACTTGACAATTGAACAGACAGACAATTAATCATGGAAAAGCCAGGGAAGGCGGCATTGGGTTTAATGGAAACAAATCAGTCTACTATAGATGATGTGACAATATATTCCAGAGCAAGATACATAGATTCTACATTGGAAATGGTGGACATGGCTGGTTTCAATGACTCAACACATAAGGACATTTGGTCATCTAAGATTAGAGATGGTGAGGCAAATCTGCAGTCACTGATGACTGCCTTCCAAAACTACTACAGTTCTTTTGAAGTTTAAATCAAAGGTTTGTATTTTGTTTGGTGCAAAGGCTCTAGCTGAAGTTACAAATGATCTCTCGAAGGCTGAAGCACTTGGAAAAGAACCATTCAGAACTTTTTTTCAGAATTAGATTTGTTGACATCTAAAATTTCATGTCCCTTTTCCAATCTAAGGCAGTCCCTTAATGATTTGGGTTTTTGAAAAGAGCAAGAAGCTAAAGTCTTTAAAGATGAAGTTTGTCCCAAATGACTGCACACTGCAATCTATTTGAATAGCTGCTTATCATCTCTGATGAGAACAACCTCAGTCTACAGAAGATACTGTTTTATTCACTAGGTCTGGTTCTTAGCTACACTCTGTGGCCTTTCAGTAAAGACAGACAAGGCCACACTTATGTAGCTGCTTGAAAATGACACTGCACCGGTTAACCATTCTGGTCGCAATGACTGTTGATGGAAATTCCTTATTGTAGCTGGTGCTCTGCCTCAGATATTTGGAAAGTTAGCTGAGAGGAGAAGACTAGAATCTCTGGATGCATACCTGTTAAAAGGTCCATCCACAAAGCTGTCAAAAGAATGCAAGTTGTTCTCAAATAATGACAAGACTAACTTGACCAAGCTTCTGTCAAAGTGGCAAAAAGAAAAGTATACTGCATAACTTTAGGGTTGTCAAATTTTCTGTGGAGATAGTTGTGCCACATTAACACCAACTGTTAGCATTACAATAGAAAGCTTTCTTGGTCTAGTACTACTCATCTTAGGAAGAAGCAGACACAAATCCTGTTGCACTGTTTCCATGTGGCAGCTGCATCTACAAGAACTGACTATTGTCCAATCACTCGACACAGGTATTGTAATTAACAAAAGACAACTGTTGGATGTAAAATAGATCAGCAATCATGTTGCATTGATGTGTTCAGCAATGCACGTCTTTTTTGTGTGTGAATCAGTCAGTGCCTTCATTTGCAAGAGAAAATTTACAGCCATGATAACATTGATAAAGTGTTCTATTTATGGATGATTTCAGGACCCCTGTCAACATAGATAGCATTCGTGAAGGTAGTCAGACTGCTGGAGGAATTAGGTTTGCTGTCTATATAGTAAATTATCATACAGATGTGAACAAATTGCACCAGGATTTGACCAGGAGGATCTGTTCCACTGCTTTTGAATTGACCAGTCTCTCGCCACTATGCTGAGCATCATTGAAGATGCATGTTCTGAATGTCAACCACTAAACTCATGTATGGAAAAACGTGCGTCTTACATATCCAGACAACCCCACCCCAGCTGAACATGGGTGGAAGATTGGTGAGAATGGGGATCTTGAGTATGACTCATTTGAATCTGCCACAAGAGTTTGTAGACATTTGTCTGAGACTGGTCTCAACACTGTTGATAAGGAAAATGTACAAGTGGCCAACTTAGTGGACATTATTGATGTCTATGACAGTGATAATGATGCTTGTGAAAATGCTGATGAAAACTGAGTCTATTGTAAATAATATTTCATAAAATTAGCATTAAACTATATGTGTTTCTTTATTCTTTTTTATATTAAATATAGACACACTATAAGTCAATTATGACATCATCTTGACATCACTGAACACTTTTAGCTATACTCTGACTATATATTTAGGGAATTGAAATCAGTTTATACTTATCATATAATTCGATATGCTTATAAAGCTTTTATCAGGAAATATCTATTTTCCCATCTCCATGTTTCATTTTCAGCTTATTGGACATAAGATGATCTTACTTCCACACATTCCCTGTAGGATAGGCAGTAATTGTCAAGTGGTAAATTAGTAGATTTCAAATTATGACAAAGGTCTTAGAAAAAAATTGTCATGAAAATTCCCTAAAGGGGTGTTTGTTATACCTGGTGTATGGACTATTTTTGTTACAACTAGGATTGCATTTATGATAATCAAATGTTCCTTACAAACATACAAGTAGTAAATATTAGATTTTATTTATTTTTTTTTTTTTTTGCTTAGAATTACTATAATAATTGTAAAGCTAACTTTTTTGTTTTGGTTTTTTTCTTAATTGATCTTGCAACTTAGTTGTCTTGAGAGTGTAGTCAACAAACTTTGCATTTTTATTTAGACAATGCAAGATTAAATTCACAAACATAGCTCACTGTGAATGTTAAATTTGGAATTTTTAATAAAAATTGAAAAAAATAAAGGAAATGGTTTATTTTTCAGGGCCAGCAATGTGTTTCTTGTGGAGAAAAGGCTCCTAACTTATGGCTTTGTCTTGTTGGTCCATGTAGTTTCATTGGCTGTGGGGAGTCGGCCAAAGATCACAGTGCAGAGCATGCTGAGGTATGTCAGACAGAAAAGCAGCATAATTAATTTAAATAGTATTTATTTCTTGTAAATTTTTTTTTTTATTATTACTAACATTTGGAAAGAAGCTAACAGTTTTGCGCTATTATAATGTCACCTTGTAATGCAGAACCTAATAAGACATTGGGATATGAATTTAGTGTTACCTAAAGCTTATTTGTGTCATTTCACAACCTTTAGCTTTGCTCTGCTTTGGTTGGTAAGTTATGGAAGGAGAGAGTAGAGCTTCAGTTTTTCTATTATTGTATTTTTTTAAGGTTTGCATAAAAATAAATAGTAACCTTGAAATTTACGGTTGGCTGGACATTAGCTAAGCAATATAATGGTTCATTTTTTTTGCACGTTTTTAAAGTATAACTTTAGAAGAAATCAGATATCAGTTTTGTTTCTATCCATACATTGTTTTTAGCTACTTTACTAAGAATTTTTAATTTTTAAAATAAAATTGGTGGTGATAATTGTTAACTCTGAAATATCTCTGCATATTTTGAAAAAATATTTGCGATCAAAAATAAAATGATTGTGACGTGTTTGTCACTTTTTTTTTAACAGTTGTGCTAATATACACCGATGAAGTGACTGTGGTTGTTGTACCAAAATTAATGAGCCTTATATTGAATATTACAGGGTCATTCTGCACCAAATCAGATTTTGAGGAAGTACCTCACCTCAGCCTCTCAAAGGAAAGTTTGTAAAGTTGTAGCTTCCAACTCTCACTAGTTCCGAAGATACAAGACCTCACCCATAGGGTGAGTGCTCTGGTTTAAAAAAAAAAAAAAAACTTCATTTTGTGTATGTGACAAAATTTACATTTCACTGGACAGTAGCTGCAAGCACAAGACATTTGCCATAACTTTAGTTCCTAGAACAACAACTTATATAGATTCCAAAGATTATCACAAATAGTCTGACTTATTTTTTTAATACATTAAATGCAAAGTGGGCATTTCATCATGTCATGCAGTGCGTGAAGCCATTTTTAGAGCTTTGTTTACCAAGCAGAAGGTGAGCACTTGTAAATGATGATGACTGTTATCTTGGTATGTAATACAACCAGAATATAGAGTATGATAGTCTACCATTACCTTCTACAGAGTTGCATATCTGAAGATCCCTAGCTGAACATGCAACCAAAAATTACTCCAAAATGGCTATATGGAATGTGCATATCTTGAGATTTAAGAATAAATGAAAATGTTTGGCAATCTTCTAATGGATGAACACCATCCAACTATGTGTATTACTATTTGTGTTCATGTATTTTGATTTTTTTCTGTTACTGCTAGTGTTGTCTATAAAGCTGCTTTACTACTTTCATAAAATGTATTCACATGTGTTCTAGCCAACAAGACTGAAAGGCTGTTAGTTTAAATGACCATATGATTTCAAAATACATACATGAGCACAAACGGTAGCATATGCTATTGGATTGTTTTCATCCCTTAGAAGCTGGATGGCCAAACATGTTTTCAGTGATTCATATACCTCAAGATGTGGACATATAATATACAGCAATACCTCGCTTAGCATTACCACCATATAGTTGTTTTGTTATAGTGCTCTGGATCCTGGAGAGAAGTTTTTACTAAAAACCAAAAAAAAATGTTACGTCCAAAATAAAGTCAGAAGGAGTCAGAATATTCACAGCTTGTCAACTCTGTTGATGATGGTTGTGTGTCCAAAATGCTCAGAGCAGGTGGATGTGGGTCATTCTTTAAACTTAACTACATTGATCATTAGAATGATTCTGAAGAATGCAAACAAGATTAAAGCTTCTGCCAAGACTGCAACTCTGTTAACTGCCACAAAATTAACTCGTTCAAAAAGTTTGTTGGAGAAGATGAAGAGCGGACTAAGCATGAGTGGAAAATCAGATGCAGCGCTGTATGCCCTTAAGCCATCTTATTATCATAGAGAAGGCTAGGAGCATCTTTACCTACCTGAAAGAGCAAAGTAAGTGATTAATGATGGAGACATTCAGGCTAGCTGAGAGTGGTTTGACCAATTTAAACACCACAATAATTTGCATGGTATCCACATCAGTGGTGAAGCTGCGAGCACTGATGAACAGGCAGCCTGTGAATTTCCCAACACCTAAAGCAATCATGAAGCATGGTAACAACTCTCCGCTGCACAATGTAGACGAGACAGGTCATTTTTGATAACACATGCTTTCCTACACTTATCTCCCAAGAATAAAAGCATGCATTACATTTCAGTCTGCCAAAGAGACATTCTCCTACCGGGAGGTAATGCTTCAGGAGATTTTAAACTGAAACCCGTGCTTGTATACCATTTACAAACACCAGAGGCAATTTGGGAGCTTCTATCTGTAATCTGGAAGTCAAATAGGAAGGCCTGGATGATAGTTGATATTTTTCAGCAGTGGTTTGTTTCAAATTTTTGTCGAGCATTGAGGAGTTACTGAGGGATATAGCCTTGAGCCCAGAGCATTGTTAGGCTGAACAAGCCTCAGGTTGCCCAGAGAACTTTGATGGCCTATGGACTTGCATACCCATGGAAGTGGGGTAACTTCTGCTGAACACATTGTCCCTGGTCCAACCAATGGATCAGGACATCATGTCCAATTTAAAGGCCCACGACCTTTGATGCAGCTTCTAACAGCTGGTTGAAGCAACTGATTTTCAGGATGAGCAGTTGATTAGGAATCCTGGAAAATGTATAGCATCATGAAAGCCATCAATAATATCAGAACAGCCTGGGAGGAAGTCACCACCACTTATATGAACAGTGCCTGGCTAAAATTATGGCCAAATGTATGCAACAATTTTATGGGGTTCAAACTCCATTGTTGACATCGTTCATCCATTCCTGTTTGGTTGGCAAGCTGAAGTCAACATCAAAGAGTTACTGCAGTCTCACAGGAACAGCTTGACCATTGAGGAACTGTAGGAGTTGGAGCAACAGCGCTTTGCATGAGAATGCCAATGACATTGCTGCAGAAAAGACTCAAATTAAAAGGAAACTCAGCACAGCAATGATTGAGGGCATCAATAAGGTCACAGAGCACTGGATCTTTTTACTGAGAATGATTCAGATTGAGAGCACAGCAGCACAGTGAAAAAAATTGTGATGAATGGCATCTTCTACAGAGAAATGCTCCCCCAAAAAGCAGCTCTGGTCAGAGCAAAGCAACCGGGCCCATCTTTCCAGCAGTAGCTTTATTTTATCATTTTACATTGTGTAAAGTCTTATTCAATTGTATTCATGTGCTGATTTATTGCTTAATAAATAATACTGTAATACTCTGTTTACCAATATCCCAATGAGGCCTTTATATATCGCTCATAGGTAAGAAATAAAGCTTTCAGGAATGCATCTCCTTACATACAGTGGTATATGACCCCTTTTAGGGTTGTTTCTGTTAGTGCATTCTTCTCCAGGAATGCATCCTGAGCACTAAACGACATATTGCTGTATGTAGTCTGTAAACGTTTAGTTGCACTGAAGTTTGGTATTTTTGGGTTGCATGTTCAGCTAGTAGGGCATCTTCATAGAGATACAACTCTGTTGAAAGTAACTCTAATAATACTGCTGGCTATATTCCATAACAGAAATACGGCTTGGTAACAATGAAGCTCTAAATAAGGTTTCTGACAATTTTTGGAATATATGAGGTCTGTCCAAAAAGAAACCGAACTTTTAAAACAGTGCACCAACCAGCCAGGCAGCATGCTCGTGATTGCAGTGCTGTGTATTGGTGACCTTGACCTTCAGTATAATAATAGCCACATCACACCACGTCAGTTAGTCATCGATGTACACACGCTAGAGTGAACGTATGTTTAGTGCACTTGGCGATTTGTCACAAGTTGAACAATGAAGGATCTTGAAGAGCAATGTGTTTGTGGGGAAAAAACATTTACAGAGATTTTTCTAATGTTGCAACAGGCCTATGGGGAGGATTGTTTGAGCCGTATGCAATGTCACGAGTGGTACCAGCGTTTCAAATCTGGAAGAACATCCACTGAAGACAATCCCAAATCTGGACGACCTTCCACAACAACGGACAACGATCACATTGAGAAAGTGCGTGCTGTGATCCATGGAAATCGTTGCCCGACTGTCCGTGAAGTTTCCGAAGAAGTAGGCATCTGTAAAAGTTCGTGCCACATGATTTTAGAAAAAAATTGAACATGCATCATGTAGCCACAAAATTTGTGCCACGTCTGCTGACAAATGAACAAAAAGAGAACCGAGTCACATTTAGTCAAGAGGTCTTTGATCGTTTGAATGCTGGTGAAAGTTTTCTGAAAAGTGTCATAACAGGTGACAAAACGCGGGTGTACGGCTACAATGTCAAAACAAAAGGGCAGTAATCGTTGTCACATGCATAAAATAGTTTTTTTTTTTTTTTTTAAACCAGAGTACCCTATTGTTGAGCTCTTATATTTTTTGAACTAGTGCGAGTTGTAAGCTACAACTTAACAAACCTACTTTTAGAAGGCCATTGCACATTCAGTAGAAGTATCATCAAAATTTGAGAGGGTGAGATGGAGCACACTTGATGATCATGTGGAATAACCCTGCAGGAAAAACCTTTATTCATTAACATCAGTACTGTCATTGTTCTACTGGTAGCTGCACACTAGCTATTAAAAATTGGATTTATTATGAATCGTGTTGAAAGAAAGCTATTATAGTTCCTCATAAGAGAGGGTGTAAGCTCTAAATCATTCATTTGTGACTGTAGGAGTGTGTGTATGAGTCTCCATCGATTGCACAAGTGTGGAAATGGTGGACTTTACATTTCAACAATGGAAACAGTGACATGAATGTTGAGCCATATTTAGGCAAGCAGCCACCATGTGCTATGACACCTGATGATAAACGTGTAAACA
Source organism: Nautilus pompilius (assembly GCA_018389105.1). Lineage (NCBI taxonomy): Eukaryota > Metazoa > Mollusca > Cephalopoda > Nautilida > Nautilidae > Nautilus > Nautilus pompilius. The sequence goes on along the minus strand of JACATO010000656.1, from coordinate 531,810 downwards.
AACTGATTTGAGTACTTTTTTTTTTTTTTTTTTTTGGTTTTGTTCTGGTATTTTCATGTAGGGTTGTTTTGTGAATAAAATCACGTGTGTTCAGATAGTGGTTTTCCTGTATTTACATCTTCATTTCTATCTTGTAATCTCTGTTCTTTTTATATGGTATTTTATTGGTGAATCCACAATTGGGCCATCAATATTTTGCATAGGCTTATAAATACTTTAGCATATTTTTTTTTAAATGCTATACATTTTTATTACATACACTTGCTTGTTTTTGTTTTGTTTTGTTTTCACAGGATTACAATCACTATCTCACAATTAATTTGACTACCATGCGTATTTGGTGCTACTCTTGTGAGAATGAAGTTTTGCCTCATAGGAACAGTCCACCATTGTTGTAAGCTTTCATCTTCTCATTTCTTTATTATCCATGGTTCACAGTCTTGAAAAGTTCTTGAATTTCTTTATATATTCATTCCATTGAATAAAATTAGGAATACCAATCATTAAAACAGTTGCAAAGTAAATAGAAATCAAGCGTATTTATAGCCTCACTTCCATACCAGGTAATTGTGCGAGAAGATCCTCCACTTGCAACTTTCTGTAAGGTTATTCATTTTCACTCGCTTGCAGACACATGACTGTTATTCTTTCTATGCTAACATGGCTTTCAGAAACCCGGTTGTTCCCTTTCCCCTGTCGTACTCCACCTTCCGTAGGCTAGTATCTGAAACACTAGCTGGGCAGGCAAGATGGGTGCGTGACACCGACTGACCGAGCCACTCTAGTGAAGTGTCTACCATTAAGCTTCATTTTTAGATGTGAAATGAAAAAATGAACGTGGTATCGACAATATAGTAGACCAGTCCTAGAAAATTAGATTTATATAATGCCAAGTAGATGTCTTCAATCAAAAGTGGCTGAGCAAACCTGAATTTAACTGGGTCAGGGAAATTGAAGGAGACAGAAATACGGCTGCTTCATTTATTAGTCAGACTTGGCGACTACAATCCTCCAGTATAAAACAACTATTATAATTGTAATGAAGACTAGAAATATTTTTATAGACTGAAACAATGTACAAATTGGTACAAGACAGTGGTCATGCTGAAATAAATTTAATGGCTGTACATTTAAGGAAATCCCTGCTAATTTCTTACTCATGTACTGAAAGGAACTGTGCTCCACTACAATATATAATAAGTAAATTTGGATAATTTAATCCAAAAAACACATCTAATGTTTCAATTACAATGCATTGTAATTATGTTCATGATCCAGCATGGATCTATTGGCAGCCATCTTTTCTGAACGAAAACCATGAGCAGGCTAATATGAGGGCCCTACTAAAACTTGCAGACATTACCTCACCCAAAAAGACCATTACCTCGCAAATTATGGACAACTAAAAGATTCAGTAAAGTGATATACTCTTAATTTATGATTTCAAGCAGCAAGAAAACTGCAATTTTATGAATCACATTACATCTAGTATTAAGAAACAAGCAGGTAGCGAGCGACACATGAGTCTGAGTGATGCGTGCACAGCACAGAAAATGCAAAGAACATGGAAGAAAGAAGTGAATAGGCATGAAAGAAAGGAAATGGCAAGTTTACTGTTAGAGGAAGGAAATGGCCCTCACAATATAAAGACCTGTGAGGCCTAGTCCAAGTTTGATTCAAGGAATTGAAAATTGTCTGCACCTTTGGGTGCATCCCTCATAAAAAAAAAGATCTTTAACTTTCTAGCTGTCACTGCTTAGCAGGTAGCTCGGAGTAGCCACTCAGAGGATAACAAATCCACTCTAAATGTTAGAAGATACTTAGGAAATTAATGATATTTAAGTTTTGATGCAAGAATGCAATAAAAATTGGTCTTCATATAACATGGAATTTTTTAATAACTAATTTCATTTATTTTTTAATAGATAGATTACTCTGTTGAACATTTGTAAGCTGAATCTATTACTTTCATTCATTCCATTTTCAAATTATGTCTATAAAAAGGAGACATTTATATAGCTCTGTATAACTCCCAACATCTAGCTGACTGGCTTGTTATTTGTATTACTTATGATTTTGTGTAGAAATACCAAAGAATAATGCCAATACTCTATCTAGATTAATAGATGTAGTGAGGAAGAGCATAATGTGTAAGCTTTTTCATTGGCAATGAAATACTAATTTAATGAGACCATCAAGAACTTAATACAGCTAGTAGCCAAGTGTAAACCATCTTAAACAACCTAGATGCTGGGTTTAGTGTGCTGATGAACTTCAATTTAATGAATAGATATTTGTTTCAAATTGTAGAATTCCTGACAGAGCATTCAGATATGTTCATAGTCTTCCTCGCAGAGCTTCTACGGATAGTTCCCCACAGAGAAGCTTATCAGGAGCTGATGACTCAGAATCGGACATGGAGGATGATACAATTAAACCCAGAGGTGAGATAGTCAGATTACTGTCACAGAAATGTTCTACCAAGACTACTTTCATTGTTAGTTAAATTTTTTTCAAATTTGTAGTATATTTGTTACCAAGATGCGTAAATGAGACTTATTGTTTGGTTTGGTTTGGTTCTCTTCAGGATTGACTGGTTTGCAAAATCTGGGTAATACGTGCTATATGAATTCTGCAATACAGGCTCTTTCTAACTGGTGAATATTGTTTTTGTTTTATACTCTTAATTTTTTTGTATTTACTACTTTTAGATGAGTATTTTAGTGCAAACATTTATTACCTGTAATATTTCATATCATTAAATAGCTGATTGATAAATATGATGAAAGCAAGATCTGTGTGATAAATATCCTTGTGAAATCTCTCATATACAACATTCATATCTTATTAAATTTATTAGGGTTTCATCTATAAAGTTTGAAATACTATAACTACATAGTTTAGACAATTTTGTTTTTAATTTAAAACAAACTTAAATGTTCTTATTATTAAAGCTATTTTTGATTTACTGCAATTCACATTTTAAAAAGTTGTATGAAATTTATTGGCGGTTTGCTTCAAGGTCAAATGTCACAATAGGTCAAATTTAAAGATTAGTTATGTAATTTTTTTTAAATTATACATTTAAACTCAATATTACTTTGTTGCATGACATGCATCAATTAACAGAAGGTAAATCTGAAACTGCTGGGATATCAGTAAAAATTTAGTTTCATAAACTTTGAAAATAAATTGTTGGCATATTTATCTGCTTGAGAAAAAGAAATGGATGTTCTCTATTAATTGGGAAATTATTTATGGAACCCTCTTATAGTCCAAATTCATACATTGCACCCTCACTTAAATAGAAATGCTTTAACTGATATATATATATATATCTATATGGTATATTCATAGTTATGAGAAAATTCATACTTAAGCCCTGTAAAATGTATAAATTGTTTTACTTTAAAATACATTTAAAATAAAATTCTAGTTTCTTGATGATCTTGAAATTTGTGTTACAATAGTCAATTCAACTTAAAATTTATTTAAGGAATCTGTTTATTAAAATTTCTGTGAAGTCACTCAGCTTTCTAACACCCTAACACTTTTAGTTACTTGCATGTGATTTGTTCGCATTAAGTCTTTTTAAGATGAGAAAAGGGTTCTAAAACAGAAATAAAACCACAAATCACCTAATCTGTTGATAAATTTTTCTCCCTTTCTGGGAACAGCCAGGCAGTATATTAAAACAAATCAAAGGTAAATCTTTCCATAAGACTACAGCGAAATGCTGGTGATAATCTCTCAAGTCTCGTGTGCTGTAAATAAACTTTCACACACGCACAAGAAAATGGTATTTAACTTATTTTAAGCTATTTATTGTAGCAGTAAAATCGTTAAGTTGGATTTTACCAAACTCTCTTTAATTGTTGTTTTGTAGTCCACCTCTGACCAGGTTTTTTCTTGATTGCTGTGGATTTGTAAGATCTGACAAAAACCCCATGTTATCTAGACATTATCTACGCTTGATATCAGAGTTATGGCATAAAAAGAGGTATGTTTTTGTTTCTTTTTATACCACAAAACCTGAGACTTAAAAACTGAAATGAAGAAAGTAAGAGTCTCCTAGATTTTAATAATTTTGGATGCGTGATTTTAAAATTATTTTTTAAATGCTTTATACAAAAGCTCTGCTACTTGTACGTTGCTCGAGGAGGGGGTGCAAATGTAATTTACTTAATGACATCATTAAGCAAGTATGTCACAGGTCAGGTGCCGATCTCTTCCATTTATGATGTAAAAGGAACTTTGTATCTTTTTAATTTAATTTGGTTTTTCTGGTTCTTTGTGTAGAGTGTATTTAAGCATATAATTCTAAAGATACTCTTCAATTTTAAAATAATAATAGAACAAAATTATAAAATGATTTTTTAATACTGACATTTCACAAATGGCAGCTGGAGAATAATGGTGTTGCACTATTTCTTTAATTTCAGTTTATGGTGGGTGGTTCTGTTTCCTATAAAGAGATTATAGATATATCTTTCAGCAAAATGTAATGGTTTAAAATCATTTTTTTAATTATTGCCAACAAACACTCTTAATGTCCTGTTTGTTGGCAGTCTCCGATTTTACAGGTGACCATTTTAAGATGCTCTGGATGATGTTTTATTTTTATCTGCTTTGAGAGCTGGTTGTTATTCAGAGAAATTATTTCAGAGACAAAAACAACTCTTTTGAGTATAATAAATTAATTACTTTTAGTTTGTGTTTACTTTCCTTTCCATTTTTCTGTGCATGGATTTATAAATCAGTTGCAGCTATCTGAATATTTTTATCAACTTTGCATGCCAAAGAAATGAGTTTTGATTATATTTTCAGACCCAGCTACGTGGTTCCAAATGGCATTGCCAGTGGAATCAAGGTTGTACACCCTATGTTCCGAGGTTACAGCCAGCAGGTATGTTTGCTTATGAATTAATGAAGGCTATCAAAAAAGAACTTTTTTTTTTTTTTCAAATCTGAAAATGAGTCCCCACTTTTGTGTAAAACTAGAAGAAAAATAGAGCTAGGGAGAATAAATTGCTTTCTTTCAAAAAAAAAAAAATTTTTTTTTAATTTGCAATCTTCTGATGCCTGCATACTGACCTTTCATTATTTTATTAGTTTATAATCTCCTTCATTTATGCAGGGCATGCTTATTACCTCACTTGTGGGCTTCTTTCTTACCTGTTTTATTGAAAGGTTTAATTTGTTCTTTTTACAAAATTATTCTAACTTCTGACTAACTGGATCTTTTTAACTGAATTTCTTAATTATGCAGTCAGTTTCTATGGGAATATTCGACAAAGCCAATTTTTAATTTTTCCTGTGTTATGTACTACTGTTGGCACTAATAGACTAACAGGCTTTAAGAAGAATTGTCTCACTGATGGGATGGAGTGGCTAAAAAAACAAAGCAGCAGCTATTCTATAAATCAGTTTTTTTTTTTTTTAAATACAACTTAAACACTATTTTAAGTCAATAACAAAGTACTTTGTTGGTGATTTGAAAGGTTGGAGCATGTACATTGACCAAAACAATAAGGGTATGTTAATCATATGAATTTGAGGGTAAAACATTTACAGGTTTGATATTTAGAATTGATTTTTTCACAGTTTCTAGATGTTTGATGCATTTGATGACAAAATGACAATGAACAGTCATTACCTACACGCTAAAGCTGCATGACCTTTAGTAGCATGTACAGCTGTTTCTAGTTTGCACTACAACATTGCACCTGCATCTCTAACTGTTCACAAGACATCTGGTGCAGTCTTGTAGCAGTGCATATGCACATTTGGATATTTTCCTTTTGAAGATAGTTTACAACTTTTGCACAATGGGCTCCTACATTATCATCCAGGAAGTTGAACTGATTGCTGAGACTACAAACAGTAGAACAGGTCTGACAACCTCATCCAGGTAGTGTTGACCAGTAGCAGTTCTCTCAAGGAGAATCAGTTTTCTTTTATGGTCATGTGACATCACCTCAGATTAGAACACTGCCAATATCCCCCCAAAAAACCAGTCTGTATGTCTCTCTGACACATTATGGTGAGCATTACATTAGTTTCATCATTCCAAATATATAAATGATCAGCAAAGTAAAGGTTGAATTTACTATCCTCAAAGAAAACCTGGTTTTAGCCTGCCAAAGTCCAGCACATTTGACAAGTATGGCAATAGTTGTAATAAAGAATATTGTAAAGGAAAATGTATTTACATTTTATGGTACTTCACACAGAATATTTGATTCCTTTGCATTAATAAAGTAATGAAATCATCAAATAGTTTACTTTTAAGAATTGCATTTCTGCTACATTTTGTTCACTTAAATGAAATTGTGCAAAAAAAAAAAAATTACTGTTCTTTGTCTCTTAGGACACACAGGAATTTTTAAGATGTTTTATGGACCAACTGCACGAAGAACTTAAACAGCAAGTCTGTGATTTAAATGGTGAGACAATGGGCAATGAATCCTTTGAAGAGCCATTGAGCAAGTCACACATTAACAGCCACGATAGGCAACCTTCTATTGATTCCTCCAGTAGCCAATCTGATTATGAGACATGTGACTCTGGAGTCAGCAGTGAGCGTGGGTCTTTGGAGCCAAATGTGTCCAGTGATGAGAACAGCGATGCTAATGAACACATGCAGCTGCAAAAAATACTGGAGCAAGAAAATAAGAGAGAGACTCCAGTTGAGTCAAAAGCAAAAACTGAGTCTTCAGCAGCTGCAGATAACAAAGAGGCTCTAGCAGCACCCACAAAGGAAATGAAGGACACTGTTAACATGCTATGTAAACAGGGCGGAGATAACAACCATGCAATGGAGCAGACTTCAAAGCTTGATGCTATGGAGTTTACTGATGCAGTGTCTGAAGCAGAAAACACGGATAAAATGAAATCCTCATGGACGAAGCAGGCTGAAACATCTGAGTGTGGCACATTACAGTCGCACAAGTCTACACAAAGCCTGAATATAGGAGCAGCCGTTGGCCAGAAAGGTTGGTTGGATTGTTTAACTCATAAGTATGGCCCGAGTCAGTTCACTAGAGTGGTGCCGCAAAAACGGGAAAGTTTGTGTGCCTTTTGGAGGTACTCTTCATTTTGTTAAATTACTAAATTTAAGTGGTTGCTTTTCCCATCCAAATTAGGGCTCAGAAATTTCTTTTCTATGTATGCATGATATATGATTGCTCAGAAATGTGGTGTTCACCTCAGGACAGTTTGATTGCAGAGTTTTCTCTCATCTTATTTTCCCAACTTCTGATGTGCCTTGGAAATAATTAAAAATAACTTTAAAAAAGAAGAATGAAAGACCAACTAAAACCACTGATAAATTCTGTAACTGTTTAAAAATGTCAGCAGTAGATTGAACTAGAAAAATGATAGGAAAAATGTTTTATTTTTTAAATTAGTTTTTTCAAGATTTTCTATCTTTTAGCACTGAGTGTAGTATGTTGGTACACTGATACTACGCTACTCTGCATTTTGGTTTTGGTAAATGACTGACTTATTTTTCTTTCAGTTAAAAGAAATGTTCACCATCAAAGTGTGATATCAGATATTTTTGATGGAAAAATTCTAAGTTCTGTTCAATGCTTGACATGTGAAAGGGTAAGAAGTTAATTTACCTTGTCTAACTGTCTGTTTATTGAATTTATTTGAGGCAACTCCAGCCAGTAAACTGTTTTTACCTGTGATTCTGTCAAGTTTAACAAAATGTAATGTTATACAATCATCAAAATGTAATTGTCTACTGTTTCAACACCAGATATCACCATTACAGTATTTAATGGCTGTTTTGTTTTGTTTTTTGTTTTTTTTACTAAGTGTTAAGGTGGAAAAATCCTCAAATTTCACTGAATAATTGTACTTCATTTTGGGAGAAAATATCTCTGGAACAGTTCAAGTAAATGTTATGACATTTTCAGGATATGTTTAATATGCATACAGCTGTGATTTAAGCTAAAAACTATCATTTGGGATGTAGAATAAACAGGAATCTTGATGACAACTGATAAAACAGTAGAAAACGGTAGTTCTCTTTTGCAAGAATCTCAAACATTTCACATTTCAGAAATTTTTATTAGCTTATATCACAGACGTATCTTTAATAAACAAAGATTCTATTTCAATGAAAGAGCCAGCATTGAGACATATTTGATCTAGTTAAATTCACTTTTTCACTTATCTGCTATTTTGATACTGTGGCAACTAAATGTAATGTTATTGGTGATTTTTCTTGGTTAACTATAGTACTTTCACATGACAATAATTCTTTTCATTTTCATGGTGCTAGAGGTTAATGAAAACTGGTATCAGATTCAACAAGTGCTGTTGATGGGTCATCTTTAGTATCAATTCTTGATGATCTTGTCTTGTGTGCTCATTTTCGGAGGGGATGCTTAATTCTTCATAATCATTAGCATTCTGAAAACACACAGCAGACTGATATTTCTGTTTCTCTTGCTGCAGATATCTACAACCAGAGAGATATTTCAAGATCTTTCCTTACCCATTCCAAGTAAGGACCACTTACACATGCTCCACTCCACAGCAGCTGGGAACAAGAGTGGGGCCTGCGGTGAAGTGAACCAGGGCTGGTTGTCATGGATGTTCACTTGGATGAAAAGGTACTTTGTGGTATTGATTTAAGATTGTATGAATACTACTACATACTTTTGTCATGCATGTTGAGAAATATTTAATTGACAGTCTTTGTTGCCTGAAGGCGGTTATAGCTAGATTATTTTCTGCTCTTGTCCAGATGACACTGACTGCGATGAATGTTAAAACAGAGCAACACCTGTTTCTTTGATGATGATGTAATTTGGAAAGCAGTACAGAGCCTAGTGATGTGGATTTGCACTACTTGGTTGCTAAGCAATGCTTATTATAAAAAATTCGAATCTAATTACATTAAAAGTACAGGAAAACTTCGATTTAGCTGACCCCATCCAACGGACTTCGGAAGCAACGGACGCTGTCCGGTCTCCCGACAAAACTCCGCGTTGAGCTGTGCAAAAAATGTTTTGCTTGGATGCCTTTTGCGCATCCGTAAGTAAACGTCCAGATCTAGCGGACTCCCCTCCCCTCTGTTAGTCCGTTAAATCGAGGTTTTACTGTAGATTTTAAAACTTAAAATATGCTTGTTGCCTTACAGATTCAACATTTCTGAACATTTTTGTTGATGAGGTTCCTCTAGGAAATTAAAAGAGAAATGTTAGTGATTCTTCAATAAAGCCAGTAAAATTGTATAGAAAAACTTTGAAAATAATTTAAATATTCAAATATTATTTTTTAAATGTAAAAATAGCAGTTTTTTAACATTCAATTTAGATTTTTCTTGTCTAGCTTTAAATTTTCCAAATGTGTGTAGTATAACATTTTTATAGTTGTGAAACTGCTTTTAAAGCAAAATCTTACCTAGTAAACAAAACAGGAGTTCATTTAGTGAAGATTCCAGCATGATTAGACATCAGAATTTTTTTTTCAGTTGTAGAACTGATAGTGAATGGATTAGATTATTGACTAAGAGTACTGATGGTCATTTCTTGTCCATGGGAACTCATGCATAAACTGTTCTCAATACCAGCACTGCTGTTTATTAAAATAACCCATGAGCATAAGTTACTGGAATTGAAACAAGTTTAGAATAGTTTTTTTTTTTTTTTTGACAGGCAAAAAGATTTTATTTTGCTTTAATGATGCATTTATTTAGTCAGGATAAAATGACCTGTTCACTTAAATTAAATATTCTGGTCACTACTGTTGTAGAAAACATAACTGACAGATAAAGGTGTTAGAGTTTTTTAATGCCCTTGTCAGCAGGTATTGACTATTAATGATGGCAGTTAATCACTGTTGAGAGGGGCCACTATACTTTGAAACCAGTTATAAGCGGTGGACTAATTTTTGAAATGCCATTGTAATTTAAAATAAACAATGGCTATTTTCTTTAGAATTAAATCATAAATGAAAACTTTAATACAGGGATGTTCAAAGAAAATCCAGCTGAAATAGCATCAATGTAATGCTATCTATCCAGCTGGGTTCCATTTGAATGTCCCTAATATAAGAGAAAAGAATTATAAAGGATTTTATTCACACAAGTATTTTTTTCCTTTATGAACCCAAGCAAGATTTGTATTTAAAAAAATCTATTTCTGCGAAAGTTTGAGTCAGTGTACCTTATATCCTGAAATAATTATCAAGGGAAACCTGTTTATGACTCCTGGCCTCTCTATGCAAAGCTTCTGTAATCATTAACATTGATAGCTGGTTGCAGCAAATAACTGTCTTTCTCTGGAGCAAAATCTTTAGTTATCTTTAACATGCGTAAAACATTGGTGTGATGATGTTTAGGTGTGTAATTGCTTACTAAATCAGACCTTTCTGGAGCAGACAGTTTGCAAGCTGGCTGCACAAAATGCACCCACCTGATTGAGATTATTAAAAGAAACAATTTTTTTTTTAAGTCATAAAATGACTTAGCACATATTTCAGTAATCCAAAAATAAAGGAAATCTGTCCAGAAAATAAAATGAGAAATTCAGTTAGTAGTGCAGGAAGTCAAAAATGTATAGTAAAATCAATCACCCCCAGGAAATGTCAGTCGCTGTTCATTCATGTGGACAGTGAAACACCCCAGCCTGCACAAGGGAATAGTACAGGGCTGGCAGTAGAAGCTAGTGACCACTCCTGGAGTGCAGCCAGCAGGTATTCTTTTCCCTCTATCCTTGCCAGGATGCGATGGCCTTAGTTGTTTTGGGGGCCCCTGACATGTTTTCTCTTGGTAGGCTTCAGTTTCCTGGAACAGAAGCCTCAGAACCCCCTCAACATCTAGCCTTTGTCGAATTCTTCTATTGGAAAATGCCCATCACAGAAGCATGTCCTACATCTTGTTTGTTTGCATTTGGGTCTTAATTCTTGAGACAAAATTCTCTCTTCTTGAAGATATCAGATACACTGTATCTCTATATGTGAAATTTCACACAGCTGGTTGTGTGTTGATCTATGTATTAAAATGATCTTTTCACTAAGGGAAAATTCTGTGTTGTTGTTCACTTAAATCTAATTTCTAACAAACCTCAAACATGCTAGAAATGCTAGAATTGTGAGAAACTCTTAGGACAATTAAATTTCTTAAAATATATATCCAATGTTTCAACAGTGTTGATAATTAATTCCATACACATCCATCAGTCACAAATAATGATTTTAGATCTCTAGCAGTTTGTACTACTATTTTGTTTTGTTTTTTTTTACATAAAACAATGTTGTTTGGTGGTTATAATTCTTTGAAGATTGTTCCAAACCAATGAATAAAATAATAACAACTTTGACAAGACCCATGTCTGATTGAAGGCTTAATGATACATGCTGATATTTGGAGACTGGTAACACAATTGGTGCCCATAACCCTGGAAATGTTTGTTAACTGACTAACATGGATGGGTTTTCACTAATTTCCTCTAAGAGAAATAAAAACGGCTTGGATTCTGTTTTACTTTTGAAAATGTTGAGTTTTTTCAGTTCTTGGAAGGAAAAAAAAAATTCACCGACTCCTTTACTTAAAAATCTCTGACTACAAAGAATCAAACTCAGGTGTTTGTTTTTTGTTGTTTTTTTTTCAATAATTTAATTTCTTTGCTACCATTTTATTAATTTTTATATTGTGTACATTTGTGTTTTTCTACCAGTTGGTTTGTGGGACCCACCATAACACTTAAAGACTGTCTTGCAGCGTTCTTTTCTGCCGATGAACTCAAGGGAGATAATATGTACAGCTGCGAGAAATGCAAAAAGTAAGTTGTTACATTAAAACGATTGTTAATATAAGAACTGCATTCTGACTTTACCAAAAATGTTAATAATTTACTAACCAGTTTCTAATTTTAACTTATAGGTTAAGGAATGGCATGAAATATTCCAAAGTATTGCGGCTGCCTGAGGTGAGTAATATCAGTTAGGATGAGAGAGAAAGAGAAAGGTGCCATTAGAGTGGAAGTCCTGTGAAAATGATATAAAATGTATTAAAATACGACAGACAGTCCACTGTATGGCTGTAGAATCTAAAACAGGTGGACAGTTAATTTCACTGAAAAGTAGTCGTGTGGTGTGCATACAATATTTTGAGAAGAGAATCTTGTCAACCAAAGCTGCTGGGTGATTATATTCTAACTTTTATTTTTGGTGTTTCATCTGCCTTGTAGTTCTCTCTCCATTTCTCGTCAGTTTTTGCACACTCTTGATGCTAGACATAAAAATTTTACTTATGTTTAGCAAATATTTTTTTTCTGCTTTTAATCAGTCTATTAAAATCTCCTCGTGGTGGTTTAGAACATTTAGTACTTGCTATGCTTTGTGAATATTGAGAAATTGAGTTTCAGATGCTTTTCAGTATTATTATTATTTTAAGTCTTAGCTGTATAAAACAGTTATGAAACCTTGGCGAAAGTACTCGGTGGCTCCGCAGAACTATCTCTGAGCTGTTGTGGACCCAAAAAATGTGTGAACGATGTTGGTGGTGCATCTTGGGCCAATAATGTTAAGTGATTGGTGGGTGGCCAGGTCCTTACGAAAAGTGTCACCAGAACTCGTCGTTTGTAGATAGGTTAGCGCACCCATAATAAATAGTTTTTTTTTTTTGGTTTGTCCATAAGTTTAAAATTGATTTTCTTTTGGGTTCTGTCTACTTTAATAATTTCTTTTTTTCTTTGTTTACTATAGGTTTTATGTATTCATTTAAAGCGATTTCGTCACGAGTTTTACTCCTCAAAAATAAACAGTTATGTGTCTTTTCCCTTGGAAGGGTTGGACATGAAACCATATCTCCACAAAGGTAGGATGCTTGCTGAAAATCACTGTTATTAATTTTGTTTGTTTGTTTTTTTACTTTGTTTAAAGGTTGTATCTTGTTTAGCTAATTTTAAAAATAAAATCAGTTTCTCTGCTATGGTTAAACAAATAAATACCAGAAAAGTAAGAGTGACTTTAGTTTAATAGACTGAAATGGTTCTAGTTTGTTTGGTTGGTAAGAACGAGGTTGTTTTTTTTTTTTTTGTTTTTTTTTACAGACTGTAAAGATGAAGTGACATCCTTTGACTTAGTTGCTGTGATATGCCATCATGGAACAGCTGGAGGTAAAGTTTCTTAGCATCACTTGGTCTGTAGGCAACAGTAAGTGTATTTATGACCTTTGGCATCAATACTGTGCACACGTGAGAGGTGAAGCAAGCTCAGCTGTGGAAAAGGGAGAGGCATAATAATGTAGATCATGGCCAGCCAGTGTACTCTGAGTTCAGATGACCTTATGAAAGTCCCTACTAAGACCTTTTTTTGTAGATGTGAGAGGAAACACAACTAGCTGGTGAAGAAACCATGCCATGTGTAAAACAAATTGAACAGTCCTCAAGTGTCAAACTTGAGGGCCCCCAACCTTGGCAGTCTAGTAATCTGGCCACTGGGTCACCAGCTGCCCAGAAAACATTGTCATCCATTCTCATTTTAAAGTGCATTAGGATTGTGCTAGTATGAAATAACTGATTTTTTTTACAAATGTCTTTATTTACTTCAAAATCATCAGATATAGGAATAAAGGAGCAGCTTTGATGGAAGTTAAAATACCACTGCAACTTCAGGAAAATTATTAGAGGAGGAAGAGATTTTGCAAATAAAACAGTTGGATAAATAACAGTGTTGATAGTGAGTGCAGTAAGGGCTTATGTAATATTTACTATGAAAAGGTACCCCTCCCATAATAACTTGCTTTAAAATTTTATAATAAATCCAATATCTTAGCTATCTTCGGAAAGATTTTGCCACTGTGTGGAGAAGAGAACCTTTCACACTAAGAAAAGATTATGCTGTCTTGGTTCTGACTGTTGACATCAAGAATAGTTTTGTGTTGAGAGAATAAGAGGTATGGGGAAGCTGACTATTATGGTAAGCTAAACTATCTCATGCAGTGGCAGAGTTTTTCTGTGCAGGTATGCATGCTAGTGATTTAGTTGTGACAAGTGGATATACTCCCTCTACTTCAGGTGGACACTACACTGCCTACTGCTTGAACTACATCAATGAACAGTGGTATGAATTCGATGACCAGTTTGTTACAGAGGTGGACATACAGCAGGTGGTCAATTGTGGAGCATATGTATTATTTTACAGGTAAGTCACCATATATCTGAAGAAAAGATTTGAAATATAGTTGTTTATAAATGAAAAGCAGCGACTAATTCTCTCATTTTACAGATCAGAAAAAAAAATCAATGAACATCTGCTACACACTTGATATTTTGGTTCTTGGTCATGTGTAAAGCTCATCAATTCTTTTCTCTCAACTAGGTCAGTTTCATATTTAAAATGGGTGATTTAATGATCAGGGGTGCAGTAATTTGTACATGAAAACGTTCAAGGAAATTGTTAGTTTTTCTATTTCAACTTTAATGAAAATGGGGAGCAGATGTTTCTGTTGGATGACACTGTACAGCATATCAACTTATAGTTTTTACCTTAGAGGTAATGATATTTAATGCTAACAGCAATAATAACATTAACTGAAAAGTTTTTAATAGCTAAGGCAAAACAACACAAAAAGGTGGAAAAGTTTATCTTCCTGCATTAATGTGTATTTTAAAATGTAATTGTAACTTTTCTGTGTTTAGCTAGTATTATGAAAATTAGTAAATCTAGAATTACCTGGTGGTGGTGTAATTGACACAAGGGAGCCTTGAGAAGAGAGATTACTGTTAACAATTGCTCAGCTTTGGAACCGACTGCTTACGAAGTAGATTATGGATGAATCTGTTACTAATGCACCTTTAAATAATTACTTTACATTTAGATTTTCTTATCTAATTGTGTAACTATGACAGTCTTAATTTTGAACATTTTCTTTTTCCTCATCTCTGTGTTTTTAGAGACCACACCAGTGTGGTCCCCTGCCCGACAACAGTCAAAACATTGCATAGGTTTGATTTAGAATTTCCATTTTGTTTTTCAAACATCATTGACTTTTACTGCTGATTAGTATTTATTTATAATTATATATTACGTTTGAAATTTGTAATAAAATAAATTAATAGAATAATTCACATGCTGATTTTTCTTTTTCATCAGGTCAGAGATGATGTATATATTTACTTAGTCTGTATACTGGAAATAAGACTCAGTTGAACTAGTAGATAGTTGTGGAAAGGAACAAATTTGCAGTTTTAAAAAAAAAATATTAATCCACCCATTTTAGTTAATAATTATAGATTTTGGCATTACTAATTATCATGATGTTCATTTTAGATGGAGCAGAGCTCAAGTTCCTATACACACAAGTCAAGACCATCTCTTCAAATGTAGAGTCATCCCCTCACTCTAGTATTTATTTGAATATATAATTTAAATTTCTTACAGGAAACAGAATGATCACATGATAAATCTACGTCAGAAGGCAATGACACTTATGGATGAAAGAGAGGTAAATATTTAAAGTTTTTTCTTGCTTTTAAAATTAATACAAAATGTAATCTTTATTAAAACTTAGTGTTTGTGCACATGCATTCGTGGTACAGAGGTTTTAATTATAAATTCTTTTGTCTGTTTTCTTTTCAGCCAAGCTTGCTTCAGTTTTATGTATCAAAACAGTGGATCAACCGCTTTAATACCTTTGCAGAACCAGGACCAATCACCAATGAAGATTTTCTTTGTCATCATGGAGGTAATAAACTTTATTGAAGCATTGTAACGGTTCATAGTTGGAATTGAGTTTGTACCAATAGACAAGGCTTAGTTCATCTAGATCTCCCCCAAACTGGACTGACCTAAAGTCGTGAAGACTTTTTCCTTCTGAACTTTGTTTTGTGCATTTCTTTTAGCCTATATGGCAGCATTATTAACAGTACATGGGCTGTCCACTTACCACTTTCAAAGCCAGGAACAACAGGGATTAAGGTTGGGGGTTCACAAACAATACAAACTTTTCCTTGCTGGTTTTTAATTTTGCAGCTGTAATGCTATTAACCAATTATTAGTGCTTACTATGCATGTAATGGACAACTTTCAGGCCCTAAATTACTCTAAAATGCTCCATACACATTCATAACCAAGTTGCTTTGCCTGTTAACAAAACCTAGATTTGATAGTAATTGATGAATGATGGCACTGAAGATTAGCAGGTCCCTTGATCTCTTGCCAACGAATTTTCATTGTAGGTGTGCCTCCAGATAAATGTAATCATGTGGAAGAGATGGTAGTGGCCTTGCATCAACCAGTGTGGCAGTTTTTGCATGAAAGGTAAATCTAATTGAATAAATGGTGTAGAAAGAAAAATGATCTGGTGCTGCTTTGCCTTCACCCTGCTCAGGTTACGTTACATCAGTTTGCACTCACTAATTTCTAATCTGAGTGCAGTTGAATTATAATTTTTAAAAGTACTGAGTTTTGTTTGTTTTCATCAAAGCTTTCCGTTTATTTTTTTTTTGTGTTGATAAATTGGTTTTTGTTTTGTTTTTTTTACGTTCTTAAAAAGGAGTTTCGCTGATTTACAAAAAGGTGGTTAGACTACCACTCGTGGACCTGAGTTTTTCTTCCACATCTAAAAATGAAGAGTTCTAGTAGGGCTTTCATTGCAAAAGTCAGGGGTGCCCAGGCCCCTTGTGGAGAATAGGCAACATGCTTTAGCAGATAACTGTTGCTCTACATTGGAGACATGGTGTACAATGACTCATGAACTAAGATTTATCAGTATCTGAATAGTGTTTCACTGTTCGTTCTATATTTTTTTGTCTCAGGTTTGGTGGTGGACCAGCATGTACACACCTGACTGCTTGTACAATCTGTGAAGTAGAATTAGAAAAACTGCGGTACAGGCAGAAATTTGAAATGGAATCATTCATTCAGGTAGTACATAAACGTGATTCTGTATTCCTTCCAGAATTATAAATTGAATTGGCTATTGAGCAGCTATTTCCTTTTTTTGAGAATTTTCTTACTGAAAACAAAACAAAAACACTAAGTGTTCTACTTTAAAAAATTTTTTTTTTAGTTGAATGAAAAGTTCCGGCAGGACGACGACCCCAGTATAATATATGCTATCAGCATGGCGTGGTTCAAAGAGTGGGAGAGCTTTGTCAGGATGAAAACAGACAGTACGATAATCTTTATTCTCTCCTTTTGAGATAGCAAGTGTCGCTTCACGGTTGATATTAAAAATATCATCTTCTATAGTCTTTGTGTGGCTGTTAGTTTTCTTCATCCATCTTCCATTTAATAAACACATTAGAAAGTCTGAGAAAAGAGATTTTTGCACAACTCCTAATGATCTTATTTCTTAAATGTACATTTTTCCAGATTATTTAATTTTATCACAAATCTATCAGGTCTAATCCCAGAGTTTGTTTTTTTCTAAATCACAATTCGTGTTCATTATTGTGTACAAATGATTCTTTCAGATCCCCCGGGGCCAATTGATAACAGCTGCATTACAGTAGTCAAGAATGGACAGCAGGTAGTGAAGACAAGTTCTGACTATGGCCAGCTGTCCAAAGACATGTGGTGTTTCCTCTGTAACATCTATGGCGGCGAAGCAGAGGTGATACTAAGACAGCATGTTCCGCCTCCGCCGCCTCAGCCATTGCTGCCACCCACAAAGGAAGAAACTACTACTGCCGCCCCCTCTCCACCGCCTGTGTCAGAAGAGAAAAGAGAGGAGACCAAAACTCCACCAAATACTGAAGACACAAGACTATGAACAAACCTTAAAAAACGCAGGGCTCATGTTAGTAAAACATGTATGCGTTAAACAATGAATATGCAAGCGTGTTACACAACAAAGTTAGGCTAGAGCCAGCATTTATTTCATCTACTCTATTATCTTGTGTTAATTATTCCTAAAGGAAAAAAGCCCACCACAGAAATACTGATGCACTGTTCATTCTTTCACACTCATTGGTATTATCCCCTGCATGACTTCTGAATACTATGGTAGTATTTAAAGCTGTGTTCTGAAGAATTTGGTTATTGTTAGATGACAGACCTGGTTACTTACTGTATATTACAGAGAAACTCTGCACCAGACTGAATGTATTTTAATGTAAATTATTGTTCTCTCCATATTTTTCAGTATTAACATTTTGAACTTTCCAGTTATACAAGTTATTGAAACAAAATAAAAGAGATTGTCATTGAAAGCTAATTTGTTTGTTTTCTTCAGAAAAGCTAATATTATGTATACATAAAGTTAAGATATCCAATGTCAGATGTTTTTTACTATTAAAATAGTCATTAAATTGCAACTGAATCTTGTTTTTCACGCTTTATCTAGAATTATTTTCTATCTGATTCTTAACTCCCTAAAGACTTAGCTTGCATAAGTTTTTTTTTTACAGTTGTAAAATAAACCAAATACTGAAATCCTATTAATTTCAATGAAGATACAATGTAATGCTTAAGTCCTCTCTCACAGGGTTAGCCAGGAAAGTGTGGTCTTGATCTAAAGCCACACCACATGGAATCTGAATTTTCAGAACCAAGAATCCATTCTATTAGCTGGTTTAGGTCTAACCCAAGAGTTAGGCTACAGAGATGCTAAAATAATCAAAAGGGAACATTTGATTTTACAAAAGTTCCAAATAGTTTTAAAGATGATATTTTGCTTTACATCATAAAATTTAATATTTGAACATAGGCCACATTCGTTAGATTATTTCTATTTGGTGGTAAAATTTAATGTAGCTTAATATTATAGAATGTAGTAATTAAAAAAAAAAATTACTAATTCTTATCAAAGTCCATTTAATTGAACATTTATTGAGGGGGACATGACATGAGAGAAGATCAGTGCTTCCTTACCTGATCCCCAACCCTTCTACCAGTATTTGGAATGCAGTCTTCAGTGGCTCAAAACTCTGGGTTATTTCTTATCAGAAGCTTTAATTACTAGGCTCTGCAACTTCAAAATATCAAGAATCAATTTTGAGTATAGACTAGTAGCTGATCTATATTACAAACTTGGTTTTCTTTTTAGTAGTCAAACTTATACAAGGCTTCCCATGGAATTCAAGTAGTCATCAGTGAAATATTTTAATACACTTGCTTTGTTGTTAATTCTTCTAATAGAATTCCAGCTACTTTATAAAAAAAAGAGGAGAGAGAACTCAATTCAATTTTAATTTTCTTCCCATACTGAAGTGGGACCTTCAGTTTTTAACTGTTTCAGTCTTTGTTCTTTGGGTAGTTATCAAACATCTTGTCACAAAATTTAATAAATCAAAATATCATACCTTTATCAAGATTCTCTCCTACATGCAAGTGAAAACAACAAAATGGTGACATCCAAAAGCTTAATGAGTTTAACAGCAAGAGAGGCGCCAATGTCTCTCTTTGAAAGGATGGAAACTGCTGATGAAGAGAAAGATATGGTGAAATGAGCTGTGAAAGAAAAGAAAAATGGAAATTGGATCTGATCTTGACTAGTATAGTTTTTTGTTGGCAACAGATAAGTACAATGTCATCAAACAGGATAGTAAAAGCTCTCACAATACACCATAATCCTGCTCCATAGGAAATAGCTAAAAGTTTCCACTTTGGAACAAGATCAGAAATCAAGAAAATCCATCAGTGATTAAAAAACTAGTTACAGCCAGTTTTTAAAGCTTTGATGACAGATGTGTGCGCAGACTGAATTTTAAAAAATCAATCTGCCTCATTGAATTTAACATTTGATTGTGCATGGAAGACAAAACTACGAGAATTCAGACCAGCCAACAACACTAGCAGTAAATAAGATTAAAAGTGAGTGTGTCCAGGTAGCAGTGGTACAATGAACACTGGCAAACAACTAGATGAGAAGTGTTACTGGTGTACAAAGGACCACTTAGCCTAAGTGTCAGAAGATGGGACAGGTTGCAAAAGGAGCATGTAAAATCTGGAGGTAAAGAGTGGTGTCACACCTGAATGCAACAAGTTCAGCATTTTCATAGTTTACTACAAGCAGTAAATCAGATTGGTTACATTGTGCAAGTGTCACTAAATGATGTAATATGTAGACTGATGCTGCCATTGACAATGATGAGCAGGAATACCTAATTAAAGTTTAAAAACATACCACTGTGCTTCTGATGTTACATTGAAACCTCAAATGTGGTGAAATAAAATGTCAGGTAAAGCACAAAGGTCTGATTATTGCAGAACACTAACAAGCCACAACTGCTGGGAATAAATTGGCTAAAAAGGCTAAAGCTTCAGTGGGATCTGTTACCAAATTAATTAGTGCATGACTTTACGAGCTTTTGGCAAAGCAGTTATTTGAAGAGGGTTGCTAGGGCACAGAAGGGTTTGATTGCTTATGCATTAAAGAAAATGCAAAGCCATTGTATCACTCCTGGTTCCCTAAACTTTGAAAGTCGTCGTCTAAAACAGTTAGTTAGACAAGCTTGAACAGCATGTTACTGATGAAACAGATCTGAGTGGGCATGTCCTATAGATGCTGAAAGCGATAAATCTAAGAATATGCAGCGATTATAAAGTGAGAATCAACCAAACTATGGAGGGTGAGCAATATTTTCTATCAAGATGTGTTTGTTGCAATGGCCAGATCCAAAGTGTTCACAAAACTATCTGTTATATGGCTATGTTCAACTCAGTAAACAAAGTCAGAAGTTTCTGACTATCAGCATGAATAAGGGACTATATTCATACATCAGACTACCAAATAACATAAAATCTGAGCTCAAACTGGATCAAATTCTTCATGGAATACCAAAGCGCATGTGTATGTGCAAGGATGATATCTTCATCAGAGGTGACTATGTACACAATCAGGAGACCTTAGCTGAAACGACAAAAAATGAAATGACTGTATACCTAAAGCTCAGTAAATGGGCATTTTTTTTTAAGAAAAGTATGCCATACTGGCACTCTCTACCAGGACTAACCACTACTCTAGCACCACTATGATGAGCTCCAGAAGGAAGCAAAGCCTCTGCAGTAATGCATACTAGTATGCTAAAATATTAAGTGTGAGGTACTTCAAGTTACAGACTCTGCTTTCGCAAGTATTGAGGGCAAGTGAAAAGAGCTATGAACAAATTTAAAAAGTGCTGTTGTCAGTCATGTTTGAGGTAAAGGAATTACACCAGTAATCATATGGGTAAAGTTAACTTTGGTGACTGATTACAAACCACTACTGGCAATTTTAGGTCTAAACAGGTCCAACACTTGCAGAGATGGGGCACTAATACTATTGGCACACAACTATAAAATATTGGAGGTCTGAAAATCATTAAAATGCTGATTCACTGTCACAGTTGCCACACGAAAGTTCAGGGGTAGATAGCAAAGGTGCTAGCTAGCTGTAGATTGGGTGCAGTAGGTGGTTTTGCAGT
The DNA here is from genome assembly GCA_018389105.1 of Nautilus pompilius. Classification (NCBI taxonomy): domain Eukaryota; kingdom Metazoa; phylum Mollusca; class Cephalopoda; order Nautilida; family Nautilidae; genus Nautilus; species Nautilus pompilius. The sequence goes on along the minus strand of JACATO010000656.1, from coordinate 510,436 downwards.
GACAGCAAATGACATTGCAAAGAAAGCACAGGTTGGCCCAGTCTTAGGCAAAAAACATAATATACATTGATGGGTTGGCCAGAAAAGTGGAAAGATTGATCTAGAGCCATATCACAGCAGTAGAAATGAATTATGGTGTGAATAGGGCTACCTACTGTGGAGCATAAGTGATCATTCCCCCTCATTTCAGGGAAAGAATATTTTGAGAGTTACATTAGGAACAACCAGTGGCCTGTTCCATTAAATCAAGAGGTTTTGCCTGATGGCCAAAGATGGATGAACAACAGGTAGTCAAAATGCATAATGTCAAAACATGAGAAGCATACCATCTAAGATGATATTACATCTAAAGATGGCCCACAAAGCAATTTCAAAGAGGGCTTTTAAGCTTTTGTGAAAATGGGAACTATTTCCTGGTTTGTGCATAGCCATTCTAAGTAGATGTGAAGGTTGTGTGTTTAACTTCATACAGCAAAGTGGATTATCAATGAATGGAGACTGATATTTTCTGATCATGGTCCACAGTTCATCTCAGCAGTTCTTGCTGGGTTCATCAAGTTAAATGGAATAAAAAACATTAGTTCCTTCTTATCACCCTGCCTTAGATGGGGAAGTTGAAAGATGGGTCTGCATCACGAAAGCAGCTCTGGCTAAATAAACATCAACAAATTTCCTGATCAAATATAGCACCACATCTCATAGCACACTCCTGAGTTAATAGCTTGTTTGTTTTTAATGTTGCTCTCAGAAATGAAAGTCCACAATATAAAACACACTAAATGTGTTAATCTTTTAAGGATAGGTGGGGAGCAAATGCACAATGCCACCTATACCACTTCCTAGAATTTAAATTTCCAATACAAGGAGTGGGATTAAGATTTCACAAGGCAGCTTTGGACTAATTTGTGCCTCGGTGTGCGGTGTCCACATCACTATGGTAGTCTGGTTTTGCCGACTATTGTTCTAGCATTCCAAACAACTGTCCCCCTAACAATTTGTTGCTGGAACTAATCAGCTATGACATTGGTTGTTTGTATGTGACACACCGTGCCTATAAATAGTGCATGCCTTCAATGTTTATTTTCAGTTTCTAACTTCACTTCTCCTCTGTACATCAAATTTAGATTGTTGTTTGGCCACATCTACACAACAGTAGAGGTTTCTACTGGTTACTGAAGCATTATCACCACATCTGTTGTGAAGATGAATCTGAGATCTACATTTCCTTGCCAAGTTCTGAGTTTTGAAATGGCCTCATGGAGATGGTGTCTCAACTGCAACAACTACGGAGGATCAAGCAGTGGACAAAGTAATTGATCTGTCATGGGTTATGGCTGCATCAAAGACCAAGGTGTTGCTGAAAGCAAATGCTAAACTGGCTGTGCTGACCAGCATGCCAAAATGGTATCTGAAATTCTGAGTTTCTGGGCAACAGCAAGCACAAATGCTTTGAGCTGCAGGGAGGTCATGCAAAACAGCATGATTGCATTCTCAAATCTTTGGCAGCATTTCAAGGACAGAGTCAAAGGCACCACTTTGGAGGCCTGCAAGCAGAAGTGGGACCACTTCTACAAGACAAAAGATATGAAGCTTCACAAGGCTGAAGGTTGTTCCAGAGCATCATGAGGACTTGGACATGGCAATTGTTGACTTCTTCAAAGACAAGCAGCCTGTCAACCTTGTAAGAAAGTGCAGCTTTTGAGCCACTACCAGGTTGTCAAGATCAGCAAGTGTTAACATTAGGAAGGAGACTTAAGAATCTGAAAATGCTGTAGTGATTACCCTGGTTCATGATGGCTGATCAAGCAGGCAAATGCAGATTTTCATAGGCCTGGTTGCCCACATTCTGATGCCCTGTGGAAAAGTGCTGATCTGGGTGGTCATCCATAAATTGCACTCAGAGGATCTGGTCAACAACCAATTCTGTTGCCTGCCACTTGATTCAGCTTGTGATCAAAGACTTCACGCAACACAACTAAGAGGTGATGATTGATAAGTCAAAGAAAATTGTGAAATTTGCCTGCAAGTCCAACCATGACAGTGACACTGTTGCAGAGGTAGCGATGTTGCAGCTGATGAACACCACTCGCTGGAAGAGCACATACCATATGTTCTGTTTGGTGGTAAAGGTGTTCTCAAAGTTTCATGTGCTGGATGGTCTGAATGCATCAAAAGAATACAAGTTCAGGTGCATTAATATCACATGTAGGAGTTTAAGAATATCTTGGGGCCACTCATGTTCTTCCATAATAAGAGAAACTAGCAGACTGCCACTCACTGGAGAATTTTGCAGACCAGGCAGATATGGTGGAGACTCTGTGCAAGTTTCAGCTCATTGAAAACCACTTAGAATTGATTGCCAACATGCTTGACTTACAAACTGTGGTTGATACACATCAGATCCTGGGGAATGATAAGATTCTTCAGAGTGCAATGGACCCCAACCCAATGGATGCTGATGCTGTGGAAAACTGACTCCCTTTCACCAGCAAAGAGCAGTACATAAGCTTCTCATCCAATTGGTTCTCCAAAAAAGATGCCTTGGGTGATGCCCATGACAACAAACATGATTGTGACCAAGATGAATAACTCTTTACCGTGCTGACATGGGAAAGATTTCATTATAGCCAAATCTCTAGCCACTCCAGTGGTGGTTGGCTAACCAACCAAATATCCAGTATTGTTCCATCTCAGCAGTTTGCTGTCTACAGCAAGTGTGGTGCACCTGTTCTCACTTGCTAGCTGCATCTGCCATGCTCAGCACTCTTGGCTGCCTCCAGAAAACCCCAAGATGATCAAGTCACGGAACCCTTAGCCTCAGCATTTCTCGATTCCTGCAGGGTGTTTCTTTCCTCTCTCTCTCTTTTTTAAATATTTATACTTTTATTCTTATTGCATGCTGTTTGAAAGTGGAAAAACAGTGTCACACCAGAAGTTAAGGGGGGAGAGTGAGTGGACTTTGCTGGGAAGCAGGAGCCATACTTCTTTTGTAAATACTGCTTCAGGTCACACTGTGGTAGAAGCCCAGCAATAAGTCAGATGGATAGGCATCCTTTTGTATTGTGTAAGTACATATCATTATTTCCTCATTGCCAAATGGATGAAAAGATCCAGTGTTAGATGTGGATTTAAAGAATCCCAAGTAGTACTAAAGTGCTATACTTTTTTCCCAAATGCATAGACATTATTAATATACTGACCTCAAAAAGAAAATTTTTTTTTCTAATTTGTGATTTGATTGGAAAAAAAAATTTTTTTTTTTTACATCTGTTCCTGCAGCTCCAAAATATCCTCAATTTTCAATCAGAAAAAATGAAAGAGATGAACCAACCTTTTAATAGTAAAATAGCTGCCATCGCACGCAATGCAACATGCTATTAAATCATCCAAAATTTAATACAAATCAAACTGACAATAAAACGTCACAGGAAGAAATCAAAATAGTCCAGTTATTTCTTCTCAGTAAGTCCAACACAGCTAGGTTAACAATGGTGACTAAAAAACAAACATGGCATCATGCAGTTCTTGGGGTTTAAGTATGCTTAACATGCCTTTAATCAGCTACATTATTACACACATTTTAATACGTGCTTCTGCTTCAACTAAAGTAACACTATGCCATGATCAATTAGGTGAACATAAAATATTCATCTCAAAGTGTTTCATAAGACAAAGTAAATTCAAAAAGAACATTCCCACAAATATCAAGCACTATAGTATTTTGTAAATACACTACATATTCTATTTTCATAAGCAATAAACAAAACCAACAAGATATTCAAACTGATTTTTCATTTCTTAAGAATAACTCGAATTGCACAACAACAAAAAATAATGAACAACATATTTCATTGTTCACAAAAATACTGTAGAATAAACTATTTTAAAAAAAAAAAATGAAGTAGGCAAGAAAATACTTTATAAAGATTTCAAAAATAGTTTTTCATACAATGAAAAAACTTGCATCTTACTAATCATGATAGTATGGATGTGATGGTAGAATCAGTTCATATTTGTTAGTTTTACCTCCATGATTCATGACATAAGAAAAGAGTTCTCTCACAGACCGATTCCGGCTGATCACCAAATATCTATTATCACCTTTACCTCTGCTGTGACTTTTCAAAGCATGTTTTCGAGATTCAGCATGAATAACAGCACGTTCTCCTTTGGAAAACTCTGGTGAGAACATAAGGTCATCATCCTTGTCCGATATTAAATAATTTAATAGAAGATCTCTGATTCGAATGTGAAAGTCATTAGAAACTCCATCTATTTCCATTCCAAGTCCATGCCTGTCAACTAACTGCATCACTTGAATAGGTTCCAGTATTCCTTTATTCCCTTCTTTGCCAACACCACCACCTGTCCAACCCATCTTGCGCAACAACTTGTTTCCAATGTTACTATCAGAAATAAATTCATTCTTTTTCATTTCACCCATTACTTCAATTCTTGACACCTCAGTACATTCAGTAACACCCTTCTTTACTTTCATAGTCCAGCAGCATTTTCGCAATATTTCAAGTGCTTTCTTTGCAACAAGCAATTTCAAGTTTACACAACTGCTATCTGAACAGATAGCAATTAAATGCTGTTCAATAGATACAACACACCAATAAACACCGTTCTTATCCCGCTCAAGCTTGTAATTTAAACGCATCTTATTAAACTCTGCACTTTTTTGCAGTATTACCATGGCTGATGGTGTGCATTCAGCTTCCAAAATAATGAAATTTGACAGGGTTCTTTCCCGAGTCTTTGTTGCTTGTAATGTTTTACTTCTGGATTGGTTAGAACTGATATTGTACCATTGACTATGACCTGAAAATGGTTTACCAGAAACTTCTAACGCACATTTATCTGGATTTGCCGTAGCAATCTTAGAATACATGCTACGAAGTTTTTCATCTACTTTAATGAATGCATCATATTTTGCTGCTTTCTTATTCACACCGTGACCTTGTGCTACTTCAACACAATCTATTTTCAAATCACAAACATATCCAACAGTAGTTTTGGATGCAGTAATGTTAAAACTAATCACCATGTTCAGCTTGGCAACAGCCTCATTTAAAAGTTGTACAATGTTTTTCCTTGATGTCTTTGACCCACTCAGATACTGACGAAGATCATGAAATTTTGTTAAGTCAGTTTTCTGCTCACTTACCTGTAAACTTTGCTGGAGCTGGGGGTGAGATGGATCTTGTCTTTGGATTTGATTGCCACCTGAGACTAACTGAGATGATCTTGAAGACGAGGTGTGCACAGCTTCACTCCGCTGAGCATTGGATGTCATTTCGGGTGAATGTCTATCATACGAGCCTAACTGGACAATGTCAATACGTGATGCTGGTTTGGTGGGGTAACATTCTGAAGGCTTTGAACTGTCTGCAAGTTCGACATTTGAAGCGTCATCTCCGCTCTCGGTAGAATCGAGCGCTTTAACGAACGTTTTTTCACTCTTCAAACTTGAGGCCGCAACAAAGTTGATTTGATTTTTCAAACCACCACCACCCATACTGGAAACCTTGGGTGGGTTTCCAGACTCCGAGCCCACTGGCCGACCGGGAGCGGCAAACTTTGAAGTCCCCTTGCTTCCCTTAGCGCTAACCGGATTTTTCTCTAGGTTCGGATAAACATCGGCTTTAACAGATCTCACCTGTTTTTTCTCGCTCAAACTGTCAAGAACCGAGTCGCCTTCGCGCATATCTTTTTCCAGCTCTTTCAGCTGCTCCATTAACGGTAAGGGGTAGCGGCAACCATACAGCTTACAGTTCAAATAACACATAGATAAACACATGAGTCTGTCTTGAGGGAATTTCCCCAGATTTGCTACCAAAAATCTTTCCCTTAACCGCCATTCAGAATTGCTTTCGTGCGAATTACGGAATTCGCAAACATCACAGACACCACTCTCCAGGTCCGCTGAGGAAGACATTTTGTCCGTTTAACGGAGCACGGTCTCTAACCAGGCGAAATAGCGCGAGAAGTTTGATCTGCGTAGAAAACGAGTCCGTAGTCAAAGGTTGTTCTTCCTTAAAGCCCTTCTAGGTACTACGGAATCCTTTCTGAATGTGAAAGTCAACAATAGCTTACTGGAAATGAAACTAGAAGTCAAAATGGAAAAACCTGCCACGAGACCTATACGTCATTCTGAATATCACGTTTAGGGATAATATTAAAAAGTAGAATGGTAAAATGAAACGAAAAGAAAACGCAACAATTTACAAAGTTTCTGAAAATACAATTGTAGTTATTTTTGGATAATTCAAAACACTATTAACAACTTTTGAAAAATAGAAATAAATATAAAATCTATAAATTGAATAAAATAGAATTAATTAATCTGCAGAGCAATTTCGTAAGTAATTACGTTCATTACCATGCTATTGTAAACAACTTTCTTTCGTTTACGAGTAATCGTTTTATGGACAATGGCTTTCCTTGAGATTTTCGGCTATTTCAACTAATAAATATTTTGTCGTTACAAAAGTGATGTTCTGACTTAGTTTGCTGCGCAAAAACATACATAATAAATAGTTTGCTTTCTTTAGTAACAATGTATTTTAAAATATGAAAACATATTAATCCATCAAAATTTCTTCAGAAATAAGTGTATATAAAATGGCTCAGTAGAATAAGAATACTCTCATAATTAACAAAACCCACGGGCTGAGTATTATATTTCTTAGAGAGGGACGAATAATAGTGCTCCCTCATCTGAATAACCGAAAGCTGCATTGGGATTGCATACTCTCTCTCAGAGAGACAATCTTCCAGCCATCTGCAATCGACAGACAAAGAGCTTGCAAAGATAGTAATTTTACTAACTTTACATTTAATATATCAATTGTCATTAATCCTATTCTATGAAATTAGGTCCCATATTTTTGCACTGCATTTACTGTGCAAACTTAAAATTTAAAATTCCAACAGAACCAGATTTAACCAGGCATTCAATACTGCACTGTAACTATTAACTTGGGGTCAACTTATATGAGAAAAACTACTTTTATTTTTCACAATATTATTTTTATTAACAATAATAATAATAGATGATAACCTTCACTAGTTTTTTTTAAAATATTGACATAACTGTTATATATTATTATATTTAGTTTGATGTATAAGCCAATAGCTTACATAATAAATACTTTGATCACATCAGATTCAGTTTCATTTCTCACTAGAGCAATTACCCAATTGGGAAGTTGAAGGAGAATCCATAGGCTGCTTGATTTTGCTGCTACTGAATTTCCAATAGTTCAGCTCTGACTTTCATGCTAATAAAATCAATTTTTTATTATGTCTACTGAAGAGCTTCCCCACTGGTGATGGAGAGAGAGAACAGATTATGTGAAACCAGAGTATGATGGTGACAATGGAGTCTCCATAGAACTGGATTTTTTTAATGAGAATAACAATACTGAATTAAAATGTTAATAGTGAAATTGACGTTGATCAAAGTAGTGACGCTAATCTTAGTGATAAAGTAGTATTTGTTTTCAGAGACAGCACCAACTGGAAAAAACACTCCACCTCATACTACCAGACCACATCAACATCATCACAGACTGCATGGAAAAGGTTCTTATTGTAAATCAGTTAAGTGAAGTATAAACTTTCAACCTCTTCATAGATAATTTTGTTTGTAAATGTGTTCAGTAGGATGAGGGTTAAGCCGTCAGTATCTACTAGACTTATTAAAATAATAAGAATGCTAAAAGCTGAACTAAAAAGGACAGTAGTATTTTATCTTTTAAATGCAATTTTTATTCATGCTGTAGCTACTTTTATTACCACTGAGCATCAGACTTCACTTCACAGTCTCATATATTTTGGTGACAATACAATTAGATGAAAAAAAAAAATCCAGAAGTTCGTCATAAGGGAGGCAATCTGAACAGAACTGCATTAGTCATTCATTAAAAAAATTAACTGGAAATGTCAGAAATAAAACCAGAACAATATTTTATTTAATTTACCCCATGTGCAAACTATATATTTTTTCATTAGTGACATTCCTTATGCATGGTATATTCTCTGACAGGTTCAGAACTGCAAATAAAAGATAGCAAAATACTAAATGCATTATTTGTTTTGGGTTCAAATAGCCTATATTACAATTTAATTTTACGAAGCAAGGTTCGTAGCTCCTTGAGGAGAAAGTGTCATTTCATTTCTTTGGTTTTACTGCAGAATTTTCAGAAGTATTCACTTTTAATTTGCACCTTTAAAATTTAATCACCATAAATATTTTAATTCTGAAAAACTCATTAAATAATTTTAAATTTTAACATCTAAACTTTTTTTTTCAATGTTGTTTGTTCCAGAACACCAAATTATTTTTGTATTGTTCTTGTATGTCTAAAATTTCCTCACAACAATAATAATAATAGTTACAAATTAGAATACAAAATAAGACTGATTTATTCATGCAGTAGAAATTAATGAGTAAACTAGATGTTGACAACCTTTCAATGGGGTGTGTGTGCCAGATTGCATGTTCCTACTATTCAAAGGTTAAGCATGCTGATGAAGTTCAAACTGCAATGACTACATCTTGAAAGCACATAACAGATGCAAGTAAATGCACATCAAGTTTAAAGCAACTGAAACATTATGCTTTTATTCTAATAGTAATGCTACATAATATACTATATTATACACACCACTTCAAAAGTCTGTCACTGACATTGGAAATTGCTGACCCATGGATCACATCTGTTATGCAACATGTATTAGGAAAGTTCAAATGAAACTTGGTTGAAATAGAATTGCCATAGTTGCATTCAGTTCGGTTTCATTTGGCAGTCCCTTTCACAGTGCAAAACCAGAAGTTTTCACCCGAAACGTAAAGCATGATCCTAGATTAGTTATTTCGAACGTTCGTTAATGCAGAATGCACAAACACAAGAGCCCACATTAGCTTAATCATTTATTCCATAAGCTTCAAAAGCACTTTGAACCTGCAGCTGCAATGGATTTTATAATCATTTCTATGAAAAACTATTAAATACAAGGAATACAGTTAATTAAATTTAATTCATGCATTTGCAGGTAGATTTCTAAGTACATCTGGATATTCAAAGACTCGTGTATTGGAGTAAGGATTTTAAAAAGTCAGATATGATGAATCAGTTTTCCGGTGTCAGCTGAAGCGCTCCTTGCCAGTACAAAGTCGTCGTTGACTAGGACTAACCCTTTGGCGTCGAAGTTATGAGAGAATTCGCATCCGTAAGTTATAGCAGTAACAACATCAGAAGTAACAACGTTTAGTGGGACATGCAAATACAATTACCATCCTACTTAGTTTTCTTTGAAAAGTGCAAATTCGTTAAATATCTGTGTAAAGATAATAAGCAGAATGCTTAACCATAGCATATTCTAATAACAACTCTGTGTACGATGTCAGATTCAATGATTACGATTAGTGTACGAGTCCTACTAATGAATAATAATGTCTCAATCTTCTTCATTCAAATGCCCGCCGACAAAGCTTTCAGCTGCTGCATGACACTAACAGGGTAGCTGCAACCGTACATTTCGACATTGACGTAGCACATGGATAAACAAACCAGTCTTTCACGGGTGAATCTGTTAATGTTGGCTTTCAGGAACTTCCTCCGCGTGGCCCACTCGCTGTTACTCTCGTAAGAAGTTCGAAACGACTTTTCTAAGTCGTCGGGCTGACCACTTCCTCCTCCATAGAAAGTTAATCTATCCATATCAGTTTGAAGCAGCAGTAGTAAGAGTTTCTCATACACTGGAAGTAATTAGTGTAGGCAACGAAACTTTAAAATAATCCAAGAGACTCCGTTGTATTTGTTACGGTAACGGCCAGTCTCAATTGCGTTTACAAATGGCTGAAGCGTTTGTCAAAAAATTGAATCATATTCTAAATCGAATCGAAAATCAGATACTACTATCTACCAAAAGCCGAATTATTCGCCCAAACATATTTTATTATTATTTCATGTTTTTTTCTTCTTTAAATAATTTTAAAAAAAACACCAAGTTGTCTACTAGAGAATTTCTGAAGTAATCGTTGTTACAGGCTATTGCTAGTACAAAGGGGAAGTAACTTCACTTGTACTGCAGTAAATTGCAGAAGAAACCGAAAAATCACAAATTTTTTTTTATTTTTCAGATTTAAATAAATATATTAATACATGTTTAGTTACCGTTATCTCTGTATATTAAAACGTTAATAATAAATTGTAAATATCGAAGCTGATGGCTTTCTAAGGAATATCGTCCCTGACAAACATTTAAGAATAAATTCGCTAAACTATTTAAACAAATACAATCTGACATAAAAAATCCTTTGTTACTTTATGAAAATTTTTATATAAACTGACATTAAAAAGCGTATTTAATTATTAACGTATACAAAGTTATATTCGATTGGTTACAAAATATACAAATGTCTAATAAAAGAGAGAAAGTTAAAAAAAATTTTTTTTCTAACCAAAAAAAGAAAAAAAGTTGTTATGCAGAGAAACGAAAGCAACAGCGTTCAGTTCCTGAGACCAGACGATGTCGCTTAAGCTAAGGAAAGAGAAATTGGAGGAAAGGGACTACGAAATTACGGAAAGATTCTGTAGAAATATTATTTTTCAGCATCTGGCTTTAGGTCTCGTCGGTCAAGTATCAAAAGAATACCAACGCCAGTAGCAACTAACGAGCACATGGGGACACAGATTACCCGAATGTGTTTGTGGTGGGGAGGGGCTGGGCGATTGCTTACTAAGTAGCAACCCCAGCATTGGATGATTCGCGGTAAATGGCCTTTGACTAGCTACAAAAACGCAAAAAAGAAAGGAAAAAAAGCGAAAGGTAATGCAGGGTTATTATTTCATTAGTTTTATTTTCACAAATACAATACATGAAACAATGGCTGTGAGGGAAGGAAGAGAGAAATAAAACATAAGGTGAGTGTGTGTGGCACAGTAGATGATGCTGACACTAAAGAATAGCGAACGATACTGCTTTTAGTAAAACTATAATAGAAATCAAAGTTTGTTTGTTTTTTTATTTGAAAATATTCAGTTATCAACATTTAAGTCTCGAAATATCGATTAAACAATACATAAAATTGCTTTTTTGTTCGATCTTGCACCAGACGCGTGTTAAAACGTTAATTAGAATTATGATGACGTACATTATTTTCCAAACAAAAATGCTAAATAATAAAGAGCTATGCTCTCGTCCCGCCAGCTCAAGACTGTGGTTGGTTTACAAAAGAAATTAGGCCTGGCTGACTTTGGCCCGCGGAGAGACAGAAAAACGGGGAAAATGTGCGCGCCAAAGGAAATTTTAGTTTAAAAACATTCAAAAATATATGTATAACCAAAATTTCTGTAAACAGAAACTTCATCTTTCACAATAATTTTTGCCCTCATTACAAGCAAAACACGTATATCACCCAAACAGAACAGCCCATTTACATTTATTCCTACATTTTAAAAGATAACAATTTAAGAATTGTCAGTATTATGGGAATTGTTTATATTTTGTTAAAAGGTAAGTCTTCTCTAATTAAATTTATTTTTCACACTAAAAATATCATAAAAATCGTTTTGTTTTTCAGCGATTAATAAGCATCACAAGTTGAGCAATGTTCTGTTATTAGTAATCAGGTTGGTAACCCGAGATAAAATACGTTAAAAAATACCATTCGTTTATATCCAATAATTGCAAACAGCAAGATGTTTATTTTTTTTTAAGTTTAAATTGAAAAAAAAAAAAAAAGTTGGACAAATTTTGTGCAGTTTTCTTGTTCATACTTGATATACACTGGTTTTCATTCAACTAAAGCTGGTTTGGGAGTTTTTAAAGACCAACCAACCAACCAACTTTTGATGTTTTGCTCCCAAAGACAGAACTCTATACAGTAGTTTTATTCAAACATAGTTGAACAGATGGTAAGAGAGACAGAACCCACTGGAACTCTTGATTAGCAGTGGAAGGAAATCAAATAAAATTGGGCTGGTAAAGAAGATTGAGAAAATCAACATCATTGGCTGGACAAAGCAGAGACCCCACTGTTGCATGAGCTTTACCAGCAAGTTTTTGTTCATCACTTTTCATAACCATGTAAATTACTAGATATATATCATGATAAAGTGCTTAATCATTGAAATATTCTTACAGATGGTTTTAATCTCTTACTTATCAGCATCTTTAATGTAAAATGTCTAATACAATGGTTCATAATCCTTATCCCTTATCCCCTTTAATATCTGGGGAGGAAGCTAAATTTCCTTACACCACCTTTACAAATGATTTGTTGACACTTCTGCTTATCATATATTCTGAAACAATGAAACAACAAAAACTGGCCAATTCTGAACATCTTCAGACCATTATTTAAATGAGAATCTCAATATTTGCATATAAAACAAAATAAAGTCATTGAAGATGTTTACTCTTCTATCACTGTTTTGAACAAATTCTTTGGTGCACTGTCAACCAGATACTTCAGATGACTAAGTTAGTTTAATTATTGACAGATAAAACTTTTCATTTGGTACAATAAAGGGAACTAAAATGTATTGTTATAATCCTACTTATGTAGACATACTATATGTTCAAAGTTTGACTTTCCCCTGACAGGAAGATTTCACATTCTCTCTCTTAAAACAAGTGAAGAAGCAGCACCAAAAGAAAATCAAATTACTTGGTATTTTGTAAACAGAAATATGCTCTACATTCTGGCTAATTGAGTTTTATAAGAAATAAATAAGAGTGTCACTGGCAATTAGCTGGCTGTTACTTTTAATGATATCGAAAGGGCAAAGCTGATTACTGTCAGTCCAAAAAAAGAAAATCAAATTTGTGAAAACGCGTCAAAATACTCCATTATTTTAATATTTAATATTTTCAGTGATATGATTTTATCATGTATTTAAGATGAAAATTGAACGATCTAAACAGTTCGTATGAAGAAATATTACCAGACATATCATAAAATGGTATTTGCCAACAAAGGAAAACAAAAGGTCATGTGGTAAATCCAGCAGATGGTCTATTGGATTTTATCTAAACACACACACAAAAAAAAGAAAATCAGAGACACAAATTTAAAGATTTCTTTACTGTATCAGGAAACAGCTCCTCTCAAGTAGGAATATTATATGAAGATGCATGAACCAACCAACCATGGAACAAGTAAATAAAGTAAATAATCAACAATAACAACTACTTTTCATCTTCCAAAATTCAGTCCAATCAAACTGATCCAAAACATTTCTCCACAACCAACCAACGCTGTACAGTACCTGCATCACGCTGACCTGTGTTGGGCCTTGTGTAGCAGTACCCTGCCTGCCAACTACAATACATCTATACAAGATCCCAGAAAAAAATCATCATCTACATAATAACAATACTTCAGGGTTCCCATTTTGTCTTATGTACACCGGATGAGACACTACATTGTCTTCTAAACTGAATTAAAAAGTGGTGTTGACCAATCTAATTGGATTGGATCTTTCTCAGAGTTCCCACACTAAGATAAAAATCATAAACATTTTGAGTTTTCTGTATTGAAGAGGCAGTGTGTATACATAGAAAGAATATTTATTATGTCTGCACATTAAATATTGACATTTTAAAAATAAAAATTATATAATACTAAAAAATTGCATATTTCTTCAAAGTTTTTAAAATTTTTGTTGCAGACAGGATTATAATGAACATTTTCCTAATCAATTTTATTTTTTAAACCAATGAACTACATTATTTTTTATTAATGATCTGAAATTTTTAAAAAAATTCTTATTTTATTTGTAAGAATGAGTAAAGTGCTCAGTTACTTGGCATATTATGATATGGCATTAAAGACTTCACCAATCTGATACAGAAAGACTATGCCTCTACTGAAACAAAATAAAAGGAAAACAAATTTCATGACAAGTATTTAGTTAGCCAAAAGGAACTTGAATGCCAGTAATAACATCCTGGCTTTGCACATTCTGTAAAATCTTGGAGAAATTTTGCAATCAGACTGATAACGAGAGCAGTCTTTGCTAAGATAGAGTTTGTTAAATGATGTAGCATTGTTTAATTCTTGATGCTTTCTGAAAAACAGCAAAAGTAGGCACTGATTAAATGAACATGTTTATCTTTTGTGGAAAAATTTCTTTGGGCCTGTTTCATTCTAACCTTCAAGATCAGCCCTGTTTTTTTTCTGTAAAATTTCAAAATATCAGAACATTTAAAACACTTCACTTTTTAAAATTCTCATTCTTATTAAAGAAAAATGTATCATTTTGATAATGAGGAAGGTATGTGTGCGTACAAATGTAAAGGGATGGTAAATGGGAACCCTGAACATTCACACGCATAAATTATTGTAATTATTACTTTTCCTTCACATCATAACAAGAATACCACAATTCTCAAAAATAATGAGAGAATTCTTTCAACTTTTTTTTATCAAATATAAGTATGTACAAGTAACAATGGTATATTTATACACATGTACAGTTTTACCAATTCCTGTAAAATAGTTGATCAAAATTAAATTTGGGTAATAACTGAAATTCTTCAGACCCAGAAGCAATTTTTGTAAGAAACAAAAGTAAAATAATTTATATTCTGTGTTAAGTTTATAAAAACAGAAATTAAAATATACTGTAATTGGCAAAACAATATTAAGAAATTTAAAAAATTATAAGCAATTTTTAATATTATTTTGAATATTGATTAATTAGTAACAATAGTTAATACTTAAAACAAAACATTTGAAACAGCACAAATTTTCAAATGTGCAAGTAAAAAATTTTTATTTTGCTTCATCATTAGGGATTCTAATGTTAGACATTAGGAAACTTCACCAAAAAACAATGTGGAGTTGTTCCCTTTTCTTCGGTTTTTTTTTTTTTTAATGCATATACAAGTTTGAAAACTTGTGTCACATGATTTATTGATCCAAGTAATAAGAAAAATAATCACAGTACGCTTGTATATCATGCAGGAATTTCAAAAGTTGGTTGACTTTACCAGTTGTGACAAAATCTTTCCTGTAAACATTGAAGAGATGTTGAAGTAACTAAAACTAATCAAAAGAAGATTTTTTAACCAGTCACTCCAAATTTCAACTATTTTCCTGGAATTTCAATGCAGATTTCTTGTTTTAATTTTGTGGGTTTATAATCCAACTTTAGGATTACTGCAATTTGGAAAAGAAATAGATTTTCATTGTGAGCAGATATTTTCTATTACACAAAAAAATACGAATATTCTACTAAAGACAAACTGAAATCATATTCATATTAGTATCTAACTAAATTCTAGTGATATGCAATCATAAATATGGCTGATGTAAAAACTGGGACCTTCCAATAAATGGAGCATATACAGTAAGTTTTATATATATTTGAATATGAAAGACATTACTATTTTATAACTAATTTTAATAATGTTAAATGAAATGATGTCATTGTTTAGACAAAGAAAAACTACTACAAAATTAGAAACCACATGATAAATATGCTATAAGTAAAAATTTAATGTAAACATTTGAAAAGATTCAAGCCTTGATGCAACACAAGTTGTGTTTCTATTAGTGGGATATTATTTTAATTTCATTTCATATTCAACAATCTTTTGGACAAAATCTTGGTTATAAACTTAAAGGTAATAATGGAAATATTACAAGCCAACTATTCCAATCTTAGTTGTTTATAGCTGTTTTGAAGATGATTTTTGAAAGAGTTCATCTATTATTATTAATTATTCTTCTCACTTTTTAGTATTAATGTAATATAAAGGCTATTAATGGTTTAGTTATCAACATGGATCCAGTTATGCCTGATTATCCCACCACTTAATTACTTTAAATTCCTCTGTGCACCTCCAGATTAAAGCTGTTAATCAGAAAATTTAGTCATGTTTATCAACAGTAGGATGTCATATCCAATTAACTACTTTAAGTCATGCAATCTAAAAAATTAAAATAAATAATGCTATAATAATATCTTGTGTATTAAAAATTATGCTTTCATTTGTTTTCTCATGTATATTATAATAGTCAGGTTAGTTTAGTTGTTCTGTATGTTTCACTGTTCTTTTTATTTGTGCGCACTCATTCATGGCTTTAAAGGGTTAACAAAGCATTACAAGTTACAGGTTCTGAGCAACAACAATGAAAAAAAAAGTAAATGTTTGTTTTATTTTTAAGTGGAATAACAAACAACCACGGCAACTTTTTTACCTTTCATTTGTGGTGTTTTGGTAAGTTGTTAAAGAGGTGTACACAGAAATCTGGTCTAATAGAAAATGAAACAAAACAATTGAAATGGAACTGACAAGGCTCAGTGTAAAGTGAAGCAGACTGGACAAGAATTCAAGAGTAATGTGAAATGGATCTGATGGGAAGTTTGAGAGTAAAGTGAAACAGAGCGAGTTTAACAACAAGGACAACGACCAGGGACTATATTAGGAGCATCAGGGTAGTGCTGCAGTTCTCACTGTGGGCGAACAAAATGCTGCAACATGTCAATGGGGAGTGGAAAAATAATGGTAGAGTTCTTTTCTGCTGATATGGCACTGAGAGTTTGAAGGTAACGTAGCTGGAGTGCCGATGGAGACTCACTGATAATTTCAGCTGCTTCCTTCAGAGCTCTTGATGCACTGTGCTCTCCTTCTGCAGCAATTACCTAAAAAAAAACAAAAAACCACTGAATGAGAAAGATCAGAAGACCCTGTGCAAACATTTAATGTTTTAACAAAAACAATAAAGCTAAAATTTGGTTTTATTTTACAAAAACCTATTGTATGTTTGAACACTAAGTAAAACAAAACAATACCTCCCTCATCTGTTTAGCTATAAGAGGAAATTAGAGCACACAGACAAACTGGTAGAGAAGAATGAGATAGAACAATAACAGGGGAGCTTGCCAAACCAATTCCAACAGAACTGAACCCAGGTCAGTCCACAGCAGACTGGTGCACTATGTACAAGAACATCCATTACCCTATTTAGACTCAGAAATCTTAAATAGCTTTAAGAAAGAAAAAAATGCATGCATGAGATTATATTGTCTTGCTTATTTATCTATTTTTTCTGTATCAAATTCTTCGATTCAGGTGGCAGATAATTTTTCTCCATTTTGGTTTTCTACAGGTTAGATTTTTTCTGCCCAAATTTGCCAAAGTGAAGCAATTACCACCTCATATATCCTACCTTAGCCTTTGCCTCTCTTGCTGCTTCTGCTTCTGCTGCCATGGCTCTTTGTAGCTGTATGGGTAACCGAACGTCTTTTCTGTTAGCAAAGCATTCAATAAGATAAATATAAGCATCAAGGAAAACAAATGACTGTATCCCACAAAACAATTTACTCAATTATCTATTTAATCTTTATTATATTTCTGTCAAATGTGGCTTTCAGTTCCCATACTACTTGGGCACTCTTGTCAGAAAAATCTCTACCTCTCCCAACAATGCGGACTAACGATAATCAGGATTAATGTTAAGCTGACTAAACTGAGTGGTTGAAAAAAAAGAAGAAATAAATGTATCCCATCAAATTAACAAGGACTAGCAGTATTTATCAAGAAAAGATTTTAACAATTTTTTAATGGGGGGGGAATTAATTTAAAGCTCAGAGCGGGCAGCTTCATCTATATCATTAAAACACTTTTTAAATAATATTTATGACCATCTTTGTTTATTTGTAAAGACAGAGGATAAAAATTAAATCCCATATTCCTGTTCTAATGTTTAGTTTTTCTTATATTTAGTCCTTTATTTATATATTAACCCCTGGGCTGCGGTTTAGGTGACTCATGGCCATCACCCCTTGCGCAAAACACGTGTGAATTTTTATGGTTTTGCAATTCTTTTTTTTTTTTTACATAAAATCTAAATTATATTATAAGAGAATATAAAAAACATGAAAAAACAATCATTTACATCTTAGCGTTGAGAAGGTCTAGAAGTTGATGTAGAAATGCAACTGAAGGAGCGGTGTTGAGGGTGAGGTTGCATGCAGCAGATGAAAGCTTCACTGAATACTATATATTCTATTTTGTTCATATTTATAACAAACATTTATAAATATATAATGTACATTAGTCTATATAACTGTACATATAATAATAATAATATAAAAGTATACATAATATGATGTTAATTTATATCACTTCACTTAAAAAATAATATCACAAAATGTATTACTTTAGTTATTTTGACATCACAAATTATATAAAAAATAGCTGATCCCTGAGGTGCATCATTTGAAATTTCATTGGAAAACGGTGAGTATATATATGCCACCCTGCACTCACGCATGTGTACATGCATGCAATCCACAGTCTGTGGGTTAAAAATATCATACTAGGAAAATAACTATTGATTAACTTGCTAAAACAGCCCAAACAAATTAATTTTTACCAACTTTCTAGGAGAATAATGTTAGGAATTTTGTGTAACTACATTATAATATTTATTCTTTAAAAAACTATTTATTTCTCAGAGTAAAAATTTTGCAATATCAAAATATGCTCAAGATAATAACAAAATTTGGAATAATCTGACACTAAGAACTATAACAACAACACACTGATAAATTGGAAAGTTAAACCTTGTTGATTGGTTGGTGAAAAGTTAGTATTACAGTGGAACCTTCATATAAATAACTTTCAACAGCATACAGATAAAACCTTTACTTGCAATAATCTATTTGATTATGAAAATTTATGTTGGCAATATTTTTCTTTCTGGCTGCCAAAAGCCAGACAAGCAAATGTCACAATGAGAATTGCGTAATGTTCATACCATACAGTCTGATCCTAACTGAACTGGCTATATATATGCAGAACAACAGCGGGATGAGGTTACTTACATTTCTACTCTTTCCACTCTAATGCCCCAGTTTTCTGTTGCTTCGTCTAAAGCACTCTGAAATGAAGTGGAAATACATTTTCAGAATCCTCAAGTAATGCATAACCAGAAATGCCTATCACATTTCAATAAAACCTTATTTTTCTGCCTTTGACAACTCTAGCTACAAGCGAAAGGCCATTTTTATCAAAAGCATGCCAAGAATAAGAAATTAGCAATTGTGAAGTCAGTCTAAAACAAATAAATAAAACCTGACTTTACAATTTTATAGAGGGGTATACAAAAAGAAAAAAAGTACAACAATGGATACCTACAGCATCCATGTTTTAGTGTACATAGCTGATAAAATTAACCAATAATTCCATTTTATTTGAAAAACATACTAGGGATGTTTAAATGAAACCATCTGGATACTATCACACCAATATTATTTCAGCCAGACTTCATTTTAATGTTCCTAGTACATACCTTTTAAAACTAAAATTCCTTAAAAGTTTTGAGATAAAATGCAGTTTTTGGTTACTTTTCTCTTCTAACTAAAGAAAAAGATAAGAATAACCAGTGTTGGATTGGTTTAAGAGATCACAACTACAGGAAAGAGTCTCACTGTACCTGCATTCCAACACTGATAGCCTCTCTTTCCGAAAGAATTCCCGCGAGATCTTTTGTGCCGAGAATGTTCCGAAGTGTGGTCTGTGCTAGTAAGCGGGTTGAGTGGTGAGCATTCTCCACATTCGCCACAGACACTGTTGGATTAGACACCCTGTAATAGACAACTGCATCAACAGATACTGTCACGCTGTCCCGACTCAGAACCTAAAAAACAATTTTAAAAAGTAAAATCAGTAACTGACTGGGTCTCAACAATGGTGGTGCAAATTTTCACACATAAATCTATAGCTGCAGCCATTTGATAACCTGTAACAGCGTAGGCTCATTCAAACTGGGTGTTTTATGAGCTGATTGAGGTGGTGAAAACAACCTGATGGCAACTCAAAGGTAAAAGCAAAATTCCAAGGAAAATGAAATTATTAAGTTATAGAGATGACTGTGGCATGTAACAAATGAAATTTAGGAATGGTTGGGTAATAATATATTTGATTAACTATTTTTCTTGCCTACTTGATATTATAAAAATTAATAAATATTAAAAAAAATTTAATATATAAAATAAATAGATAATGTTGATAAAATTCCATGTCTGAACGAAATGTTCAAGTAAATTAATGATTAGTAACTGTAACAGTAAAGCTAACAAATTTCAACAGTTTCTTTTTTAAGAAACTATAATCAGAAAATAATTTGGACATCGTCATTCTACAAGACTAAAGATAATAAACCTAATTTAAGAACTCATTTTAAAAGCAGAGCTAGGAGAATACATATGCAATAACACGAAGCCAACTTATTGGTTGACACAATCAAATTACTATTGATTACAGTTCCTTCTGAAAACAGCAAAATCACATTCTGATTTGTACTGAAGCCAAAAGTTACAAGCTGATATTTGTTTACCAAACATTTTTTCTTTTTTTTAATTGACTTGTTATTTGTTTTTGTCTTCTCCAAAGAAACCTGTATCCTAGCAACTGTGAAAAAAAGAGCAAAGATTACAAAACTAAATTTTTCCATTTATGCATAAAATTACTCTTTTCGTTTGTTTATTTTCTAACTAAACAAAATGAGTTTGCGATTATAAAACTAGCTACGAAAGCCCAATGTAAATTAAGGTCACATAAAAATATCCTATTGCTCACTTAAAGATGTATGATAGCTTTGCATGCTCATGTAAATATACATGTTAATTTTACTAAATATTGGTCCTGCGTGGCTGATCATTAGTAACTGTACAGTGTATAACAGAATGCTATAGTGCACATGTCAGTCAGCGAATACATTCAGTTTTTTTTAAAACTAAATGTGTTAACCGTTTTGGAGTACTTACTTCCACTGGATAAAAATTTGTTTTTATTTCACTGTTAATCAGTGACATGCAAAACTAGAAGACACTCTTCTTGCATGGCATTTACATTATGTCTACCATCTTTTGTATTAAATAGTTTTTAGGCTCTATGTCAATCATTAAAGATGAAGTAAAGATGTTTTTTTTGTTCAAAGCTCATCCTCAGATCTGTATTCTACAGTGTAGTGAGTTCAAACTTATAAGGACAAAGGTGTGTGTCAAGGAAGTTTCATACACTTTCATTGTAATATTAATAACAGGTCTCTTTGGCAGTAACCAAGTCACCCTGTTTAACCATAAACTCAGTTGATGTAAACCTCTGTATGATGAGTGATAAGGGTAAATGAACACCATGATGTTTTTATTTATTTTAATTTTTAAAATGACAAACATTTTCTTTGACTTGTGAAAATCAAGGGCTTAAAGTCATGTAAGATATTTGAATTTAATTTAAAAGGAAGAAGAGTGATGAGAGGTTTGGGATCTCATAAAAGATAATTACTGATTTTTTTCTTTCTTTTTCAAAATTTAAAAATTAGCATAGGCATATTTCATCTTTAAATTTATAATCAATAAAGAAAAATGGCAGATAGATCTGACCTATACAAATAAACAGAAGAAATAAGAACAGGAAATATTGCTCAAAGCAAGTAACTACCAAAAACAGAAACATAATAGATCCTCTCAATCTCAATAGCTTCTATAAACATTTTAGAGACAAATATAAATTTACTGGAATCATATTGTCACCAATGTTTGGCATTTGTCATTTTCGAAAACATTCCTAATCTCCATTCTATAAAAGAAACATTTATGATTACAATATTACAAATAAAATTTCACAATCAATTGAATGCATCTTCTCTGAAAAGGAATTTCCTTAATTCTGACAATTTGTTGTCAGGTTGATGTTACAAGCAGACAATGAATATAGCTCATGGCTTGATACACCTAATTCAAATGAATGCTAACAACTATAGGGAATAATGAAAAGTTGAAGCAGCAATTGACTTTCTTGGGGAGAGAGTCGCAAACAATCTTATTTGCAACAAAATAGTGATAAAAGCAATCGAGCCAAAAGCTATCATAAAGCTCAATGTGAGGAGAGCCCAAGAGGGACATTTGGCCTGGGCCTTAGAGGGGTACCCTCAAAATGTTCACTTGTTTACCTTATGCTATATATATGTTAATATTAATCTTATTAAATAACTTTATTTTTATTTATTTATTTGCAGAGTACATGAAAGTCATACCATTATTTTGGTGGCTGGGCCTCACTTGTACCCTCAGAGGGCCTGGCAATCATACATATAGTAACTTGGTAGACTATAACATATGCACTGTGCATTTTTTTTTTATTATTGCAAATTACAGTGGTATAATATTAGGTCGTTACAAAAGGTTTTGTCGGTTTCTATATTATGTTAATTTGGGGTCCATATTTTGCATTCTTGTGGAGGTGTATGTCGTTTTGTAGCCTGTGCTTTGGCATACATTATGTAAAACCTACCTTTTTAAAAATCATAAAATGGATATCTGTTACAGGGTTCTGAGTGAAGCACGGATAGAGAAGTTTTTCGTGCCATTTTGCTTCACAAGTACAAACCAGGCCATAAAGCGAGCGAGGCAACTCGTAACATTAAGTGAGCAAGAGGTGTGGACACAGCAAATGAGTGGACAGTACAACAATGGTTTAAAGTTCCGATCAGAAGATGTGAGCCTCGAAGATAAGGAATGTAGCAGACGTGCTTCCAGCTATGATGACAACCATCAGAAAGCCACAGTTGAAGCCGATTCAAGAAAAACAGTGAGAGAAATTGCTGGAGAGCTTGACGTAAGCACTGCAACTGTTTCCTGGCATCTTGACACAATCAGCCAGGTGAAAAGGCTTGACAAGTGGGTGCCTCACGAGTTGAATAGACAACAACAAAATTGTCGATTGGAGATCTGCTCTTCGCTTGTCATCAGAAACAAAAATTACCCATTTCTTGTCAAAATCATTACATGATGAAAAATGGATCCTTTATGACAATTGCAATTGATCAGCACAGTGGCTCAACAGAGATAAGGCACCTAACCACATTCGAAAACCCAGCCTCCACCCAAAGAAGGTCATGGTTACTGTCTGGTGGACTGCAACTGCTGTGATCCACTATAACTTCTTGCAACCTGGTGAAACCATCACACCTGAAAGGTACTGTCGTGAATTAAACGTTGTTCATCAGAAACTCTCCAAACGACAGCCACCACTGGTGAATTGAAGAGGCCCAATCCTGCTCCATGGCAATGCTCATTCTCATGTTGCAAAAGTGACTCTTCAGAAACTGAACATGTTGGGGGTACCAAGTTCTCCCTCACCCAGCCTATTCACCAGACCTTTCTCCCAGACTACCACCTTTTCAAATAGCTTGACAGCTTCCTCTGTATGAAATCCTTCTCCAACCAAGCAGCAATTGAAACTGCCTTCCAACAGTTTATCGACTCCAGAAGTCCAGATTTTTTCAAAATGGTACAAAGGTGTTTGTAACTCAATGGCAGAAGTGCAATGATCGTGATGGAACTTACTTTGATTAATAAACCATGTTCAGCAACAATATGAAGTCTCATTGTTATGGTAAAAAAAACCAACAAAACCTTTGTAACAACCTAGTACAAACATAAACTCTGTAGTTAGAGATCAAGAAGAAATATAAAGCTTCTTTCTTTTGTTGTTTGTTTGCTTTAAAGATACTCAACATTCATCTGACAGACCAGAGAATGTTTAATCCAGGAAGCTTTAGATGTAAGAGAAAAATGTTATTTTAATTTATGAACTGATTCTGTAGCTATAACAAATTAAATGGTATTAGAACTATAAATTGCCATGATAATAAGCAGCTTTAACATGGAGCTAAACAGCAGTTTTAAATGTTTTATCATTACTGATATTTACACAAAATCTTAAAAGTGGTAAACACAAGAGTATCATCACTGTGTCAATGTTAACTCAAATATCCTAATGTTGCCACCTTGTATAGATTACACTGGACAAGAAAAAATAACTTTTCCCCAGCTACTGAATATGTAAATGTCCTTTATCAAATCAAGCAGCCGATTCCAAATCTGAAGCCAGTTGACCCAGCACGTCAGGCTATGTAGTTACAGGAAAATGGCATTTTCAGTTATTGTTTATTAATAAATCAAGCACAGCAAAATTTCAGAAAATAAATTCATTTCACAATATAAACACCTTGCATATTGTACAGTAACTGCTATCCATAAGCTCAAACACATTGCATACTGTATACATTAACTGTTTAGAAATGCTTAAAGTACTTGATTTTATGCTTGTGAATAGCAGTGGATTGTCTCTGAAGAAACCAACAATAGTCCCCCCGCCATGTTGGAGTGGAATCTCCCCTGATAGTGGGTCACCATTGCCTTTGTGTGTGGGTGGAACCTCTCACTGTGCTCATCGCTCACAGCACCAAGGTTGGCTGGGAAGGAATCTGAGTGTGGATGAAGAAAATGCAACTTCAGCGACATACGGCAACCCATTTCTTCAAAGGCTTTTATCATGGCTTGAACCAACTTGGCATAGTTGTCTGCTTTGTGTTTCCCAAGGAAATTGTGGACTACCAGTTTGAAAGCCTCCCATGCAGCCAGCTCCAGTGGGTTAAGTCCTGACTGGAAGACTGGATAGGAAAATAAATCACAAATTTGTGGTCCGACAAATATTCCAGCCTTCAACTTGGCATAAGTTAAAATTGCTCCAAATTTTTCTTTCAGATAAAGGAATCCTGCACCTTCGACATTCATTGATTTTACAAAGCTCTTCATTAGGCCCAGCTTTATATGCAGTGGTGGGCGAATGTACCAGTGGCACATGTTGCACACTGAATTTTCCTGGAGTATGATCTGTTCTTTATGGCCGTTCATTGATCTTATAGTGATTTGCATAGTCTCGGCTACTCGAGAAGCACGTGTAAACAGGCAACCACATGGTTCTGCTGTGTATACGCAATACTAAAAGGAACACTCAAAATATATAATATTAGATTTCCATTTATTTCTGTAACTAAAATTCCTTACGTATTGAGTTGATTCTGATTTCAGATTTTAAAACAGCATACTCGAATTAGTCTAAGACACATTAACTTTTACCTCAGTAGCAAAATGGTTGTTGTCCATTGTTATCTTTCTGGTTAACAACATGAACTTTGAAATGCTACCATGTGTAGTAAAGAGTTAATTTCACACCCTCTAGTAAATGATTATGCTGATAGTTTGGATTAACAATGTGTTGAACTTAGAAATATTGGTATTACTCTATTTTAGTAGGTATGGCTGTTAGCCTTTAAAATACGATTCAGCTTGATAGCCAGAAGAAAACAACACACCAATAATTAAGTTAATCATAAACTGAAAGTAACATTCAAAATTAATACTAAAAATAAACAAACAACAAAATAATGATAATTATAGAAAACTTTATAAACTCATTAAGCAAGAATCCTGTAATCTGAAAAAATAAATTTAATATAGTTTAGTCAAGTTAATTTTGCTTCAAGTAAAAATTTTTTAACAATTTATTAATAAGAACCCAAAAGTGCTACTAATTAAAAATAACAAAACTGAGAGGGTGAGGATGTGTGTGTGTGTGTGGTGTGTGTGTGTGTGTGTGTGTGTAAAGAGAAAGATTTAAATAAACAAATGATATAATGATTTAGCATCTTTAATAAGTTACAGTATTTCACATAAAATGAACTAAAAATTTTTTGTAATAATAATAAAAAAACAAAACAAAGCATTAATATTTCTTGGATGCATGTGTATATAGATAACCTAGAGAGACAGCTTGTGAGAAAAACATCCTAATAAGGTTGAAACGTCGTTTGTTGCTAGCTTCACTAGGTAATAAGTACTTAGTATCTGTAGTCATTTGCTTCTATCTTGATGCTTCACCTGATCCATTACAACTCATTTAGAAAAAAAAAAGCACAGTTGATGTTATAACTAAAGATGTTCTTTTGAAGCACAGTACAAAGACACCAATCACAAAATTCATTTTCTAATTAACTCTTTGAAGTTGTGGGAAATAAACAACTTTTTATCTTTTAGAATCACAAGCAAAGGGAATGCCTTTCATGTGCATTGGCAGGAAAGATTACAAGAATGTTTTATTATAAAACATGCCATCAGTATCAGAGAAGGGGAATAAAAGGATAATCAGTGTCAATGAATTGGTAGTATTAGCATGATAGAGAATAGATCCTCATAGAGTAGATCAGGATATAATGGCTGACATCTATTCTTCTAAACTAAGTTTAGCAATAAATAAAATGTTTCTACTGTATGCAGTTTTATGTACAGATGCATCTAAAAAAATTAGAATATCATGGAAGAGTTCAATATTTTTTGTCAGTTATTTCAGAAAGTGAAAATTGTATATATTCTAGACTCATTACATGTAAACTAAAATGTTTCCAGCATTTTTTAATTTTAATTTTGATAATTACGACCTACAGCTCAAAAAATAGAAAAACTGTATCTCAAAATATTAGAATATTCCATTTCGAGTTTGAGTAAATCACTATTTATGCAGTATAAATACCATGAATCTCTGTCTGGTTCAGTACACACAACCACAATCAAGGGGAAGACTGCTGACTTGACAGTTGTCCAGAAGACACTCATTGACACCCTCCACAAGGAGGGTAAGCCACAGAAGGTCATTGCTGAAAGGGCTGGCTGTTCACAGAGTGCTGTATCAAAGCATATTCATGGAAAGTTGACTGGAAGGAAAAGGTGCACAAGCAAGAGGGATGACTGCAGCCTTGAGAGGATTGTCAAGCAAAACCGATTCAAGAACTTGGAGCTTCACAAGGATTGGACTGAGGCTGAAGTCAGTGCATCAAGAGGCACCACGCACAGACGTGTCCAGGAAATGGGCTATAAGCGTCGCATTCCTAGTGTCAAGCCACTCCTGAACCAGAGACATCAGAAGCGTCATACCTGGACTAAGGAGAAAAAGAACTGGACCGTTGCTCAGTGGTCGAAAGTCCTCTTTTCAGATGAAAGTAAATTTTGCATTTCATTTGGAAATCAAGGTCCCACAGTCTGGAGGAAGAGTGGAGAGGCACAGAATCCAAGTTGTTTGAAGTCCAGTGTGAAGTTTCCACAGTCAGTGATGATTTGGGGTGCCATGTCATCCGCTGGTGTTGGTCCACTGTGTTTTATCAAGTCCAAAGTCAACGCAGCCGTCTACCAGGAGATTTTAGAGAACTTCATGCTTCCGTCTGCTGACAAGCTTTATGGAGATGCTGATTTACTTTTCCAGCAGGACTTGGCACTTGCCCACAGTGCCAAAACTACTGGTAACTGGCTTGCTGATCATGGTATTACTGTGCTTGCTTGGCCAGCTAACTCGCCTGACCATTGTCAAGAGGAAGATGAGAGACACCAGACCCAACAACACAGACAAGCTGAAGGCTGCTATCAAAGCAAGCTGGGCTTCCATAACACCTCAGCAGTGCCGCAGGCTGATCACCTCCATGACACACCGCATTGATGCAGTGATTCGTGCAAAAGGAGCCCCGACCAAGTATTGAGTGCATAAATGAACATACTTTTCAGAAGTTCAATATTTCTATATTATAAATCCTTTTTTTTAATTGATCTTATGAAATATTCTAATATTTTGAGATAGTGGATTTTTGATTTTCATGAGCTGTAAGCTGTAATCATCAAAATTAAAACAAAAAAAGGCTTGAAATATTTCACTTTGTGTGTAATAAATCTAGAATATATGAAAGTTTCACTGTTTGAATTAAATTACGGGAAAAAAAAGAACTCTTCCACAATAGTCTAATTTTTTGAGATGCACCTATATATGCAATGACAATAGTATTTTGTAATTTAAGAATATTTTTCAGTTAATTAGCATAGTAGTAAGATTGTAGAAATAAAATAATCCACAAATTAAAAGAGAAGAATTTTAAACAATCATAGTCTTCTCATTTTCAATAGAAAATTTATTTAGACTTTAAATTGACAAACACTTTACTGCTTTGACTCATTCCATAATGTGTTGAAATAAGTTTTAAATTTAAAATTAAAATTTTTGATAACTTTACAATACTTTTTAGTTAATATATAAATAAAATATATCTATTATTTTTGCTGTTGTAAGTGACCTTAGGAAATCTGTTACATACTTAATTAGACTTTTTAAAAAAATAAAACTGAAATTTGATACTTGTGAAGTAGATATGCTGCCATAAAATGTATAAATCATATACATTAACTAACAAACAAATCCCTAAATTGATTCAGCTTTTACTAAAGTAGATACCTTGTGTTTTACGGATACAAAAAAAAACAACAGCATGGAAATTAAGTCTGGTGCTACAAAGTTAATCCATATGCAAAAAGAAATATAAACTAATAGAACTATTTAAAGAGATGCTGTCTAGTGGCATCAGAACATTTAAAGTCTATACCAGACAGTCCAGTCATACTTTGGTAAAAGACAGACAGAACATACAGGCTACAACTATGGGTTCTGTAAGGCAGCTAAGCTGTCATAAATACTTATAACAAAAAAACTGGCCAGATTCCTCTCAGCTAGTGATAAGATTCTCTAGTTAACATAAGGAGGCAGCTGTGGAATTAAGCAAAATTCCATTGTATTAAACACAACTATAGCTACCTTTCCATGGACTATGAAGCCAACATTGCCACAAAAGTTCAATTCAGTAGTACAAAGATGGAATCAATTGTAAAAAAATATACTTTGTCCATTTACAGTTCTCTCTCTTTGCCCATTTTCTATATTTTAGATGCAGCCAATAAGAAAAACTAGACAATTCTTTCTTCTAACAATTAGACTTTTTTGTGAGAAGTAAATAATTTTCTAGATTTCTATGATGAAGTCAATGATGCATCCGAGTCTTTCAACCATACATTAGTCACACCACTTGAACTCTTTGACTTGGGCTCACTGAAAATGGTTAAATACAGAACTGAAAATGTATCTAAACTACAATAAAAACTTCCACAAATGATAAATTCAGCCAAATGTTGTAAAAGAAAACTGCAACAGTCATATCATCCACAAAATGCTGCTAAACACAGTATAAAGACCATCACATTTAATGTAGACACCTTGGTTTAGTGTTCAATAATTTTTCTTGTAGAGCAAAAAAATGTGACCACACTTGAAGAGTTCTGAGTTCATCCAACAAGACTTCTGCTAAATTCTTTGACAGATCCATAAGTAGTAGCTGGGTTTGTTCCCTGCTAACAATTGGCCTGAAGTTCAAATATACTTTTTTCAACTAGGGGAGAAAAATTGTGACCACATTATTTAGACTCATCTCTGATCAGATGAATGGACTTTGTAAAATGCCAACTGTGGCAGTATGTTGAAAGGTCGGTTAGAAAGTAAAAAGGATGATTTTTTTAGGATTCAAAGCTACTTAAGAGATTCTCCACCTAGAAAAAAAAAAAATGCTAAAAGTTAAAAAAACAGAGCATCCTCTCCTACTTAAATAAATGGTTAAATTTCAAACAATCTCTGTTCAAGAAGTTTGCATGCTTCATGCTAAAACCAAAACATTCCAAAACTTCACAATGTTGGATATAGTAAAAAAAGCATTCTGATTCAAGTTGATAAGGATGACATGTATAATGAACCATCTCTTTTGTTCAACATTGTCTGTCTTCCTTGTTGATGATACCTTCACAAGCAAAGAGTTTCCTCAAGGAGCTCCAGATCTGAAGGTGTTGGTTCAACATGCACTTGCAATTTCATGCAGTAATCCTTTCATTGAACGGATTTTCAGCATAATAAATAACATTTGGACAGATGAAAGAAATCAGCTTGGTGTTGATGCAATAAAAGCATAATTCTGCTTATGCCATATTTTAAGTATTTATGTTTGGAGTTTTATAGTGTTATCAAAGACAATTTCTCCTTGTTCCAGATAGCCAATTTTAGTGCAAAGTATAATTTGATCAAACACAATTAACAAAGAGCAAAGTAAGTTTGGAACATTATGTATAATTGTATGTCTCCTATATGCATTGTAGTTTGTAGCGAACAAAATATTTTGTATACTTTACATTACTATGAACAGAATAACAAAAACAGATGATATCAAACTTTGATAGTTTGCCCATTTAAAACTAATAAACAAACTATTGCTACCTTCATTTACATTTTAAACCAAAGCTCCGCTTTTTTGTTTCAAAAGTTGACAACCCTACTTTGAGGATGCATGTATCTCAGATGCCAATAAAGCTAATGAACATCTCCATTTATAAAATATCATACAAACAAAAACAAACATCAATATGGCAGAGAGAAAATAACTAAATATAATAAAAATGGAATTTTCAAATACTGCACTTATTCAATTCTAAGTAACACTTTCATTTTTATTTTAAAATGAAAAAAAATTCAATAACTTTTGAGATTCATTTCACTATAAAATTTCAATAATTGGCTTTTCTGCTTCTTTAAATCATATATGGTGATGATACCCACCCCAAACCCCATACTCTTCAAATTTTTTCACAGATGCACCATGGTCAAGTCTTTGCAATACCTCAACTTTCTTAGCAGTAATGAACCCCTTTCTTTTCTTACTGTTACCCATAAGGGTATCTGATGGTCTTTTTGACATGTTCACAGTAAAATAGAAGCACAAATGCACCAAATAACCACAAAAGTCACAAGGTAAAGAAAGAACCAGTGACTATGAACCATGCTGATAAACAACTGGATTTCCAGTGCTACAGGTGAGGTCCAGATTGTTGCAGTTCTTGTCACCTCAGTTCTGCTTTCCACACACAAATTGGCAGTGATAGTGCATTGAAAAACCTTTGGATTTCAAGTTTTTTCAGATGTACGAATAAAGGATACTCAACCTGTAGTTGATTTAAAAAAAAAAAAACAGGGAATGCCATTATATGCTTTCGTTAACCATAATATTGTCTTCTAGATCAAATACTTCATTTATGGCCCATTACCTTAAAAAATTGTCTGTGTGTCTGTGTTCTATCTAAGAAATTTGAGATGCAAACTCTTTTAATGTTTTACCACCACTTCAGATTTAACAGCTTTCCAAATATCAACATGGAATTTTGAATAAAACAGTAACTCCAAGGGCAAAGAAGCTACATTTCCTATTGTGAATTGTATATGGTCTTATTATTTATTCAACCGGTTTTGTTTGTTCTTTCAATAACACCTTTTCAGAAGTTTTCAAGTTTTGGTATAGTTTCTCTTTTAAGAACAATGTATGGTTAACTCAGTACACAGTACTTGCCATAACATCTTTTATGAAATAAAGTATCACTGAAACTGAATAGACTTTTCTTCATAATCTTTCCACAGACACTGACATGGATGTTCTTCAACAAAAGAAAACCACATTTTGTTGTAAATGTTCTGTAGCTTTCTGCTCAATGCCTAAATAGGCTTTGTGAAATTCTACATAAGCTTGCAAAATAAGAGTTTTTGATAAGCATTTCAACTTCACAGACCACATATTGATCACATAAATGCAGAAAGTTCCTCCAGTTTAGGACATCATCTACTTTTGATAGTCTTTTTTGTTTTTTTTTTTTTAAATTAAGTATATCAATCAAACAACACCCTACCAAAAAATAAAGAAAGTTTCAGGTAGTGTACAACATTGCTACTTCAGAACAAATTAGATTGTCAAATAAATGCATCTTAAATCTGGAAGAAAATCTGCCTCCATACATAAAATAACTGCAATAGGGATCCATATATTTACCTCTTGTGGAGGTACATCAAAGGATACTGTTCTCAAATCAACCTTGGTGTAGCTTTCTATGCAAGGTAGCACAAAGAATATACCTACAAAGATAAAATAAGGATATTTCACATTAAGAAAACAATATTAACAGACACAAATTTAAACCATCTGCCTCACAGAAAAAAATAATTTCAAATTTAGTCTTGAAAATCATGTGAAGAGACAGACACTTGGCATTAAAATCTGTATACTGATGCAGCTAGTTACTCTTCAGAAAATGTTTAAATAATTTTTTTAAGACTTTTCATTAAATATTCAGGAAAGATGCCATTTCTTTTTCTTTCGAAATGAAATAAATACACTTAAACATATTCCACCCAGGCTAACATTGAGGGAAAATGAAAACATTAGCATAGAATGTAGCATGATTGCTTGTCATATCAGCAACTACAATTTGGTGTGGTCTTGTTTGATATAGTTTTCCAAGATTTTGATTTAACCATTGGTGCAATTTTTCTGCTTTCTGCACCAGCCCATTTTGGTACTGTTTTCTCCAAGTACATGGGTTTCCTCCTAAGCAGAAGTGTTCTATTAAGATTTTCCAGGATAGCTTTACCCAAGATACACCATTGCCAGTTGGTCTGGCTACAAGTTGCGTGAAGGCCCAACTCATATGCAGTCTCCACAACACCAGTGTGCTTTATTTATACAAATAATACCTCAATAGTGAAGAGTAGTTTATGGTACCTTGTTTTTCCTTCCTTTTTTCTTTCATTAAAAATTTTTAGCAAGGCAGATAAAAATGTTGTACTATCTTATTCTTTGATAAGAATAATGATGTATGCATCATAAATAATGCTTTAATTAAATAATTACATGAAACTCTCTTACCAATAGATAAACTTTTTTGTTCTAATGTTTTCTAAGAAAATGAATAGAGAGAACACAAATACACATTATGGAGGGGATAAGTGGCCAGTGCTCTAGTGATAGACTACTGGACCGTTACAGGAGAAGGCCCAAGTTCAAATCCCAGTTGAAACTCACTCAGATAAAAGGTGATATTACATTTTATGGAAATGTTTTTTTGGAATATTTAAAGGTATATTAGCTTATAATGTGGGCATAGTAACTTTAAAATAATGCTATAAAATAGTAACCTTCAACTTACTGAAAATGTTGATGCAATATGTCTGTAAAAGTAACTTTGTTTGCTAGGTTTTGGATAATTTTAGCTTTACCTAAAATAAAATTAAAGAAAAAAGATCATCATCCTTTGTTATAAAAATGTAGTCGGTGCACTGATCAGAGAATCTGATTTACTGATAGTCAAGCATAAAAATTATTTACATCATAATATGCACACATAATCATGTTTGGAGGCTTTGTTTATCACAGAAGAGTTCAAAGGGCTAACATAATGAGAAATAAACAATTTAACAAGTAGGTGTATTCTCATGCTGTTTGTTAAGTAATCATGATAAGCTTGACCACTGAGCTTGATACACAGGTACTGTATCAAGGCTGCCATCATTCTCCAGCACACTACAAATGGCTTCCAATGACTACATCATGCAGTTGCTGGAAAATATCTGAAAAATTACTTAGGTTTTATCAGGAATAAGTCCCTTAAAATTGTTGTTTTATTTGTTGATTGAGTTTTGTTGTTTTTATTACTCTTCCCTGTTTATTTAGAGCAGAATTTTAATGACAAACAAAATTTGTGATAATGTTTTTAGGTAGTCTACAAATCTGAACACATTTATAGCCACAAACCTAATACTCTTGGATTTAACCTTTTGAGGAGTATACCCACATATTTACAATCACGACAGAATAATTTTGTAAAAGTGTTTTTCCAAGGCTGGTCTGTGAAAACTTGCAAATGTATATTTATAAGATTGCTATCAGGATCAATACCCATTTCCCATAAAAATACAGGTGTACTCCCCAAGGAGTTAACCATCTACATTTAGAAAAATATTCAAGTAAAAAAAGACAATTTCATTCACATGGATACTAACTAATCCCTGTCTAATGTATAACACTAGTTTGTAGAGTTATAATTGTATGCACATCTCACTAAAAGTTATTTATTTTTTATATGAAGCAGAAGGAAAGAATGCTCCTGTCAGTTCAAATCCTCAGTGTTTGGCAGTAGCAGACATACTGCTTCCACCAACAAAACATAGCTATACTAAAGTATACACATCTACTCAATAAATATCCTTTACAAAGTTAGAAATGATTTTAGATTGGAAAAACTGTTTCAGAATTTTGAGCTTTCACCAAATTTTATTCAGTTTTATTAAAGTAAATAAAAAACTTGTGGTGCTGCATTTCCATTAAAAATCCAGACTTTTACTTTATTATGCATGCAACATCAAGAAAGTCTTAAGAAACCACATACTGTATATTCTTAATATCTTTTTACAGACAGCAAGTTTTTCAAAAAAAAAAAAAAGAGCAAACACTTTTTTATTAAAATAACAATACATAAAACAGAAACTAAATTAATTCACAGAATTTGTTCATGGCTATAAACTAATTTTTATGATTTTAAGGACAACAGATATGAAAACGGACCCTCTTATTCAAACCATTGGGTTTTATTTGAATCACTGATTTTAAGGAGTTTTCTCTTATGGCGTGTTTAAACTTTGACATGAATTCAAGTGTTAGGAAGTTTCAAAGTTGTTGTTTTTTTATACAGAGTTAGAAGAAAGATTTAAACCCACCATCTAGTTTGTCTGACAAACCTCGTCTAGTTGATTAGTTTCTCTCTACTTACGTTCTGATTGGCATTAAAATGGAATAATGGCATCTTCACTGATATCCTCCACACACGCACTTAAGCCTATTGTTTGGTTAGCATTCCAGTTAATTTGAGCAAGAGATAAAAGCACTGAAAACTGAACAGTTAACAGTCACACTTCCTGCCATTAGAGCCACTTCCCTTTTCTTCTTTTTTAAACAAATGGTGATTGTGATTACAGCTTCAGCCTTCCTCTGATCATTATTTCTTAAAATCTCCAAACATACTCTGATACATCAAAAGAATATCAAAGCAAAGAAAACTATGCTAAATTTGGCAAACAGAGTTCAAACAGTACACAAAACCCAACTTTACTAAGTAGGAAGATGGGATTTCTAAGAGCAGATGCAAAAAGTGATGTTGCATTTGATCTTGGAATTAAACAGGGTAACTGCCAGGTGTAAAAGAAGAATCCCATTTCTCTAAAGACAATGACAACGACTAAATAGCACAGTTAAAAAAAAAATGCATAGATGCAAGAAAACATTAAGTGCTACAAAGTCAATAATAGCATTTTATTTGTATTACAGAAACTGATCAGGAGAGGTTCTCCTCTTCCCTGACCTGCACATCCATGTGTGTATGTAATGATAATCAGTCACAAAGAAAAAAGGTATGTGCATTTGTTGTTTTTTATAGCTATTTGGGAAATACATGCCAATAGCTAATCAAGCTTTTAAAAAAATCAAACACTTACAGCCACCATTATCAATGAAAACCACATTACTAAATATGCATCCAAAGTTATGAAGTTGGTAGTGGTATATCAGAATCTCCAGTTTAAGATTTTGCCACTGTTTCTATTTTTAAGAACAATGAATGCAACACAGTATGATTCTACTTACAATGAGCAGATATTTCTTTTTTTTTTAGAAAAGGCTGCACACACACATTTACACACATGTATACATTTATCATAAAAAACAACCAAAACGAGTCTAAAATTATCTTAAACTTTATTGGATACATAATTTTGTTATTTCTCAAATTTTATAACTATGAAAGTTTCACTAAAAAGTGCCTTGAGGTGAGCCTAACTTTTAATAGTGAAGCATATAGTTAAAAACCTAAAAATGTTCCTTATACATAAGAAAACTCTTAAGTTAAAAAAAACCAACAATCATCTTTCTTAAAGTCTATGTTTTTAATGAAAGGATAGTGGTACTGAAAACAGTTAATTTTAGTTAATTGAAATATTGCATAGAATTCATTTTTATAACAGTCTGTTGCCATTTAAAGTTATAAAATATAGATGGCTGGTGGTCCAGAATTTATATTAATGGACTTCCATGGCTGAGAGACCAAGTATGAATCCTGGTCAGAACCAGCTCAACTTAGTGAACCTCCTTGCCATGGTTTCTTCTCACTCTTCCGTACCACCTGTCGCATGGGTTTCCCTCCACATTTAAAAAGGAAAAGCTTCAGTAGGGATTTTTTGGACACATGAGGTGATAACTGTTGACTGGCTTTCACCTTGACCAAGGTTAATACCCTCTTCTTCTCTCACTGCTGAGACACATATCCTTAGACTTCAAAAGTCAAGACATGGTTTGCCAAGAAGAAAATTGAAATAACAATAAATTTATTAATTTGTTTATTATTACCAACCATTCTTGAATATTCAACTTTCACACATTAAATTAAAATCTTGAATTACTTTTTAAAAGCAAGTGAAAGAGACTAATGATTTTGATAGTATAAAAAAATTTTTTTTTTAAATGTAGATACATTTGCAGTAGATGAAGAAAATATAGCCGTTATCTGGTTCAGAGGAAATTAATTTTAAGGCAAAACAAGAGAGAATTAAATGAAAAAAAATTTTGTATAAAACATTTACTTCAAATTCCCTTTTAAAAAAATCATCTCTGAAATAAACTCCCTTTTTTTAAAATCAGATCTCTTTAAATTTAAATTACAAAATTGTTTTGGATGATGGCAACATACTAACCACATCTTCAGGAATCTTTGTTTATCAAATATCTCAATCCTGTTTGAATAGGTAGAAAAATTTCTGTGCTCCTTCACCTGATTCCCTAAATCTGCATATTTTGTTTTTCTTTTTTTTTGGAATTTTGAAACTCAAATAAAGGAGAGAGGATTTTTTTTCTTGTTTGTGCCCGAGTTAATCTTCTTATGTTGGAAATAAACTAAAGTGGATTACTGTAAAATATTCATTTAGTTTGCTTTTGTTTTCATAATTTAAAAAATGAAAATTATTCAATTCAACAATAATGCAATGTATAACTATAAGATGAGAGCCAATATTTATTTTTCTAATTTCCAAAAGGTAAAATAAAAATATCTTGAAATGTGCCAGAACCCTTGTGATCTAAATGGAACTACACAGAAGCTGGTAAACGTCAAAAAAGGTAAATTAATCAACCAATAAATTTGGACACAGAAAACCGATTTTCATACAATCATGTCAAGGTTGAAAGAATTTTTCATCTCTTCCATCACAAATTTTGTGCTTTTAATTTCTAGCCCCTACATCATTGAAAGAAAGTACTGAACAGTTCCACTTCCAAAGTCAGCTGTTTCATGCATGCAACTGATTTTGCCTGCCACATTTTGTTACAGATATGGCCATTGTCATTTTAATAAATGAGAAAATTTGAGTAAAATATATTATACATACACACATAGGGTAAACAACCAGGGATAATTGTTACAGAAGTAACTTGTTAGAGAACCAGTAGTTCCTAATTAAACATACAAGGTCTTATTTGAAATCAGGGAACTTATTGGGAGGTTTACAAAGCAGTTATATTTGAATTAAATGTTTATTGCTATTCATTCAGAAGATAAATATAAGTAAATAAACAAATAAGTATATTTATTCAGTATAAAAATGCATGGATTATTATTCTGTGGGAGAACAATGCAGACATACATGTCAAGACCACCTGATAACAGTTTCCATCAATGTTTTAGAGAAGTCAAGTTATACACATCACATTAAAGCATTTGGATTCCTCCAGGAAAAAAAAAAAAACAAAATCAAACAACCAAGCTAGGGAGGTAGTGTCTAACAGGTTCCAACCAGGATTCAAACCCTTAACTCTTCTAGCCATCCAAACAATCAACTACTAGACTAGCATGCTACCCACAGAATCTGATCCCATATTCTTAACCCTTCTATCTAGGTTATCTTAGATGTGTCCAATAGGGTTAAGATAATGAGATTGAGGTAACATTCAGCTAGCTAGCTCTACTGTGTGGGTGTCACATTACAGCTGACAAATGTTTAAAATACACTATAAATTTAAAATATTTATGTATATTATTAATATGAATACTATTTAAAATCAGTCTAGTTTCCAAGAATATAACAATAAAATTATATATGGAAGAGCAAAAAAAGTAGTTAGGGATAGTGTTTTTAAAACATATATTGCTATGGCAAGGTTCACTCTGATAGCTAAAAGACTCCTTGGTTGTCATTCACTGTGATTAATCTTAATTTCTTTGAGGGCAGCCAGCCATTGTGTGCAAAAAAATATCCCACACCAAGGGAAAACCCAAAAGTCTGGAGAACAGGGCATCTGGAAGAAACATTCTTGCCATAAGAAAAGGAATAGAAGATGACATAATGCAACCAGGAGAGGAGATAACATTATAAGTCCAACTTCAAGAGAGAGGAGTTGGTGCCCAGGAAACAATTTCATCAAACCACTGAAAAGCAAGACATCCAACTCCTTTGTTGCTGACCTATCCCAAAATAGACTGTTGTGGTGATTTTCCATTATCTGCCTGTACCATCATCCACCAGCACCTGGCTAGATGTCACCATTTTGTGCAGTAAAGTATATCTAACTATTGTAATTAGCCTCTATGAACTATTTTGTTATTATCAGTTTTGTGTATTGTTTGGTTAATAAAAGTTTAAGTTAACCTAACTCTGTTTATTTTGGATCCCACTGAGTTCACACACAACAAAATTGGAGGAGAGAAAAATTCCAGGTATCATTCTGACTTTCACCTTAATATGATATAATTGTTACTGATAATTTAGTGATCTCCAGAATCTTCCAGTTTGATAAAGATGTATTTTTGAGTTTGTGATGACAGTAGATGGGGTTAAGGATTTTAAAAACCTGAATTGCTGTCACCTGCAGAACACCTTGACCTGGCTCTCAACTCAAAAATTTTAAAAAAAATCTGTAGTGCTAAAACTAGTAGAGACTAAACTAGTTAACAAGGGCTATGCAGAACTGGAGTCCCTGAGCAGTGCAGCTCTCTGGCTCAAGATCAAGTTTGAGCTGGAGTAGTTAGAATTACAGATCCAGCTACAGAGGAAAGCAAGAAAAAGTTTAGAATGAAGAAGCTAGAGATGCGGGCTAGTATACAGGGTAGAAATAGAACTACCAATGAGCAAAGTTTAGATGTATCTAAAATAAGAAAAAAAGAACCACACTAGTCCTTAAATTTAATGGAAGCGAGGTGGAAAAGGGCTTCTACACTTTGAGAAGGTGGGCCCGAGTAAGAATTGGCCAAGGGAAATTTGGTGTTTGCTCTCCAGTCCTGGTAAGAAAGGCCCAGGAGGTGTATTGTGTGTCTGAGGTGGTCAGCTCAGATTATGAGGTCGTGATCCCTGGAGTTTAGGGGTAGGTGCAGGCAGGAAGGAAGAACAGTTTTTCATTGGGGGAGTAGCTCCAGGGTGGTTGGTGTGGAGTTTGGTGAGCTGAGGCAACTCAACTTATTAGATGAATTTTAAAAATATATTTAAAATAAAAAAGAATAGCAACCACACAGACAAACAAAAGGTGGCCACACACGAATCAGCAGTCACTGCTGATCACTGGTCGATAATTCACAAGCAGTCTTTAAAAAGCCACATTATTCTAGTTTTAGGAAGGGTACCAGTGTAAAGGTGGACAGGAGGGGGACTGACCATTCTGGGAGCTTCTTCCCCAGGAATGATGGTACAGACAAAGTTAAAAGGGACTCTAGACCTAAGTGCATTTCAGATAGGGGATAGATATCCTGCCAATATAAGAAGTTCCCTCATGTACTTAGTGCTGGACCTGTTTGCTATCATTGTAAGCAGCAGGGTCATGTGATCTTCAGATGAGAGGTCTTAGAGGAGAAGACAACTAGAGAGATACCTGCCTATGCTAGTTTAAAAAAAAGTACCTCAAGTGCAGATCTCCAGATAAAGTCTATCATTAGGAATTGATCCTAAATCTGACCCTGACTCCAAGATGGAGGAATAGAGAAGTTTCATATCTGAAGGTAGTATTTCTTTATTATTGGACCAGTGGTTGTAGGGGGCATACCAACCAACACTTCACATTCAACATGTTAGTTTACTGTCAGGCAATGATCTTGCTGGAGATAAGGTAGAGGGCAGTGCCTTGTGCATCTGAAGAGCCAGTAACAAGAAAAACTGTGTTCATAGCAGGAGTTACTGAGCATTTTTCCTGCCTGTGTTTTATGACTAGACCACTAACTAGGGCAGTCACTGATGAGGAGTCTAATTGAGTTGTGAGGGATGATAGTCTTGTGCTAGCAGAGACTTTTACTGGTTGTCTTAGCCACACCTGATTTTCAAAAGTCATTTGTGTTAACAGTTCATGCTAGTCATACAGGTGTAGGGACAATGCTGATGCAGAAAGACTCAGAATGTAGCACATCCAGTGTGCTATTTTTATAGGAAATTAAATTAACATAAATGGAAATATTCTACCATTAAAATAGAGACACTCCTGCTTTGTCTTCACAACATTTTGATGTGTACATGAGCTCATGTTTAGTTCCAATTGAAGTGTTTGCGAGTAACCATCCATTCACATTTCTACAGAAAATGAAAAATACAAATAGAAGGCTGCTAAATTGGAACTTATGTTTACAAAAAAAATCACTTAGATATTATACATATTCATGATAAAGATAATGTGACTGCTGATACCTGTCAAGGGTATGAAGTGTCTTTTGCATTCTGACTGATGTGGTGTATATCATTTCATTTCACTTTTGAATTGAAGTTTATGTAATATGTAATGATGTTGATATTTTTATTCAACATTGAGTATTTAAAATAAATTTTTGCTTCTAATGTCATATTTTCATCCTTGAGAGAGAGAGAGAGACAGACAGACAGATACTTTGATTACCACAGGAGACTCCCTGGTGATCATTTACTGTGATTATTCTTAATTTCCCTATATGATGGTCATTAGCCCTTTGCAATATCAGCCACTTATGTGAAAAATACTCCACACTAAGTGAAGGGGACATCATTTTGATAAGGAAAGGAATTGCAACCAGAAGGAGGAAACACCAAAAGTCCAAAACTTTGTTCTACTTCATCCCACATTCTACTGTCCTTAGCTGACCTGACCCGACCCTGGGTTGCTGACCTCTCCCCAAAATAGACTGTTGAGGTGATTTCTCATTATCTGTGTGCATCATCAATTTGGCACCTGGCTCCTCACCATCCTGAGCCATAAAGTATTGAACTATCACGATTAGCCTCTTACATATTCTACCACTGATAAGTTTGGTCCCACTGAGTTTGCATATAGCAATAAAAAATTAGCCAAATAAAAACATTAATATTTTCATTCACACCAAGTTTGTTTTTTTTGTTTTTTTTACATTTCTAAATACTTTCACCTTTAGTAATAACAGTACCCTTTATTATAACTTATTTACTTATTAACATAAAGTTCTAACTAATATATGTAAATACAAACTCTTTTCTGATTACCCACTCCCTCCCATTCTGTGTGTTGCTCTCTGGAAATTCCACCAGCTGCCAGAAATTATAGTTTGCTGATGAGAGGACAAAGACAGAAATTGATTTATCAGCCGCAATTGGTTCCATGATTCATCAAGACTACTTAATTAATCATTTATTTATTTCTTTGATCTTGAAAGGCAAGTTACATGAAACTAACAAAAAAAAATGAGAAAAAAGTTGCTGCCGAGCTTTGACTAAATTCCATTATTTGATCTGCAGAAACCGTCTTGCATAAGTCTAAAAATAATAATAGAAGGTGGCACAACGCTTCCCACCCACCAATGCTGCAGTTTTGACGATTTGTGCAAATCGTCATCTTTTTTGTTTTGTTTTCAAGATAAAGTTGTTTTAGGCTGGAAGCTACCAGCAGATACTACAGTAGCGCATCAGGGTTAGAAAATAAACTGAAATCGAAAGTCACCATACCTGGGCCCTTGGCCCCACCTGATAGAAGCCGACCCAAACGGAATATAACAGCTCTCTCGTATTCTTGTACCACCTGGAAGACAAAGTAAGTAAATTATTAAACATATCACATCGAACAGTCAAGTATGTAGTAGTAGTAGTAATAAAGAAAAGTTAAACTGAGTCATATATTAAAAGTTTCAGATCTTTAAAATAAAAAAAAATGTTTCAAAACTTTAAAAACAAAAAAGAAAAACTAAACCAACAAAAAACACAGAGAGAGAGAGAGAGAGAGAGATAATTATTACGCACAATGGCTTAGTCTCAAGTTACATTTAAAATGGTATTAAGTGGAGTACACAGAATGTAACAAGTGTTTATTCATTGATAATCAGGCAAACGTTCACACCATATGTTATAGAAGATGCTCAGCTCTGATGAAGAGTCCTCCCCAACCAAAAAAAGAGAAACTGCTATACATCTGCATTGCACATTCTTAACACCACATACAATACAGTGATATTTATAATTTAAAAAAAAAACAACAAAAGGATTTTGCCCCTGTTTAGTTCAGAGGTGGTAGTCACCTTTGTAGCATTGCATTCCAGAAATGCTGACTTCATTATCTGAGAAAAGGATCATGCAGCTCTACTTTTAATTTCAAGCATAAGACATACAAACAAAACAAAAAACATCTGCCAAATGTCCAGTGTATACCTGCAGCTAGGCCCAATTAAAATTCTCCAAGTAGTAACCATTGTGAACAAAAGCCCTTTTCTATAATAGCAATGGAAATATGGTTGTATCCAAAAAGAAATGGAAGTTAACCCCATTAACATCTTTAGGAGCAAGAGTAACAGGTTCTGTATAGCAAAGATACACTCGTTTCCCTTTTTTTCATTCCTAATTTTAAAAAAATATATAAAATGAATGTACATAATATTAACAGGTATAATTTCACAAGACATCTGCAGAATCTAGCTTTATGTATCTAATTTCAATATTCATAAGGTTTAGTCATATATGTCTACTTATACATGTGGCTTTAAGCCAGATAAACACATTATACAACATATTGTACCACACATTTAAAATATGAACACTGTCCAATTTTCTATAGTGCCTCTTTTGTCAAAAATCAAAAACAAACAGAAAATTTGATAGCATTGAAGAATTATTCTTCATTTCTTGTGCCTAACATGCCTTGAACATTATATTCTCATAAATTAATGCACTGCGCTCTAGGTTCTAAAGCAGACAATGACAAATGAATCAGAAGAATCAAATTCAACAATTGTGCAATGGAAACTCCATGTGATGTTCATGTTTCCAGACATATTTTCTAAGCAAAAAGTTGGATTAACTCAGGTGGTTACAAAATTAGTCTAGTCTATATTTATTGGTAATAACTAATGCAGGTGGGTGGGAAATTATGTATGTCATTTGTGTCTAAATAGATTTTTGCTTTTTACTATATCTAACATTCAAAAGTTAAATCTAAGATGTGGTTACTCCTGTACCTAAGCTGTCTGAGAGTTGTACACCACTATTCAGTAGCAATCATGACAAAGCAAAAAAATCTCAGTGGATTCACCAGAGGAATATCTGATGGCTAAATGAACAATACACCAGCAAGACAGACTGAAAATAATAATTTTAAAAAGCACCATTGGCAAATTGGTCGGATGTGGGTCCAGCATATAGATGTATGCAACAGATTTGCTAGAATGATCTAAATTATAACCATCACCACAAGTTTTCCATCAAGGGAGAAGCAGGGAAAAAGAAACAAACTGTTGACTTTGGCAGCAAGTTCTAACACCCCCTCATCATCCTATTAAAGACATTCACTGATTTTATAAATATTCAGTGCAAAATTAAATGTTTTTATTTTATTTTCACCGTC
The DNA here is from genome assembly GCA_018389105.1 of Nautilus pompilius. Taxonomy (NCBI): domain Eukaryota; kingdom Metazoa; phylum Mollusca; class Cephalopoda; order Nautilida; family Nautilidae; genus Nautilus; species Nautilus pompilius. The sequence goes on along the minus strand of JACATO010000656.1, from coordinate 466,977 downwards.
CAATTTACCAGGATGACAACATTTAAGTGCAAGCATAATCCATTAGTCCATAGATCCAAAATAATGCACTTATTTTCTGTCAGTGGCCAACAATAGATCTTTTAAGGTCAGGGTACATTCTGTAAGTCTGTCTTTAATGACCTGACAATGGTAACCATGCTATCAGATACTTATTTATTGCCATTACTGTTTGGTTAAACCAAATAGTAAGAGAAACACTAACATTTACCTTAGCAATAAAACAAAAGGCAGACAAGGAGAATTTGCTTGACCAATTAGTTCACTTTTAGTGGTGATACTATGTAGATTTTTTTTAGAAAATAGATTTTTGAAGAGGAGCTGCAAAATATTCTGAGGGATGTGTCTTCATTACAGACATGTAAATCTGGAAAACATTTATTACAACTAACAAGTATGCTATCTGAATAAAACACTTCTCCAGACAAGCAACCTCAAATAATTGTAATAATTGTGTGTAATGACATGACAAGCTAAATAAAAACATGACACAAAGTGCTTGTTTTTTTGTTTTTTCATGGACTGATCTACAATTAAACAGTGTCTGCCTACCAACCTTTCTTTGGTTTCTTTAGTGCGCACTGCATATGACCACCCACAAGGGACAAGTTTAGCCCCCCCCCCACAAAATTATGGTCTTTTTTTTAATAAAATCTCTCCCCCAGTTGAAAATGCATATTTATAGCCATATTATAGGTCTAAATTTATTGCTATCCATAAATAATTACCCAGAATCAAATGCATTGATTTTTTTATTATGCAAGTGTTTACACGTTTAACATTATTCATTCAACAGGAGACGGCACAGGTAACTATTTCAAAGGTGAATATCTCCCATGGTTTAACATATTTTTTGTTAACTATTATTTGGTTTCAACACTAGAATTACAAATCAGTAATTATCAGATACATAATTACACATTCTCCCAATGATACTTAGACTGCCATCTTGTAATTCTAGCTCTTTTAAAGTGAGAGTAAAGAAAAGTAGTGACATTAGAACTTCAGAACTACCACTTATCAGTGAGGCTAAATGTGTACACATACGTGCACACACTGTAGAAAAATTAAAACTTCGCTTAGCTGATTAGGTTTTGTAGTCATGTTCATACAGTTAAACTTCAGATTAAAAAATAAACCTACATTCCCTTATTATTGCTACTACTAAAAACTCTTTGAGAAAGCCAAACTATAAAGTTAGCTAGAGTATTGATTAGATGAAATCCATGGTGTTTTTAATAAACAGCAGTAGTTCACAGATTTTTTTTTTAACAATGCCTTACATTCAACATGCCAAGACATAACTGATATGAGAACAAACAGGAGTCTCAAACCTACCTGCATTTCAACATGCAACAGAAATCCATATCCTTTGGGGATTATTAGGATTAGATCACGGGGATATTTATTTAAGCACAAAAACAGGTGTAAGCTGTTACACTGTTTTTGTAATGTACAGCAGCACTATTCAGGCTTGAGAGTAGCAAAATTAATAGTCCTTTTATCTGACTGGCTAATTTACCTTTTTATAATTTATTTGGTACATTATATGTAAATATAAACACAGAACTTCTCTTCATTGTACTAAATAGATATTGGATGATTGTACACAAACTTTGTGCATAATCAGTGTTATATAATTCAGAATAAAATCTTTGTTTTTCATATTACATCAGTTACAAAACCTTAGAGAAAACCCTGGATTTAATGGTGCAAAAAAGCAAAAGTATAGAGTAAATTGGTCGGGTTCATCCGTATAAAAGTATGAACTGAATTAGGGGATAAGCGGTACTACACAAAAAACTAAATGGTAACAACAAAAATAATTTATATGATAGCAAAAATAAATAACCTTGGCTTTAGAAATGTTTCAATATAAAATTTTCCAAAACTTTAGTTGATCTTTCCTTGATGTCATACTGATCATGACCTAAGGAAAACTTAACGTTCCAAATACTTGTTCAGTTTTTACCTTACTTATATCACCCAATGTGCCAGCCTAGAAGCACTAGTTAACATTAGTGTTTAACTGGCCATATATTTATTCAACACACTTGTAATACAAAACACGTAGGTAGAGTGATGAGAAAAAAAGGGTTATATTAATGAGGAAGGCGGTGTATGTCACAGCCCCTGTGCTAATTAATACAGGTTTGGAATGCACTCCAGGTGACATACAAAGGGTTAACTAACACTTGATTTACTTCCTCATTAATTTCACAAGGATTTCAGTAAATATAAATTCTCAAAATTTAAACAACTGTGTGTTACAGGTGTACATTAGCTGGTTCTGGCAGCACCACTACTTTCTCTGTTCTCTCTCAAGTCAAAGAGAAATACAAAATGGAAGTCTATGAAGTATCATTATGAGAATATTTAATATTCATTTGATAATTTGTGATAGTAATTTGGGAATTGAAACTGAATCATAAATATCATACATGTTAAAATTATGGACTTCAGTGTTCACTTAACTTTCAAGAAGACAACATCTAAATTCACACTTCTTTCAATGTTCCATGGTAGTGACAACAATCAACATTGTTTGATTTCTCCACTACATAATGATGTTATTAACAGAAACAACGAGGGCCTTAGAAATAATAATGCTTGGCCATCTTTTTTTTTAAAAAGAAACCAAAACAGAATTTATATGCTCAAGTATAGCTAAATTCCATGCAGTTAAACATATTCTGCTTATGGTCTATTGAATAATTTTTTTTCATGCTAAAAGTTTGTAAAGACTCTGAATAATTATCTGGGCAGTCCAGAAAAAGGTAAAAAAATTCATTAGGTTTAAACATTTTTTTTAAAAAAATATCTTCCCTCCAATAAACAAACTTTCTTGTGAATTACTCTTATAGCTAAGAACTGGTGCCAAAGTTAAGGCAAAATTACCTCTGCACTATCACTTGAATTTTTCAAAACTACAATTTAAAGATGCATATATAATAATACATTTATCATTAATTACGTGCCATAAACAATGATGGAATTTCAATAATAAACAGAAGCTTGTATAAGTTGTCTTCTCATTCCTTTTTTTAAAAGAAGAAAAAAGAAAGAAAGAAACAGCTATCTTTCTTTGTTAATCAAAAGCACTGGCAAGTAATGGATTTAAAAAAAAAACAAACAAAAAGAGTTTGTGTGTCTGGAATGACAAACAGTTTCAGGTGCTCATTCTGCATGGACTATTTAGCTGAATTTTCATGATGCTTCAGGTGGTAAGGATTACTCACCTTAAAGCACAGGAAGAGAGAGAATGGTAACGTCATCATGACGATTATGAGTGATGTGATGGTGAGGAGCCATCCACAGAAGCCAAGGCCTTCCTGGTTATCAGATGCTGCAAAAATAAACAAAGGAAACAATTAAACACAAAATCAATGGTTGATCAAAAGAATAATAACAAAAGTTCTTACCATAAACAGTTAAAGAAACAAAGTCAAGTCAGGTCATCCCCATTGAAATTATGCACATGATGTTCTCAGCTAGTACTTTTTGTAACAGCCTAGTCTTGTACATGCAGAAAGCACACCAAGATTTAATATTCTCTAAAACAAAGACATATCATCAGTATCAGAGAGGTTTTTTTGTTGTCAGTTGTGATACTATGTACAGGGCCAGAAGAAACTCATTAATGTGTTGTAAACGTATGATATAATCTATCCAGTAAAACATTGGAGTGAAATACTTTTCAAAATGTGATACCTATATGTATGTACACACACACCTGGAGACGGACTTCATTTGACAAAACTTCTATAACAGAATTTCTTCACAATCTTCTTTACCAATCCATACTGTAGGTTTGCTCCCATATCTATATAAAGAAGTTCTACTAGAGACTTTCCAGAGTGTGTACCAATAAGGGGACTTGAGATATCACAGTTTCAAAGCTTCCTAAGAATATAAACTGTCTAGTCAGCAAGGGTGACCATTCAAAAACTTGACTGACTGACCCACATAACTAAAACAGATCCTTGTGGAGTGGACAGCCATTATAATCAAAAAACCAGCTGAGGAAATGCAAAAAATTAATAGTCTGCTATAAAATAAAAAACATATCTTCAACATTTATTTTTCATTTTTAGCTAATTCCTCATCAAAATTTTCATTTTTTAATGAAACTATGTATACATCCTTCAAACTTGCAATATTCTACAAAATAGTTTTCTTCTTTTATAATTTTAAAATATTCAGCAAATACCTTGCAATGATTGAACAAAAATTTAATATGCAGATAAACCCAATATTTATTTTATTTTTTGTAAAATAGCATATCTTTTAAAAAATTAATTTTACTTTGTTAGCATATAACCTTGCAGATTCCAACATGGCTGCCTCAGCATGCTTTCTGATAATCATCAATAAAAAATCCCCAAACATCTATGGCTATTTCCTCAGGACTGGTTCTTTTAAATGTGCTTATTATTTGTATTAAAATATTATATTAATCTGTATGCTAAAAATATATTTGCATAATATCTCAAGCTTGAATGAAGAAATGCTGAATCTTGTAGAAGTGAAACTAATGAGCTTTATGTGGAACAGCCAAGTATGCATTCTTCCAATGAAAACCTGTAAAGTTACTGTTAAATTTAATGAGCTCTGCCATTCAGTATAATTACATGACAAATGTTCCCTCCATATATCATGTTTATCCACATGTTAAGCCAAAGAAATCAACAATTACTAAAAAAAAATAAGATTACATAGATATAACAGCAGCTAACCAATACGTAGTGTTTGTATGCATACATACAAGGTAAAAAAGCATAAAGTTGAAAATAACAGCATTAACAAACACTTAAAACCAATCTTTGTTTTAAAAAAAAATTATACCTAGTGTTTGAGAACAAAATATTCACAGATAAACTATAAAATTTCTGCATTAATGCCATTCATAAAAAATATAAATGTACAAATGTAATATATACCAAATGTTTATACTTTTCAGTAATGATATATCAGGTCGATACAAAAACGTTTTGTCGGCTTCTATATTATGTTAATTTGGGGTCCATATTTTGCATTCTTGTGGAGGTGTATGTCGTTTTGTAGCCTGTGCTTTGGCATACATTATGTAAAACCTACTTTTTTAAAAATCATAAAATGGATATCTGTTACAGGGTTCTGAGTGAAGCACGGATAGAGAAGTTTTTCATGCCATTTTGCTTCACAAGTACAAACCAGGCCATAAAGCGAGCGAGGCAACTCGTAACATTAAGTGAGCAAGGGGTGTGGACACAGCAAATGAGTGGACAGTACAACAATGGTTTAAAGTTCCGATCAGGAGATGTGAGCCTCGAAGATAAGGAATGTAGCAGACGTCCTTCCAGCTGTGATGACAACCATCAGAAAGCCACAGTTGAAGCCGATCCAAGAAAAACAGTGAGAAAAATTGCTGGAGAGCTTGACGTAAGCACTGCAACTGTTTCCTGGCATCTTGATGCAATCGGCAAGGTGAAAAGGCTTGACAAGTGGGTACCTCACGAGTTGATTGGACAACAACAAAATCGTCGATTGGAGATCTGCTCTTCGCTTGTCATAAGAAACAAAAAGCATCACAGTTGAAAGGTATTGTCATGAATTAAACGTTGTGTTCATCAGAAACTCTCCCAACAACAGCCGGCATTGGTGAATCAGAGAGGCCCAATCCTGCTCCACGACAATGCTCATCCTCATGTTGCAAAAGTGACTCTTCAGAACCTGAACAGATTGGGTACGAAGTTCTCCCTTATCAGATCTTTCTCCCTCAGACCACCACCTTTTCAAACACCTTGACAGCTTCCTCCATGTGAAATCCTTCTCCAACCAAGCAGCAATAGAAACTGCCTTCCAACAGTTTATCGACTCAGAAATACAGATTTTTTTTCAAAATGGTATAAATGTGCTTGTAACTCGTTGGCAGAAGTGTATTGATTTTAATGAAAGTTACTTTGATTAATAAACTTCATGTTCAGCAATGATATGAAGTCTCATTGTTGCAGTAAAAAGCCAACAAAACTTTTGTAACCTAATATAATCATTTGAAAAATTGCAAAATATTTCCATTAATGCTATCCCCAAAATTATATAAATTTTGTTAGAATTTTCTCTAATATTTATCATAAATTTAAAATGAAGTAAAAATCTGTAACCAGAAAAACAAAAACTGATAAACATTACAAATTTCTGAAGAGGAAAGAAAATGCTCAAAACTTTAACAACAAAAGCGTAAACCAGAAATTCAATAAAATATATCAGTTTGGGGAATGAGATTAAACTGTTCCTTTTAAATTAAGTACATAATACTCTATCAGTTCAAATTATGTATTGACAGGTCTGATCTCTCTCTTGTCTGTTTATCATGCAAAATAGTGATGCTTTAACTACATCCTGGTGAGTTATGAAAAATATTTCTTAAGCTACAATGAAAATCAATGCCACCTACAATCTTATATTTACCACTTAAAAGCTACTGGCTGTATGCATTCAAATGAATTCTTAAGAAAAAATTGGCAAATAGTAATGTTTACTACAAACACTCAATTCTACCGACATTATCTGAGAATTCTTATTCACTCTTTACAGCTTTTTAAATGAATAAAGACTGTAGAAAAAAGAAAAGAAGAAAAAATTAAAAGCATATTTTAACTAATTGCCACCAAAAAATAGGACACATAGACAGACGTGCATGCGCACACATTTATTTCCAAAATTTAATTCAAATATTTTGAATTATTTCAGCAAAAACTCAATTTTAAAAAAAAAAATTTTAACAGTGATAACTTGCATTTTCTCAGCAGCTATCATTTCAGTTCAACACCCACATCAGATCACTCATATACTAGAGACATTCAAATGAAGCCTGACTGAAATATAATCATTGTGGTGGTATCTGGCAGAGTTTCACTTGAACAATCTGAGTAAAAACACACTGTCTGGACATTTCTCTATACCCCACTTCTTTCCAGATTAGTCAGAAGAAATAGCAAGACCAAGTCTAAGGCATGTTCATGCATGCTTTTCATTTAGCTTCATTTTTTATGTTTCTAAATTTTTTTGAAGATTGCACTTTGGAAAAATCAGTGCTAGATCATAACATTTTTATACTGTAGATCACATCTTGTTGTGGCATACGCCAGTCTCTACAATAGAAATAACTTCTATATTGGAGACAACTGTCATGAGGGAGCATAGTGCCTGTCCTGCACCACCAGAATCCAGCATTTCCAACTTCAACAGGGAAATCCCTACTAAAACTCTTTCATTTTTAGACATAGTAGAAAAACTAGAGAAAACTCACATCCCAGAGAGAGATATGCCAAGCCAAGCTAACTGCTACTGGAAATCAAACTCTGGCCCTCAGCCTTACTAGTTAAGTAGTTTAATCACTGGATGACTAGACACATCTTATCAAAAACCAGATTTTCCAGCACATCATTAAAATTAAAAGGAAAAAAAAAAACAAATCTAAAATAGCAAAAACTTAAAACTAAATGAATGAAGTGTATAATTCAATGACTTCAGCCATGTATTTATAGCTATCTTGGCATTTTTGTTAAGGGAAATATTTTGATGAAATAAAACAAAATTTCCATCCACTATTCAGATTTATACAAAGATTCAGTCAGGCGGTATTTGCGTATAAGAATTTTGTTAAAATTTGTTTTCCTTCTTTTTGTCCTGCATTTATTACAAGTGTATTTTCTAACTTCATGAACAGTGCCCCTGACCTAACAGAGTTAACTACTCTACCATAATTTTGTTAACCTTAATAAAAGTTGCTTTTTTTCTTTAATCAAAAAGACTAAATTTAGTGTTTCTTCCTTTAGTCTAAAGTCTAAAAAAGAATACAAATAACATACAAATGATAGACAAAGTCCAAATTATAAAATACCTATTTTAATTTTACAAGCACTAAGATTATATTTTTCATAGCAGATTTCATTGAAAATAAGAAGATATTTTACTACCTTTGATGAATTTGCATCATGAAGCCCAGTATAAAAGACAAATTGATGTTTCGGTGTTTCTGACATATTTGGCAAAGCTAGCTTAGTTTGTTAACTTGTTACACAAGCAGCATTAGGGTTTCAATTACCAGCCTGCAATACTTAGCTCAACCATTACACCAACAGCACCATTTCTCCATTTCTGCACAAATGCATAAGCAGATCCAGAATTCTTTGATTGGAGGGTACAGTTTTCCCCAATATATAAAGTTTTGCATGTGTTTCCAAGCCGTCACCCTAGTTATTATTGGTCACTATTGGTTTTCATAAATATGAATAAATATTGTACACAGAAGAGCCAAATTAAAGTATAGCCATGGCCAATTTGGCTCACTCAGTAATTTTCAAAGTTTGTTTTTATGTTAAGAGAAAGTCTTCCATCTAAATGCACAACAATTGTTCAACAATGAAACCATCTTCTCTAGTCATACAATAAAAAATGTTGCAAACTAACATCAAACACATGAAAAATAACAATTTGAATATGAATGTGTTACTCGCAACAATACAGAATTTGCATCAACCAAAATATTCTGGAATTTCTCTTCATATTTTAGATGATTCCTGATTTTTTTTGTTATGTTCTATAAACCGGTCAGAACTATTCTTTCAATCAACAAAATTCTGGTGATTTCTAGAAATTTTCAATTTTTCTTTGCATGGATGGCTAATCTATACAACAGCATCTTCAATCAATATTAAAGTGATTTTTCAACAAAAAGTATTAATTCTCAATTGTGAAAATGTGTGAAAAGCGTGTAAGTGGTTGTGATGGACAGAAAATTGCTACACATGTAGAAATGGACCTGAAATATTCAGAAATTGTTGACAAACTTGATGTTCCAGTAAGAACTGTTGACAGGATTATTGGAATGCTCAAAAAATTGGACCTTTTTTTTTTTAAGGAGAAGAGTCGCCAAGAGAAAAACAAGGCAAGGCTTCAAAGAAAATAGATGAGGTTTGCCTCAAGAGGTACATCAGTTGAAGAAATATTGCCAAGATGATAGATCTTATCCATGGTTAAAAAAAAAAGACTTTCTGCCATACAAAGAAAAAAAAATGTAACTTTTAAAAAAAGTATTTGAATTGCTCAGTAGAAGATTGAAAAGGTGATATCTGCAGATCCAAGTTCACTTTATCTTTTTGGTAATTGTGGTGCTTTGAGAGTCAGAAGAAAATGAGATGAAAGATTCAAGTCAAACTTATTTTACCAACCCAGAAGCATCCAGTAGCTTCATTGAATCACCATATTAACTCTCCAGCTTCTACATTTCTATATCATATCTCAATTATTCTTGTGCCCCCTACTGGATTATTAACATTCTACATTTATAAACACATTTGTTAATATTAACAGATAATGTGTTACTTAAGTTGAATAAGATGATTGATATGAATGAGATCAATGAAATTTACATATTCTTAAAACTTTAGTGATTACTAAAATGTAGTTTGTCATTGCTTCCATATAATTATAAAATTTATAATCATTTTTAAGTTTGATTTAATAAAGTTTACTTATTGTGTTCTATTCAACTTTCAGTGGAATGTTAATACCTTGGAAACATCTAATCAGTTTTTTCCAGTGACAACTGCAACATCATGGTTGGATCAAGCAACTGTCCTGTCCAGAATGCTTGAGAAAAATAAGTGTTCAGCATTAGGTGCATCTGCCATTTTGCAAATGTCTGTACCAATTGATGATCTCTTCATGGACATCTTTGAGCACAGGTAAGATTTAGTTATTGCATAAATTGTCTCATTTTTTTGTTATTTTAACTTTCAAGTTGAGATTTGTATTAAATATTCTTTTATTATTACTCCTTTTGATTTTTTAATATCTTTCTTTTAAATTTAAAGCTCCAAAAGAAAAAGTAAAGTACAGGACTTGTGAAATCTTCAGTGATATGGACCAGTATGAAAATTTTAAAGCATTGTCCCACTCAATAGCTTTCCCTGGAAAAGGTGTGCAACAGGACCCTCAACCAGTACCCAGCATTGTAGAGCTACTCACTATCCATCCTGATGTCAAGAATCTAAGCAGAGTGAAATACATCTGAAAGAGGCTTCATGACCCACTGACCAAGCTGACTCTTCTCTTTCTGCAGCATGATTCTGCCAATGCTGAGTAAGTTAAAACTTTTCTCTTTTTTTTCTTTTCTTTCTTCAGAGACTCTTAAAACAGAATTATTATTTAGTATATTTTGAAGTTGCTTTAAATTATTGTTTTAAAGAAGTGATTTGAAGTATCTGATTTTGTGTTGTCTCTACTTTTGGTGTTCAGGCAGATGAAACAAAGATTGGAGCTCTCTTGCCTGAAACAGATAGTCTACTCTGCAAATTTGCAATGAAGTTCATCCAGATGAAGGATATCCAAGAACAGGTCATGCAGAAGATAAACTTGGTGGACAGGTGCTAAGACCATCTATGTTGGACTGCCTGCCATAATCTACTTGCAAAATAAAGACCTTATCTCCCCAGAAATACAACAAATTCTTTGGTTTTGATAATAATAGACCTATCATCATCATTCAGTATCAAACCAATTATCATCATAACCTGCCACTGGATATTTAATAACTACATAATAGAATCTGAAAAAAAAATTGTTAAAAATATTTCTGCAATAACAGTAATGTCAAACTCTTCTATGCTGCTGCTGTTCAGAAGATGCTGAACAAATTTCTATTTGCTGATAAAGTGTTGTTAGATTTGGTGATTCTGAACCCCTTCAAGAAAATAGACCTGGATTAAGAACCAAGAGTTAGTTTAATTTACTTTTGTTTTACTCTTGTGACAAATGTTAATAAAATTCCTCGATACTGTCCCCTTGGTGTATGAGAAGGGTAAAAAAACAAACTGAACATCATCTGGTCTGAAGTGATTACCATAAACACAGCTTTGGATATTCCAAGATTCTCAGAGCTGGCAAAGGTGTATGCTGAGCCTGCCCCATAGCAATGCATAGACTGTGAAAGAACTTCCGATGGTCAGAAAGATCCATATTGAAGTCAGAAAAGGCATGATTCCAAATACCTTGACTGCTTTCATGTAGTACAAGATTAACTGTGATACCCCCTGCTTTAAAGTGAATAACTTATGGCAACAGTCAAGGCAGCAACCAGCGTTTACAGCAAAGAGCATTCATAGGCTTTTGATTTGATGAATAATGATGCTAAAAATAGCAGTCACTAGCATGTTAGCAACTGATGAGAAACTTTGTAACAGTTCATCTTGTATTGCACAAAAACAAGTGAATACTCAATGAACTGGTAGAAAATTGTATATTTTTTGAATTTCTTTCTGTATAGTTTTTGTTTACTCATTATATTGCCTCATGAGCATAATCCGACATTCATATGGTTCAAGACTATGAAATACAGGTTTGAAAACTTTATTACACACGTTACTCTCAAAAGAGGATGACAATCATGAATTTGACTGGCTAAGGATATTAATAATTAAACTATACACAGAATTTTCTCTCTTACAGCAGTTATTTAAAATGTAGAGTCAGAATTTCTCACTGAATAGAAGCTCCCCCCCCCCTCACATCCCAGGCATAGTGAAACAGCAGGATTGAACTAAATCTACCACTGACATATCTACACATTTGTCCTTTACATAGTCATCTCCAGGTTCTTACTGTTACACATGAGAGCTCAGTTCAAAAAGCAAAAGATGGCCTGGCTGATCAAAAAAGATTGCTGTACCATACCATCTCTAACTTCACAGAGCTTATTTCCAGGCTTGCATGTAAGAATAAATATTTTGTTAAAAAATATTATTCTATGCCATGTAAAGATAATCTTTTAGGTCTTCATATCAGTCATTAAAGATAAAGTAAAGATGATATTTTGTACGTTGAGTTTACAGGAACTTTATTTATTTCCAATTTTTTCTAAATCTAAATTCTTTATTCAAAGAAAAATGAACTACAGACAAGAGCTAGCATTCACAAGGTCCTGACATACTTCTCTCTCTTTGTTTGCTCTTCTCTATAGCAAATGCTTCTCAAATGTCTTCTAGGAATGAACAACAAAAGTGATGAGGTTCTCTCTTCATCACCTTTCCATAGAGGATAATCAGACTTAAAAAAAGAAATTAGAAAACAACAAAAAAACATAACCCTATTTTTAAAATTGTCATTGCTACCAAGGTTGGTTTAAAATGCATAACAATAATAATGATAAATCTTTTTTCTCTCAAATGCCATGTACAAAACACTAAAACATATGTGGGGAAACAGCAGCTGCTGGATTCAAACTATAACCATGATATCTAAACTACTCTACATCATTAAATTAATTGTAACTGGATCCAAATTTGCATTTTGTAGTGTGCATAATGACATGTGAGGTCAACCATATGGGGTGTCACAACACAGCACAGGTAATGGCACTCATGGCATATCTGGGATAAAAAAGCATTTGGCTTCTCTGTCAATGATCAAGTATCTGGATACATAACATAGCAACAAGGAATAAAGTCTAGGACAAGCGGAACATTCAAACTATTACATATAGTTCTGTTTGAATTTACCCACTTGCTACAGATTTGTTACATCATTGATACATTGTGCCATTAGCCATGTCTTCAATGAGTTCAACCCATGCAACAAGATTTGGGAGGCCTACATAGAGTGCTTAGAATACTATTATACAGCCAACAATGTTACTCACAATCAGAAAAAGAAAGCCATTCTGATGTTAATATGTGGTGAAGAAACATTTATGATATGAAATACCTTGCCATGCCCTGACCCACAACACTAACATATGCTGAGATAATGGCAGTCATGACAGACCATTACAACTCCACACCTGTCATTGTGAGTCGTTTCATTTTATGTGTATCACCAGAGGCTAACTCAGTCTATTGCAGAATTCACTGACCACCTGAAACATCTTGCCCAGTACTAAGAGTTTGAAGTAACATTTAACATTATGTTACAAGACCTGTATTCAATGCCAACTACTCACCAAATGGATTTTGATTGCTACAAGTGTGAAAGAGACAGCAATTGCGATGGAGAACATGGAGAAAAATGCCATAGGTATTATAGGCCTTAGTCTGCATATCTTGGAAATTAAGAAAGAGAAAAGATGAACATAAAATCCACTTCTTCAGTTCTGAACCAAGCCAGAAGGATTCAATGAAACAAGACCACCTGTCACCTACAGCTCTCAGCCACATGACCTGTTCCATGTTAGATCAAGTAGACATTCTGACCTATTATCAGTTATGGCTGCCACTGAATTTACTGTTTGAATCATGAGCCAGGTAGCAAGTCTGAGCAACCATGCCTGTTTAATTTTCTACTCTTGCTCACCAGGTATACTGGCAAACAAATACAGACCCATAGATCCCAGGTGAAGGATCCACTTTACTCAGACAAAACTGGCTAGACATCATCAAACTAAATTAGAAACACATCCATCAGATGCAAGGTGCCAAGTCAACACAAACACTGGAGAACCTCCTAATGAGATAAACAACATCTTGAAAGACTACATTGGGAACTCTGAAGGACTTCACCATCAAACTGAATACTGAAAAAGGATACTAATCTAATATTCTGTAAGGCATGCCCTATTCCTTATGCTTTTCACACAAAAAAGTCAGTGATGAACTGATCAAATTAAAGCAATTGGGTGTTATTAAAACTGTCAATACTCAACCTGAATTGCCCACAGTCAAAACCGTCATAAAGCTGAATGAATCAATTTCTCCTTGTGAAGATTACAAAATAACAGCTAACAAACACTCCATTTATGACAATTACCCAACCCCCAGGACCAACAACCTATACAGAAAGCTGAGTGGAAGATAGTCCTTCACTAAGAGTAACATGAAATTGGCAACCTGCAGCTTATTCTCGATGAGGACTCCTCACCATAAACATACATCATGGGCTCTACAAGCAAGACTGGCTGAGTTTTAGGTACCAGTCATCTACCAACATTGTCTGGATAACCTATTCACAGTCAAACCTCATGTTATTGTATGCCAGAATGACATCCTAGTAACTGGCTGATCACAGCACCACCATCTTGACAATCTCAAATAAATACCACATATTCTTTTCAATGCTGGACTACACTTGTGCAGAAACAAGTGAAATTTTATGACTCCAGTTATGGTCTACCTGAGTCACTGGATTTATGCTGAAAGTCCGCACCCCACAGAAGAGAAGATCTGAGCAATCAAAGAGCCAGTCCCCCTTCAATGAGCGTTTCTGAACTCAAGGCATGTATCAGTATGTTCCAATACTACAACAGGTACATTACAAACACTACAACTGTGCTTGGCCCCTTACACAGCCTTTAAAAAATAGGAGGAGTCAGATGGGCACAGGGTACCACAGAGCCGTCTGCATTTGAAAAGTCAAAGAACATGCTACAGTCTTCAAATATGCTAGTTCCCTATGACCAGGACAGAGAGATCATTGTCTCATATGATGCAAGCCAATATGGGGTTGGTGCTGTGCTATCATTCATCATGATAAACCAATCTAAAAGACTAATCATGTTTGCATCTTGCATGTTGTCTCCTACTGAGAAATATTATAGCCAGCTGGACAGAGGGGCTTGGGCATCGTGTTCAGGGTAAAAAAATTTCCCACAGTACGTCTTTAATCAGCATTTCAAAATTTACATTGACCACAAACCACTGATCAGCCTGTTTGGTCTGACAAAAGTCACCTTGCATTTCATGCCACATATGCTGTACTTATGACTACAACATCATGTACAGACCTGGGTCTACAATTACAAATGCCAGAGCTGTGAGCCATCTGCTGCTTTCAGATGCCCATTGGATAAACTACGTCAATGCATCAGAACTCATGGCCTGCCACATGTAATTGTAAGTGACAACAAGACCTGTTGCTCAAATGCAGAATTTGCCAAATTAACTTTCCAGAACAGCATCTTCCACAAACTCAAGAGTTCACATCATGAAGCCTCCAACATGGGCAGTCGATCACCACGATCAAGTCCAGCTGAGCAAGGAAAACCATGGAAGCCTCCAAACATTATTTTACACATCACATTACACCCCACTCTACAAGCAAGATGACATCTTCAAAGTTGCTTATGCAGTGATACCTGCATACATGCCTGGACTGCCTCAAACCTGACATGATCTCTGCTATATACCAAAATCAACCGAGCCAAAGACGCCACCATGATAAAAAAAAAAAGGCGATGTGATGCTCCATAACCACTGATGACACAGTATTCATGGTAAACTTTAGCAGAGAGGCATGGCTGCCAGAGAAAAAATGAGACTGCTTTCTTAAACTATAAATCTCTACTGTTGAGTCATTCAAAGATACCTAAACCATATTTGCTACTACTACTACTACTGTGTCTCATGTGCTTGTGACTGCAACTCCAGAATCAGTTATCATCACTGAGGTTAATGTCAAAATACCACTAGAGTTTGCTTCCACTAATAACTCAAGTGTCACCCAGAGTCAGAGAAGCCCTTATCCACCAAGATATTTACCCTGGTTGTTGCTGTAATTGTTCATCTAAAAAATGTAGGTGAGATCATCCTCTACCTGATGGAGATTTTAAAAAAATAGTATCTATCTAATCATAAAAATAAGAAATCAAATTCAGGTTAAATATTAGAAGCACTATTAGTCATATCTAGCTATCTTATTACAAGACAATTAACAAATTGACTTTAGATAAAGTTTGGGTAACCAAATACTACCTAAACTATTATACCCCATATATACTTGTAAGCAAGTGCACCAATGTACAAAGTTGTGTTTTTGTGTGATCTTTGAGTCACTTATGTGAAGAAACTAAGTAATGTATAATGGAACAATTCAGAATATGTATGGACTCACCTCTACTTTCTCCCAGCTCCAAAATAATATCTATAGACAAAAACTACCCGTCTAAGCTATTTATTCATCTACAAAACTAATTACTTTTAAGAATAAATTTTTAAAAGAACTCACCTTTTATTTTGAACTGCTGCTTGACTACAGTATTCAACTCATATTCATTCACACCACTTACAGCCATGAAGTTTGCAATTAATAATAAAAAGACAAGAAAAAGCCAAAATGATTGTCAACTCCAAAAATGAAGCTTGTCTGGTGCACAGTTATATGGCTACGCACCACTTACGTTTTGGTAAAATACCACCACCAATCAGGGAAAAAATGTTCTGAAACCTATTTGAGAAGCGGCTGCAATTTTAAATGTCCTTAGAAGAAGAAAAAAACCTTCAATGACAGATGAAGATTTTAAAATGAGACATAGGATCAATATCTCTTAGCAAGTAATGGATATGCATCGATTAAGTTATGGCAAAGAAAGCACCATCATATTGACAAGTTTACAACGTAAATTAAATGCAACTGCAGTGCTGCATATTCTCTCACCAATCTTAAAGTACATTCACCTGGTGAAGATTGCACATACCTGAAGTCTACATGTGTCTGTGATTAAGTCTTATCTGGTCTTGAAACTTAACCAGAATCCATACAGGACTGGCAAAAAAAAACAAATCCAAGAACAGGAAAGAAATCCATGTGACTAATGGGATCGCTCCCAAACAAAATGTAAAAAGAACTAAAAGGGATGACTTTATAATCAAAATACTGTTTCATCTTGGAAAATAAAAGAAGGTATGCGTAACTAGGAAGATCCAAATTCGAACATATTAAAGAACTAAATATTAGATTTGTAGTTGCAATGGATTTAGAAGTCTGGAAGAAGAAAAAAAGGAAAAGGAAAAGCAAATATTTCATAAAAATGAGAATATTAAAGATAAATCCATTGCTGCTGGAAATGGAAGTTGCATAGATATTAAAGAATCCAGCATTTTAAAAATCAAATGTATACTACACTATAATACAGTGGAACCTGCACAAGCCGACAAACCGTTTATGTCGACAAAATTATCAAGTCCCGGTCCCAGTTTGTCTCGACATCAGTGAAAATACAAGTTGTTAACGACTCCCTAAAACATGCATAGCTAACTCCTTCACAAAAAATGCGATGACTCATGACATAAAAACTAACCCGACTTTTATGTATTGTTTCACTGACTAAAGTACAGAATAAAGCAGATACATAGAACAATAGCAGAAAGAGATACTGGTCAAGGCAGGAAACCAGCTGGAGAGCAGAGCCCCGGTGACCTACTTTTGGTGGAATTCCAACAGTCACACACACCTGCGCTGTGACTTTAAAATCAGAAAAGGTCGGAAAACCCACACGGCTCCCTCCTTTTCCCAAACAGTAAAAGAGTTTCATAAAGCGCTAGTTAAAGACTAACTGGTATCACTGCCTTGCGCCTTTGCTGTCAAACCAGGATAAAAATCATAAAAAAAGAAAATTTTTTCCAGATTTTCAAAAAACCGGGACAGCACTGGCCTGGATGCTGGGACAACCAACCGGACAATCCAGACCAAACAGGGACGTATGGTAAACCTGCATAGTACATACTGTATTTTCTAGGGAAGTTTGCTTAAGTCGACAAGAAAAGATTGGTCCCCAGCATGTCCAGTTAAGCGGGTTCCACTGTAGCAATAATAATAACAATTTAAAAAAAGTTTTGGAAGATATATGTAGAGATATGGATTAGGCATAAGTCTATTCCTGCTATAGCATTGTTAAAAACAACTGAGCTACAGTACCTGGATCCACTGAATCCTGTAAACCATAAAGAGATATCTTCTCCTTTAAATTAAAAAAAATATATTCTTTTTAAACAAATAAAAAATGTTTTTAAAAATGATAATTTAGCATCGTGCTACCTTTTCCTTATGGCAGCAATAAACATCAGCTGATATAACCCTTAAAAGAAATTTAACCACTTAAAATTAGTTTTGGTAGTAGTATTTAAAGTTTCTCTCTCTCTCTCTCTCTCTCTCTCTCAATTTAAATCATAAATTTGTTTTGGATGATGGCAACATCTTGTCCCAATTTCAAACTCCAAATTCAGGAATCTGTGTTTATCAAATATCTTAATCCTGTTTGAATGGACACAAAATCTCTGCACGCGTGCACACACACACGCACACACACACACACACACACAGCCTTTTTTTTTTTAAATTCTAATATAAAGGAGACAGAGTTTTTCCATGTTTGTACCTAAGTTGAAAACAAACTAAGGTAGAGTTCGAAATATTCAGTTATGCTCTTTTTTTTTTTTTTTTTGCTAGTGTTCTTGTTGTTACTTTTAAATATAGTTTCATTTTTAGGAGGCACTCATCATGATTTATACAGGCTACCCAGTGAAAAGAAATATCAAATAATTTTTTTATAAATTGGTTTTTAAATGTCAGCATTTACTGCTGGTAATTTGTCTCATTTATTCATAATTTCATTGCTGATTTTTGTCTTTTTCTAAAATATCAAACTGTCAATAGACACTAGCCAATTTATAGTAATGGCTATAAGTAATTTTAAGTACAGATAGCCCAAAAAATGTGCAACTCCCCATGCATTCAAACTCTGGCGCATTTCCTTCTGTGCATCTATAAAATTTTAAAGCAATAGTCTATCAAAAAAAGAAGAATGGTATGTAACTTTTTCCTCCTAATATGGGGATGGCAACACACCTGAACTTCATGGCTGATGTATAGTCAAGTCATCAGTCACTAAATGACTTAGTCAGCAAGCAATAATTCGAAATTATAACTATTAATTTATGGTTTTATGATGTCCAGATTATGACAAATCTATATAATTTACCTAAAATGCATAAAAACAAAGTAAGCTAACTACAATGCTAATTTTAAAAATCAGCAATCATTTATTATGCCAGATAATGAAGTCAATCAAATGTAGCTGGCTAGCACTAGATGCTTCTGATAATCTGTTATATAAACTCTCCTGTATGCTGTAAAGGGAACAAACAGCTAACAGTTATAAAGAAACAAATTATTCTATCATAACCAATATCGAATCAGACAAAAAATTATATCTAAAACCACTAGCAAAAATTACACCCCAAAAGACAGACAGACAGACAGACAGACAGACACAGAGAGAGAGAGAGGAGAGAGAGAGAGAGAGAGAGAGGGGAGGGATGGAGGGGGGGTACATGCAGTATAAACTCAGCAGAATTTAATCTAACCCAGTAATAAGTAGACTGGAAAGTCAGGGTTGTTGTTTAGACCATTCCTCAAAGTCTAAAAAAAAGAGAAAGAGATAATTTTAATGTTGTATTATTTTAGAATATCCAACCCTGGCTGCACATTTAGAATCAGGAACATGAGCCAGCCAGAACTTTCTTTATAGTTTTTCCTCAGCTATTCAAAGCAGACAAAACCAAATAAATGAACCTGTAAACAGCCCTCCCACAAACATTCGTATTTAAATGCATGAACACTGCAGATTTTAAGCACTTCCATAAAGCTGACATTTACTTGCCTTAGAGGAGTCAAAATAAAACTTTTTTTTTTTGTCCTTGTAAAGTGGAATTTAGCAAACTTCACTTTGAAAACAACTTTTGATCAAGTCTCACTAAACTCTTTTGAATAAACAAAGAAAATATTTGTCAGACATTGTATTAGTATGCAGAACAAGCATAGAACCCTCACTGGGACATCAAGTTTTGAAATTTCCTAGAATGATTAAGAATGAGTGTGTTCCAAGGTATGAACATTTTTAAAGTTTGGATTTCCCAGACTGCACCATCAAACAGTTTAGACGATAACTCTTTGTTCATTTTTTTTTCTTTTCCGGTAAAAATCAAATAAATATGCACATTCTTTTTCCATATTAGCAATTTTTCTTCTTTGAGCCCACATGGTGACAATGCCCAACACAAGGCATCCACAACAAAGAAGAACATGGTGTGGTTGTTAACCACATGCCATTAGTAAATATTACCAGAAGAAAATCAAACATTTTAAAATTGTCATCAATATCCAAAATGTTTTACCAAGTATATTGGCAGTAAAGTATGCAAGTGTTTTCAGATTCTACCTAATGCCCTTGATTGGGGATAATAAAACAAATGCCTGCACACAAAAGTTTAGCTACATTACCATAGAACACAAAATTTCTTCTCTGGTAATCTGTACTTATTATTTTGGTTGTTAAGAGATTCTTCATCTGGGCTAAAAACTAGAATTAGCTAAGCTTAAAAGGTTGCTGATATGCCAATGCAGTTTGGGTGTTTGCACACAAGAGTTCTATCCAGGGAGCATCTTTTTCCAGGATTAACAAAAAGAGAGTTTTAGTTCTCATATTCGCTCCCAAAACTGCATGTATGTAGTATTTTCAACTTTGGGGTACAATTGGGAACAGGATATATAATAGGCAAATAAAAACAAGTCTTGCGTAAACATTTCCATAAACTGTCACTATGGGTGAACCGAGTAATAATCTATTTATAGTGCACAAATTCCATACATAAATGTTAAAATGTGTAGCACAATAATAAAAAACAAACAAATATTACATCAAAGACTAACTAGAGCTATATTTAAAGTACTAAACTGACTTAAAAACAAGAGTTAAAAATGTATGAATACAATTGAAAATACTAATCAGTTAAAATACTCATAAAAAGCTTTCCTAAATAAAAAAAATGTTTAAGATATTTTTTAAAAGCTGTAATATATGTAACTCAAACGACCAAATCCTTCCTTAGAGAATTTATTGTAGACAATACATATATGCTTCATCTTGTTCACAGATGCCAGAGTCCCACTAATAACTCTAGCCTGCAGTTTTTTTAAAAATTTTTTAAAAAATTTTTTACTTGACAGTTAAACATTCCTCTTGCTCTACACTTCATTAAGAATACTCTTCAGAAAACATTACGAGTACATCTTTGTAGCCATACAAACATTCCCAGTTTACTGATGACACAATCTTAAAAAAAAAATCCAGATTAAAACATGACATACAAAACCATACTTATCAAGATTTCGTGCTTGTTTAATACAAACATTTCTTCATCTTTATAAATAACAAATTTAAGATGTGATTTTTGAGTTTTTGTTTTACAGTATTATTTAATAAGCCAGCCTTTTATTGTCACTTAGCCATCATTAAGAGAGACACAAAACAGCACCAACTGTAATGGTAAATAATTTAGTTTTATCAATATAATAGCTTAAACTCTTAAGGCAAGTTTCTGATAAAATATGTAACTTAATCTTCAGAGTTAAACAATTAGCTTCTTACATATGTATGATTACTTACAATATTGGAAAGAAATTCTGTGATCCAAGAGCAAATCTTGTAAAAACGTTGCCCCTGATTGAGTTACGGTGTTGGAATAAAAATACATTCTAGATTTCAAAGCTGTGATTTGGCAAAAGGTTAACAAAAATCTAACTGAATTACACTCATTTTATATGATTATTGTATTGAAAATTATAATGTATATTTAAATTTCTTGTGATTAATAATATAAAATTTTGTTTGGATACTTGAATCTGAAGGAATAACCAACTTATCTGCCTGTTTTGTTTCTTTACTTAGAATATAATAAAGTTTTGAAGGAATTATCTGGTACTGCTAGTAATTCTTCATGCAGTACCTACTTAACTAATACTGTAAATCATTTGTCTACTTCCATCTGTCACTCACAGGGGTCTGAAGTCAAGACAGGTTCACAAAGAAAAACAGACAGACTAGATGCTGAAAACCTATAATGAAGTTCTACAGTGGGTGATCATAATGCAATGTAATGTGGTGTTACTAATGGTGAGGCTGCACTGTAAACAGAAACTTTTTTTAATGTGATATGTTAGAGTTGTTAGTAGATTGATCAGAACTGACATGATAAAGATTATACAGGGTGTTTCAAAAGTCTATGTCACATTCTAAGAACTCTTATATCATGAACTACAAATGGTAGCATGATTGAACTGGTACCATTTAAAAGCTAAAAGTGTCAAGTTTTCTTCTGTTAATTTAATTTTAATTTAATTAAATTTAATTTAATGTTGTTCCATTTTGAATTGGCATGCAAAATTTAAGGAGGAGGGGTGTTTGTGCCTGGCAAAGAGAACAGGATGCCCCTCAACTTCAAATGATACAGTTGAACAAGTTCGGCAAGCCTTCCAGCGCAGCCCCCATAAATCAGTCAGAATAGCCAGTCAAGAACTTCAGCTCCCATCAACAACTGTTTGACACGTCTTAAGGAGACGCTAGAATTGGATTATTGTTTGGATGTGTGTCGTGTAACCTGTGGTGCTCACATTGAACACCTGTAAAAACCTGTATAGAAACTTGGAAATATTAGCTTTCAGGTAATATAAATTGTGTTTTGATATCCTCAATAGTTATTAAGATATACAGTGTCATAATGTGACATAGACTTTTGAAACACCCTGTACTGTAGCCATTAGGTCAGTTAGCCACTTCACCAGTGTCATATTGATTCAGTCCTATTATAAACATGTAATTCTTTAAAACCAAAAGATACGCACATGCACGCACACACACCCATGCACACAAACACATATACACACAATGTTCAAATGAAACCTGGTCAGATACCATTATGGTGATGCTACTTCAGCCAAGTTTCACTTGAACATCCTTACTATATATGAGGGTACCATTTGGGCATCAGGCTAACCACCTGACCTCATACAAAATGGAAACTGGTTAATGAAATGGAACCTGGCTTATTCCCCACCTCTGTGTACCCACAGTAGTGCTGGAAGAAACTATGTATACATGTATATGAAGGCACCAAGAATCTTCCTTCTTCATGAGCAAATAATTAAATGAAATAGACCTGAAAATACTAGAGCATTTTAGTCAAATTAGAATCATCTGCATTGGTATCAGCTACCCTCTACTAAGGCAAATAGATAACAGAAGATGTAGAAGAAAAAATACAACCTAGAAGATAATTTTTAAAAAGTAAGAAAGTAGTGAAAAATAATTTACTCACTTTGAAATAGACTTTCGCCAAAAATGTCAAAATAATTACACAATCACTTAGTGCCAATTTAAAAAAAAAGGTATTCTTATATGCTAAGGGCAAGTATTTCAGTAAATACAGGGTGAGTAAAAATTATGTTAACACTAGTATGGGAGGAATCATTTATTCAGAATTTACTGAACAGTCTCAACCTGGTCACCAGCATGATCAATGCACAAAAACCAGCAATCAACAGTACAATTTAGTGCCTTGACACACATTTCACGGGGAATACTTGATATAATACCTTGTATTCTGTCCTTGAGTTCATCGATGTCTCTAACTTTTTTGCTACACACGCGGTCCTTTATCATGCCCTATAACCAGAAGTCACAGGGTGTCAGATCAGGGGAGTGTGGAGGCCATGCCAATGGTCTACCGTGACCTATCCAACGATTTGGAAATGTTTGATCAAGAAAAGCACGAACAATACGAGCAAAATGAGGCGGTGCACCATCCTGTTGGAAATACCCTGCCCGTCTGATTTGTAGGGGTATGTTATCAATGGCAAACTCTTGCAGCATTTGTAAGTAGGCATTTGCATTCACTGTTGGAGTTTCAAAGAAATAGGGGCCAATTAAGCCAGTAGCGGTCACGGCACACCACATACTAGTGTTAACATAATTTTGACTCACCCTGTACAATAATACATTTTTAGTTTCCACTCTAAAATGCTAGAGGACACTTAATTTCAATACACTTGTATTGATCTGTAATTTATTTACATTAAAACCATACTAAATAAATTATTACTATTAGCTAGACAGGAAATACTGTTAGAGAGTTTATCATCATAATTTTACATAGAGCAATTGAGTATCAAATTTTTTCACCAAAAGTAGTAATTCATTTGCACTTGTTTTAAAATCTTAAACCATATGAGAAATTCTGTTAACAAGAGAAGAGGCTTCATGCTAAACAACCCTAGAACCACCACAAGCAATAGATGTTAACCGATGTGAATTATTCAACCTTATAAAATAATATCCTGTTCTCCAATTTTCATAATCATTAAAAGTTAAAATTTGGCCAATGTAACCCTGGCAGATCCTGCACTCATGGTTTCATATTAAAATTCCTAATGATAATAATAAGAAGGAAAAAAAACTCTTTTAAATGAGAAAATAATGTAAGTACAAGGATGCAAAAAGTCATATTGACTGATTACTGCCAATGAAGATTAATAAGCCATCAGCAACACATAGAAGCAAATCTAGTAGTCATTGGCAGGGAAAGCAAATGAATTGCGGAAGTGTTCGTTCAATTAACCGCTTATTAATAAATTCTCATAACAAAGAGTCAAGTAATAAAACTGGCACAATGTATCATAAACTCCAGTAACACGGTGTACTAATCAGGAGGAAATAGATATAAAAAGGCCAAAAGCAAAATGCATCCAAGCTCAGTAACAAAAACATTTGATGAATAGCTGAAGTTTCAACAAAATTACTGATAAAACTGGTCTTGTGGTATTGGAGTAAAAATTAAAATTATCATCATCTCTGGGGTTATTCATCATTTTCTTTTTTAGAAAAGAAAATCTAAAGTCTCTCTTCTCATGAGAAATTCAAACCATCTTGAGCCAGGAAGTTAAATTCCATCCCACCCTCTTTATCAATTATTTATGTATCAGTATGCTTTCTTTGATTTTATGATGTGTAAGAACTACAGAATATTCACATTCAGATTTCATTAAATGTACACTGTCTTGTTTACTGATGATGTAGCACCTGTTGCTATGCTGAATAATTGGGGAAACGAAGTAAATAAAAATAAACTCGAGTACAGATTCATCACCAGGATGTTGCTAGAATTACAGCTACACCCAAAATACTCATCGCAAACTGATTTTAAAAGTTTTAAAAAATTTTAAATCTATGTGACAGTAAAAGAGCAGGATAGATATTTTGAACCTTCTACCAATGTTAGAAAATAAAGCAGATATTAAACTTTGTTTTACTACTAATAATAATCTTATCAGTGGTCATTTTAGATAAACCTAAGCAGTGATATATATATATATATATATTTCTTTAGTTGCCTTTACAAAAAAAGTGGCCTCAAAATAGGTCTTTATTAATATTGATGCTATCAGCTTCCATTAATTTTTTTTAAATATTTAAATAAAAAATCTTTTTTAATATATACAGTTTATTTATATTCCTAAAAAGACCTACTTCAGTGTAGCATCCATCTTACTTGTGGACTGCTAAATTGTTTCTATCTATTATTTTTAAATACAGAATTAATACAAATAAATATTAATGCTAATTAGTTATTTTAAATATGTATGTCAACATTGTTGTACAATGCCCTGATTATGGATCCCTATTTTGATTATAAGATGAGGAATCATGACGAACATACTGAGTGGGTTGCATGACCACTTTTCAACATGGAAAGATTCAAGCAAGAGTACCTACTAGAACTCTTCATTTTTAGATGTGGAAACCCATTACGCTAGGCGGTGAAAAAAAAACCCATGCCAGTGCAGTATGCTAAGTCTGACAACCAGGGTTCAAACTAAGGTTCTCATCCTGGTAGCCCAGTAGTTTACCATGCTACCCTAAATACTCAGGTAGTAGGTTAAAATTAATGCAGTTTTTCATTATTTTAAAATTCTTCATTTCCTCTGAAGACCATAGCAATATGCAAAACGTCTGTATGGAAAATGAATTTTTTTTCATTATGCTTTAAAACCATTTACAAACTAAAGTAATATATTCTTTACACAAGAGAATATGATAAATGAGAATGAAATAGAATTAAATTAACAGCTGAGAGATAAAAGTAATGTTTAGCAGAATGAAAAACAAGAGGAAACTAAATAGAATTTGCACTGCTGTAAATTATCATCCTTGTATGCATAAGAGATTGACATAAAGAGGAAATGACTGGCCTTGGATCAGATATGAAACTAATGGTTAGTCGTATATGAAGCAATCAACTGAGCTGGACTTTAAAATATATTTGGCAAGCAAAGTTGATGAAAAAAAATTAAAAGACAAATCACAGAAAAGGAAAAGCACAATAGATTTTTTTTAATGAAAATCATCAAAACACTGAAATTTTACCTGGTCTTAACACAATAAAGCCCATGTATATACACTCACCAATCAAAAGTTTCACAGCAATTTAGTAGACTAACTTACGTTTTTAAAAATAATTTTAAAAATTAAGCTGCAGCTGAAGAAATTTACGTAAAATTGAAACTCCTATTCATTATTAATTTTATATTGTTTAATGGTATTGCAACCCAATTATTTATTTATCAATGACTGGGAAAGTCTACATAATTTCTGCTAAACAATATATATGGTACATTCTATCTTTTACCACAAGAATTGTTCACCTTCATGAGCCATTTGCCAGAAAATAATACTCAAATAACAACTATTCAGTTATCAGGGCTCACATGCATCCCATACAGGACTCCGCTTATATATCTACTATGGACTTTATATGAATCATGCAAAACTAAGAGGGATCCATTGAATGTATAAAAAACAGAAAAGCTATATTCTTTTTAAGGAAAAAGCCAGAACAGCTATTTGGCTTATTAAAAAAAACTCAAATGTTTACAAAGATAAAACCTCATAATACTGCTAAAAACAGAACAGAATTAAACATTTAAAAATTAATTTTCTCTTTCTAAAAAAACAAACATACAGAAATGTATATAAACCAGTAGGGTGAGCAGAGTCTAGTAACTGTACACTTCTAACTGATGTGCAAAACTAAATTTAACCTCAGTGAAAATGCATGAGTATTGATTAAGATGCCAAAAATACAAACTGGTTACTGCTACATAATTAAGCACCTGAATAATATACCACTAATAATGATATATCAAACCAATTTCCATATTCTATCTGACCTGTGTAAACTAAATGTGTTTTCACACCTGGCACAAATATCTGCTAAACTGTTTGGAATCTGCTCTCCTGTCATTCTCAGATTAAGTATTTTCATAAGAGCTCTAGTGCTGCAGTTAGTGTCAAAATGCAGTTACCTCCAAAAATCACCCGGTGATCATCTGCCTCTGGGCTTTGGCTGGATTTGGATTTACCATCAGCCATCATCTCCAAAATTCAATCAACCTTAGTCTTTATCTTAAGCTTGATTAACAGTCAGAAATATGATACGGAATCCTATCTCAGTATCACCCTCTCACATAATGGGGTTTCTCCAGTCTCCAGAAATACCACAATTTTTTTTTCTTCTTTTTTTTGTTTTACTTATTGTTCAGTTCAATACTTCTGTTCCTCCTGCATGTCACATGTGGAAATGTTTGAAGAGGATTTTGGATCCACATTATAAATTATTGATTTTCTTTTTTCAAAGCAGCTCCCATGTATTTTTAACCAATCACGGAGCAAATATAGCACCATATGTTGCCATAGAAATCCCCGCGTATCAGCTGGATTACAGTAGATAATTTAACTGGTATAGCAAGGAATATCATCACATTTCTGGCTGATTTAAAGATAAAACATAAATAGTATCACCTAATCTGGAAAGACAGCAGTAAGAGAGGATGGAATTAACAATAATTACAGTAAGCCAGCTGTAAGTGTATGCTGTAAATGAAACTTTTAAAAATTAATTTAAGTCAGAATTGACTTCAAGAGTCAAAAACTTAAGTTACAAATTGTTTGAGAAAATGACCAAAAAATTATTAACTTTAACTTCTACATTACTGGTCAGTTAAATGATTCCTGCTACACAAAAAAATAAATAAATAATTAAGTATAAAGTAGTTGTTTAATGCTTTTACTTTAAATGAAAAAACAGTCTTAGGTATATAAATGAAATATCCCCTTACATCTGAAAAAATCCAAAGTAGCAATTGTAGCTTCAGTTTTCTAGAAACAGTTCAGTAAGACTCTTATTATCTAGATAGTGGGATTATTAATGAGGGTGGTTTGAATCTGGATTAAATGCAGAATAAATTGAAACAAAGCGAAATTTCTCCTCATCTCCATTCAGGCATACTGCATCATGGTAACTAATTATGTGCAGGAACTAAACAATACAATACATCCAAGTTTCATTAATTACTTAAACAAGTGACTTCCCCACTTAATTTGTTTGATTTTTCAATCTCTACCAGTGTTATTATACAGTTCTATGATTTTCAAGGATATTTATTATCTTCAACTTCTGGGGAGATTCAGTGATGAAGCTATCAACTGGTGAAATCTTCAATTCACATCTTCTCAATTACTAGTATAGAAGACCCCCACCTCCACCCGTCTCGTTTCTCAATATATGTTGGCAGGACACCCAAAAAAAAAAGTTAACCTCGTGCAGAGTAAATCCAAAATTCATTCCTTTTCTCTCTCATGTGATTACTGTAGAATTCTTTATGTTAGTAACACTTTAAAATAAAAGTTAACCCAATATCAACTAAATCCCAAACTTATTCATATCTCTCTCTCCAAACAAGGGCTCACTCTGTGGTCACATATAATACAATAGCCTATATCCCAGCATTAGGCTTTAATCTAGTTTAGACAAACTAAACAATGAAATAAATTCTGAGGCCTAGAAAGGAAAAAAGGCATGTAAAAAATTTTACACTTTTTTTCAAAACCTGGCATTTAAAGAGTTAACATAGGTGGTTTGATGCCTAACATGTGCAGATGAAAGCAACCAGATCTTATTTAACCCTTTACCTATCTTTATTTTTAGCAGAAAAAGAAAAACAAACACTTAGAATTTTTGTCAAAACTTTACCTTTGACATTCTTGTTAAATGGAAATATTGAATTTGATCAAATACATAAAATATTTAAAGAACTTAAAAAAATCATTCTAATTCATAAAATTTGTTTAAATCTTTTTTCTCAAAGTGTATTCTACTAAATTTTTTAACCCTCTGTATACTATCCAGGGTGCAGCTGTATCCCAATACCCTTCAAATCTGTATTACTCAGCACAGGTTGAGCCATGTGTGCTTGGACACACAATACCTTTCTTACTAATATAATCTATCATAACCACAAATACTAACTAGAGCTTCTAGGATGGTGGTATAAGTAACTTAAAAACTGAGGTATACAGAGGTTAATAAACAAATATTATTTGTAATAGTTTCTCATTTCTGTTAAAATTATACAAGTAATCTTTCATAAACTTCTTTAAAAGAAAAATTAATGATAAATTTCTAACAAACAGTAGATTCACATTAAGAGAGATTATCTTTGTCCTTATAAGTAAGTTTATGTGTGCGCATGCACATAAGTTAATCACTTGGGATTCTTTATGACTATGGAAACTAATGAAACATAACTATAGCATCTCAGTTAGATTCTTCAAACTACAAAAGAAAAACAGGTTTATGGAATCAACTTGAAATTTACTCACTACAAAGTTTTTATCTCATGTGCTGGAAGGGGGTGGGCAGGGTTTATGTAAGAAAAGATTTAATGGAAATTAAGTACGTGCATTTTAAAATTAAAATCAAAACCAGCCTTTCTGAGAAAGCAATGCGAGAAAGAGAATCTGAAATTGTAGAAAAATACTCTGGATGTTCAAATGAAACTAGGCCAGATACCTTTATGGCAATAACTATTTCAGCAAGGCTTCGTTTGAATTCCTCCAGTAATAAAAATAATTGTTAAATTAAGAGAGAATTAATTTTAGAAATATTAGCGATTAAAAAGCCTGGAATTTTTAATGTCATCAACACACAAACAAAAATTGTAGTTCAACTGCATCACAGAACAAGTACTGGCAGCTAAGACGGATGAATTTTTATAATCAGAGATGGTGAAGGAAGGAAAAAGAAAAAGGGAGAGACTTCTACCATAACATTTTAACAAATAAACAACCCTCTTTTTAAAAAAAAAACAACACTTAGTCTACATAAATTACAATCACATATTCAACTTTTTCAAAAAAGTTTCTATCTAGATGGATCTGGAAAAGAGTGGAATGGGGCATATGCCCTTTATGACTTTGGTACCCCATTTTGAGTTTAACAATGTTATTAAATGCATGGTCCAGAGTGATTTTATCCAATCATATTCAGGGAGCTTCAGTCAGTCTGTATGGATCACCTCAAGTGCCAATGTAACGCCATGGGACACGATAACTTTTTCTTTCATTTTTTTCTAAGGTTGAAAAAAATGAAAGAAAAAGGAATAAACTAAAAGAGTAGCTGACATTCTCCAATATGATAATTTGCTAATCACTACGAAGCAGCAAGCAGGGTTAGATTTTGTTTGTATACAGATGTCAGAAAACCACAGGAGCTACTCTAGACCAAAGGTATGAAATGTTACTGTTAAAGAGAAAGATTAGAAAGGTTTTAGAAAAAATAAATGGAAAGAAATCTAAATGTGTATTTCAAAACTATTAGTCAGCAATTCCACTGACCACTGTTTGCAAAGAAGATATAGCCAAGCATCACTTCAAGGGTTTCAGAAGTCTGTCTTTATAAGAGAGTTGTAATTCTGCAATTTGCCCAAGATTTTTCGATTTAGGGAAAGGGGGCTTGTTTCCCGGGCACCACCTACTTCGCCAGTACAACAATTTTAACATTCTGATCATGTAAATATTCAGACAAACGAGTCATTAAGTGCAGTGCAGCCTGTACTGTGTAGACAGATAAGCACTGTAAAAGATTGAAAAGGCTCACACCAATCACCGTAGCAAATCTGTATTCATTGCTATATTTATGTCTTGAGCAGCTGTTCTTCATCTCTTTGTTATAGTCATTCTGAAAACAATTCACAACTGACGATTACCTCTGATGGATAGTAACTAAGTTAGCAGATACAGAATTTCACACCATAAAATTCTTCCTGCAGACAATTATCTGTGCAGTGCCATATAGAACTGTCATGACCAGCTGAGGCAGCACAGATTTATCATCTTTGATTATTCTGAAGGACACTCTCACTGGTTACCTTGTAATATGATGATAGAATTATCAAATTAATTTTACATCATAAATATAAAAGATGTATTTGATTTTTTAAAAAAAGCATTTGAATTTTAAAATGATTATTAGTAATAAAAAGTAGTAAATGCCAAAAATGTCATTTTGACTGATAAGAAAAATGTTGGCAGCATGGGAGCCCTAAATTTATTTTTATTCAAAACTTAGGACAATCGACAAAAGATCATCAATATACACCTCTACCAGATTGTCTTGTCCAAGTACAGTGTGTAAAATATTTGGTCTATGTATTTTAGGAGAGTAGAGTTGAAGCCAAGACAAAGACAGACAACTGCACAAAATATGATTTACAGGTATAAACATTGTTTAAATTTCTAATCTCTAAAAAGAAACAACTAAAACAGCAAACTGTGTAAGAAATTATTTTCTGCCTCAGCCAACAAGTCAGTCAGGAGTTATCTAAATATACTATTCAAAATGCAGAGTTATGGTAATATTAAAATGATTACTTTTATTCATTTAAAAAATTTTTTTTTATTCAAACAAATTTGAGATTTTGGATTATAAGACCAAAAATAATCTGGTTTAGACTGACCAAGCATGACCAACATTTTGAAATTCACTGCTTTATAAAATAAAGTCAAACTCATTTTGTAAGTCAGAGGTAATGCATAGGATTGTTTTCAAAACAACAATTTCTCTTACCGTGATATACAAAGATGATGCATGTTGTATCTTTGAACTTTCACTTTTTGTTCTTACTGATGGTGATTTTTACAGCCAACTTGAGCCAAGCATCTCTAAGTTTCTGGCTTCATGGGTAAATATTCTAAACCAAACCTAAGCTCAGCTATGGTTTAGTGTCTCATCACTCACTGTTCATGTCAGCTCGTAGCAAGCTATGCAATTTATGAAACGAAAAGTTCAGCTACTGAAGCTACTTCATACAGTAAATAGAACAATAAAATTGCACCAATTTACTCCTTAGCACTCAGTTTCTGAAAAACCCAAGAATGCACAGGTAAGTTGTACAAAATATTATAGCATTCATATAAAAACATTCAACACAGTTACATATAATGTTAAAAACCTTGAACTGTCTTATAAGAGTTGACACATTAAAACAGTCTGTTGGTGACTTCTAAAAACACCTCAAGAACAATTAAACAGTTACTTTTTAAAAAGTTTTTCCTGTCCAAAAAGTTATTTACCAATCTTAGTGTTGTGTTTAGTGTTTCAAAGCAATTTTCTTCTAATTTAATGATGCAATGTGTTTAATATGTTGAATATTATGGTATCAAATTTCATTAAGTTTTTAAAAGAAAAAAATTCTCTTAAGGTAGGCAATTCTTTTTTGGTGGAAGAGGGACTAGTAATTTACATCACTAAGGAAACGGAATCTCCTTAGAGAACCTGCTAGCATTATGCCAATTCAACTAGTTGCTTCTAACAAAGTAGTGATTTAACGTTATCATCAACCTTTTAAAAAATCTAGAACAAAATTATATAAAGCATTAATATAGTTTATTCATTCTGAAATGACTAAGCACTGAGCTTACACCTAGTGACATATTTATGCAATATTACTGCCACATAAACATGCCATATTAGCATGTAGAGAGTATATCAATGTCACAATACACTTAGGGTTACAAAGAAAGTGCAAAAAAAGGAAGTCCATCATTTTTTTGCCAGCACTTATCAATTAAAGATAATCTTTATGATAATTAAATGTCACTAGGAAAATGTTTTTAATAGTGGATACATTAGTAATGTAATGGAAGGAGGAAAACAATTAGAATTACAAAGTGGCTAACACAAAAAATATCCATAACTACAAAAGAAAATTATGTACAATCAGAATGCAGTGAATCAATCATGTTGACAAATGCTCTGTCGAGTGTAATCAGAACTTCAGATAGGATGCCAAAAGATTTAGTTTCCTTAGAACTAAGTAAATATAAACAGATAGCCAAAACCATGTAGACTCTTAAGTGAGAATATTCCATTTTAACATACCTCCAACTTTAAAAAAATTTTAAAATAATAATAAAGTATGATGTTTCAATAATTTTTAATAATGAGCTAGTCTAAGAAACAGAATTTCTGCAATTTTTGGATTGCTATAAATTGTATTCTGAAGATGGTTTTTATATCATAATTATTAATGAAATTAATTAACAATTGCAAGACTATTTATTTACGAGTAGTATAAAAATGCAGAACATATTTTTGTGGAAATCCTGACTTTCAAACGAGTGAAAACTCAATAGATAATTGAATAGAATGGATTTACTAAGGCACTTACTAGGTGAGTTTTATTCTTTGGCATCTTTACTCTTCTAATGCAAAGTCATAACCCTTAACCCATTCACATATGGAACAGAATCAAGAAAAGGCAACCTATCAGCTTAACAGAAGTGTCAATGCTATAGGTCACCAATCTGCTCACCTGAACAGTGACCAGTTTCCAATAAATGAAAATGCCAAGATCACCAAAATTGTGGGTTCTTAGCCAAGTTATCATATCCTTTCAAATCATTCATTTTTTCCTGCAGTTGGTAGCTTAAAACAATATAGACCATAGGTTTTTCTACATAACGTGATTTATAAAATATAGCTACATAGAAACACAAGCTAAATTTAACATTTCAAAGGTTAGCAAAGTTAATATCCTATGTAGCTCCACTGATTTAATTTTCTCATGAAATTCAGTCAGCTACAATTTGTCATCTGTGTTCTTGTTTTGTACAAAGATTATTTAATGAGTGCAGGATTCCAACAACTGCATCTAAAGCACCCAGACTCAACCCCATCATTTTGTTTCACATTTTTTACTCTATGAATGCTTTTGTAGGTAAACAAAGCAAATCAGCCAGTTAGCAAAGGGATTAAAATTGATCACTAAAAATATTAATATACAATATATTAAGAAAAAATATTTTTTTAAGTCATACAATAGTCAACTATGACTTAGCAGGTCTTCATTTGACCAAACTGGTCTAAGGTTAAATTAGGTAAGTTGTCATTAGTTGTCATTTGAAATTTCACTAGCACATTTCCAGATCAATCACCATTGTTAAGAGGATTGCCAATACTGAATGAGTTTGGGTTATAACAATAGAGGGAAAAAATAGTAATGGCCAAGGCTTTTCATGTTAGGCAATAACCATGAAATTGCAGGTACATAATTAATATTATAAAATCATTATTCAGGATCTGTTTCCACCAGCCAACCCTACACTGTACACCCAACTGCCCCACTCCATTCCACGTTAATATGATGAACAATCCAAGTAAACAATATCAGATTTTTTAAAAGGGGGGAATGTTGCCATACAAAAAGACTGCTCTGTTGCATGAAGAAAAAAAAGAACTAGTTTGCTAACCTAGAGAGCAGCAAGCAGCATGATCAGGTGAGCTGTCTCGCCAATGTGAATTCTAAATAAAGAACTCTCCTGAGTAGTAAGGAAGCAGCAGAATTTTAGCTAGAGACAAGTTTTAAGCAAAATATGCCATTTCTGGCAATTATTTCAGATAATTAGGCTTATATTTGTTTAAATCAATAAAAAGAGGTGAGAAAACCATACAAAATAAGGTCTTTCTAGTTTTTTTTTTTTATTTTCCAAAGACCAAGATTTTGAATTAATTTTTTTTTTAAAATTTAAAAAAAAGCATGTTATCATATTGATATCCATGTCTTTTCACTGTCAGGATCCTTGTATAGGCATGATAGCTTCCTTTCTCCTTGTATAAACTAAATTAATCAATTTAACAAAAATAGAGAAATATAGTCTATTTAAAAACTTAAAATTTTAAAATGTTTTCCCACCAGTTTATTAAATTTTTAAAAATTATGTAATCTATTCATTTCAGTCTTAGTGTATTTATATATATATTGAATATAGAAAAAAATAGTGAGATGTGCACCCTCTTTGGCAATGGTCTGTGTCTTTGTTCTTTCATGTTTATGCTAAAGGTATATCTGCTGTTTTGGCATTTTGTATCATCATTAGAATAGAAAATTTCTAATTTAACTAACTTAATTTAAATTTACATAAGAACATATATAGTTTAAACTAAATTTACATGAGATCACCCATAATTCAAACCAAACTCTATACAAACCTGCACAGGTAATTTAAACTAAAATCTATACATAAAGCAAAATCTATGCAAGGCCAGGCAGATATATTGCATACTTATAAAAAGAACTGATTTATAAATGGGAATCAGAACTGCTCAATTTTACAACTAGCAGTATCTTTACCATACATGTTAACTAAATGAACATAGAATTATAAATGGTTTCTTACTACAATGCATTCTTTAAACTAACACTTTTAAAATCATAATAAAAGTGTCAATGAAACAATAAAAACCTTCAAAGTAACTCAGTCTACGTCAGACAACTCAAAATTTCATTAAAGCAAAGATGTGTAAAGTCTGAAACAAGTTTATATCCACTGACAATTGAGATAATACATCCACAATGCAATGCTGAAAAAGCTTACATATTGTTCAACATTAGCAGAATGTCTGAAAAAATAAGTTAGAATTTATAACAGACCTTGGTGACTACAACTGCAATAATATTTACAATCTTTTCACACAATGTCAATGAGTCAAGTACCTAGCATCCTCTGGTTTTATTGAAAACTTTTACATTTTAGGTTTTCACAAAAATGAAACAAGGTATTACTACAGATGAAAAGTTCATTTTCATGTTGGACAAACCTTCAGCAATTGTTTAGATGATCACAGAACAAAGTATAAGGTCTGACCATTAATCTATAGTTAAGAAATTGTAGGCTGTAAAAAATGAAAACTGCCTAAAAACTACATATGGATGTAATAAGAACCATCTAGCAGACTGATGCCTGCAGTAAAGTTTAAAATGTTGAACTGAGGCTTGAGAGATAAATGTTTAAAATTTGAATCAACAAACAGTAATCTGAAAAATATAAGCATCCTCACTAGTTGGTAAAATATACAAAGGTTGTAAAGAAAGTAATAAACCCCAATTAATTACAGGAAAACCACTATTTGGACAAAGCTGTGATTTTATTCACACAAAACATAATAATAATAATAATAATACCACTACTTATTAACAGCAGTACTATTGCTATTAATCTGCAGGTGGCTGCACAACAGCCATTGCAAACTGACCCCAGACCACGAATAAAGTGTTGAAGCAAAGAGTTATAGATGTGTATGATCCGGTGAGTAGCAGTTATGAGAGAATGGAATGTTGGACATACATTGCAACTGTGGAAGGAGTGACACTAAAGTTAAGCCACATTCAAGTGCTGTAATACTTCACAAGACATGCATGGATAAATTGATTCTAACTATTTCTTTCAGGTTCCTGTCCAATTTTTTGTTTTTGTTTTTTCTGTAATTAGATAAAATGCAATACTTTCAGTACAACCCTCATATATTTAGAGTCATTGGAATAATCTATTTATTTTATCTCAAAATTATTTTTGCATCTTAGTGGCCTTTTTTAAATTTGATTTTTAAAACAATTCAGCAAAATAAAAGAATTTAATAAAATCAAAAAGAGTAAAAAAGCACCATAATATACTGTAGTAACAATGTAATTTAAAGAAAGTGGTGATGAGTTCTCTCCCTTTGGCAATAGCAATTTTTCTTCTCTCTTGAAATGATTATCATGTACAAATTTTTCTTTCTTTCTAAACACATTGTACAGATTATCAAATTATTCAGCAAAGAAGAGACTAGAATATAAGTATTCAAAACTGAAAATATTAAAACAAAATCTGGTCAAGATTAAGGACAAGACTTTGATTCCCATGGGTGGCATGGTTTCTTCTCGCTCTTCACCAGCTGGTCACACAGGTTGCCTTCCATATCTAAAAATAAGGAGTTCTAGTAGGGACTTTTGTTAATTACATGCTGCTGTGGTGGGATTCAATGACTGGTACAATCTGTGGGAGTTGATATAGGGGAGAGGATCCAGGCAGCTACCAGTACCATTGCTCTCCTGCCAGTAAAATTCCAGGAATAAGTTACCATTATAAACTAAATTTTTGGGTAACTTTTCGGATTTTCTTAAAATCACTTTCTTTATATAAACCGAGCAAAGATACATTGATAACTTGAGACTAAATTTTATCTTGTGGATTAGCATTTTATTTTATTTTTTGTACATTTTTAAAATATTTTTTTAAAAGAATTGTTCAGATTATTCAGCATGTTATTTGAATGTGGTTTTGAAACATGCTGGATAACAAGCTACACAGTCGTAAATTTTTGTACCTTTTACTGAGATTATCTTAAAAAAACATTTTGTTTTTGTTTTTTTAATAATTTTATTTCATTCCCACAATTTGTTTTTTTCGTTCAATATAATTTAATAAAAATGAATTCATTAAAATATATTCAGTTTACACCAACTATACAAAAGGACAATTTATTCATAGTTTTAAGCAGACAAATAATTATCTATTCACATCGGGTGAAACCTTTAATAAAGAACTGAAAAATTATATATATATTTTTTAATTCTGTTCATAAAAGAATAGACTAGCAAAGGGAGATTACCCTATCAATAATTTTTAAATTTGCAGTTATTTCCCTTGATTTCACCACACTTTCTCTCATAACCATTGATAAATTAATGATCGATATTGAAAACTATTTGATTTGTTAATCTGTACTAAGTAATAAAGTTTGAAATAATTAAATATAATTCATATTTTTAAAAATTTAAGCTTTAAGCTCAGAAATTTAGTACAACCTTTCCATTTGTTGTGTGTATGTGTGATTCTTGTTTTAATGTTTGAATAATGCTTTAAAAATCCAGTTATTTTAACAATGTGAAAAACATCGAGAGTAACTTCCAGTGTTTTCATGTTCAAAATTTTAATAAATGTCAACAAAATATCACTAAATATAATACAAGTTCGAATTATTTTTAAATAATACTGCTTGACAATTAAGAGTTTAATGTTATATGTTGTTTTTTTTTCAGAAAAGCCTTATTAAAAAAATAAATACAAACATATATAATCAGAACTTGATCATATTAAGGTTCCAAGTAGCAACCTGTTATAGATTTTCCGTAAGAAACTTTAATAACTTGAAAAATATAGTGCATGCTAGTTGACTGATTTACCTGGACATACACAGTTTAGGACATGCTTACAAGAGAAACTCACATGACTTAAACAGCACTGACCCTATGATGGTTGAGTGAAATGTTGATTTGGACAGTGGCCAATCATCAAAATAGTTCAGAGTTTCTGATATGCCCACCACTATACAGGGCCAAAACTGTTGTTAACCAAAATGTTCACAAATGTTGCTCTTAGACCTGAGATTTAAAGCAATTTTCTTAGTGAGTTTTGTGTTTTTTTAAAAAAAAACTACAAATAACAAAACTTATAACTGGAATCTTGCAATTAAGCAAAAGACTAACATAATGGAAGAATGTGAAAATACTGGGGAATGTTTAAGGTATAATAGAGCTCTCTGAAAATTCAAGACAAGTGTTTAGTGCAGATATAGCCATCAGAATTGGGTTTTTTTTTCAGTGGAAGGCAAAGAAAGTATGGTGAAAAACAAAGTCAGGAATCAAGAACAAAGAAGGTTGCATCACATCATCTTGGTGTATGATGTAAAGGCTGGTTAGGTCCAACCAAATGAGAGAGAAAGAATATATTAACTAACTGACATCAAAGACAGATTTATTATTCAAATTTCATTTCCAAAAAAGAAACTAAACTAGGAAAAAACTGGTGTGAATTTAAGAGATTAGCTCTTTACTCACTTGTCCTTAATATGAAATTGGTTGTTTGGTAGTCAAAGGTAGATTCTTCTTCTTCTTCGATCACTCATTTCATAAGAGTGGGATGCATTGCACCATTGTTATGTGCACTCTGGCCCAGTGCATCCATCTTCAGCAGTGGTTTATTCTTCTGACTTTTCCTCATCGTAGGAGACTTGCCTCTGTCATGGCTATAGAACATCCCCCGCCCCTGGTTTCTCTGTCTGAGTGCCTACACACATCACTCCCCAGCAGCAACTGGAGCAATACCAGTAAAGTACCTTGCTCAAGGCTCACAACAATGTGCCATCAGCGGGAATTGAACCCAGGACCCTTAGGTCCTGAAGCCAACACACTCACCACTGAGCCACATTGCCTTTCTCTTCCTTTGACAGCCAGGCAAAGGACTGTTAGTGTATTTTACTGAGATAAAACTAGTGATATATCAACAGAAAAATATAATTAAATGTATATAATATTATGTACCCTTAGATAAGTTTAGATGATGCTATACACAACATCCATTGAAAAAAAGAAAGAACATATGAACAGTGGACCTTTAATATAATCCATGAACCTGAAAGATTTATGATTAAAATGCTCAATTATGCATAATTAATGGTACATGGCTTTAAATGCAATAACCCTTTACAACTGAAATTCATCAATCAAAAGTTAATATTTTGGTAAGAGGGCAAACCAAGAGTTAAGCTTTAAGATTATTTTTCAAAATAAGATACTACTTCAGTAATGTGTGGATATCACGTGTGGAAAAACAGACCCTTTACTGGTGGATCACAGATATCATACAAGACAATAATCAGTGTGAAGCTACATTATCAACAAAATATCTTTTCTATACATCAATGATCATATTACAAAATGTTAAAAAAAAACTTAAAATGTGTGTTTTTTTACAAAAAAAAAATGTTTAAATAAACTGAACGGGACTATCTTGTATTGCAACAAGCCAGATAAATAGCTTTAGAAGTTTACGTTGTTTTTATTTGCAATATGAGAGTTTGTTAGATTTTCTGCAAATTTCTACATTTAAGTGGTTATGTAGACAGTTGGAATCTGCCAATAATTTAGAAAACCTTTCCACAATGCAACACTAAAATGCAATTAAGCTCTGATTGTCATTAGCCGCTTCTGAACACCCAGCTATCAAATCAATATGGCAGATAAAGTAAAACACACACACACACACAAACAAAATTTTGCCAGTCTTTAGAAGCAGATCAAAGACTGACATTTTACCAATGTCTACTCATAGGCAATTGTGAATTTTCATAGATGCATTATGGGAAGGATTTTTAAAATTATTGGCAAATAAAAACCAGATTCAAATTAATTACACCCACAACTGCTTTAACAGATAAAGTAATCTATGCATTTCAAAAGAAAACAAATCACCAAGAGTTCCAATATTCAGTTTCATCTGGAAGGGTCTGTCATTCCTATAAAATGACAAACAAATCTTTGGTACCCTTATGTTCTTCACCAGTTTGCTCATGACAAAACAATTCTCTGGACCCAAAAAATGCACTAATAAAACAAGAAATACCTAAACAGCATTCTTTAATTAAATACAAATGCAGAACATAGCATCAGTTTGTTCTTCACCAAAGGACTGAAAGACATGAAGCAGCAGTGTGTATAGACACTTCTGAGATTACATCATCCCGGCTTACAATGACTAATACCTGAAGACCTGAAGTTGAAACTTAATGCTAGAGCAGATTACTTTATATATTAAAAAGTTCTTTCAAGTTACCCTAAGCTAAAATCATCAACTACCTTTTCCCTTGGATAGTCGAATGCATTAACTTCTTAATATTTATAGTCTAAATTTCTGGTTTAAATAAAATAGTCCTACCTTTATTTTTTTTGGAAAAAATTCAAAAACAAAACAAAGCGTGTAGATTCTCTCTTTCACCCTACAGATAAATGTTGAACGCTGTTTCTGAGTTGGAAATGATGGTGTTTATACCTCATGGAGCAGTCTTCACTGCAGACGCACAACCCCACAAAAAAACATGCATTTCAAATATAAATAGTCTAACAGTTTGTTATTTTGCACCCCATATAAATTAGCATGGAAAAAATTTTTTAAAACAAGCAAGCACAATAATTATAATAATTAGAATATAACAATAAAACCCTGGCAGTTTAAACACATTGAAAGTCAGTCAATTCCAATATGTTGTGGATATATTTCACAGCAGATTTACTGCCTGGAAGGCCAAACAATAGCCAGATCAGTTTAACTAACTGGCCATAAATTCCAATTCACCAAGGAGTTGATAGCTCTACAATTTTAATGCTTTACCTAAAAGCACTTAGTGATGAGCCACCAATAAAGACTCAGCCTCAACGGAGAGTCAGATACAACATTAAGTTTATTTATTTATGCCATGCAATCTTGTCAAGTCTAATCAGGTTTTCCATTCTTTTACCCACAATCATCAAAATTCGACCTTTATAACACAAAAATGTATAGTTATTAGATATTTTATGCTTTACATACCGTTCATATTTTGAATTAATGCAGAAATAGAGTCTGAAATTTTTTTTTAATTGTTATTATTCACTACAAAAAAAACAAAAAAAAATTATTTCACTATGTCACCTTGTAAAAGCAAAAAGTCAAAACAGTTCTTCCAAGGTCACTATAAATCATGGCTTCCTAAGGACTACAATTTTGCCATGTTGTCAACGCATACTTTTTATGAGACTATGAAAGCCAGCCTGAGATCATTTGCCAATCCTGAGTGAAGATCACAGACAGATCATAAATGTTCATAAATGCATCTCCTCGTAGTGGTTAACTGAAAGCTGACAAACATATGCACAGGGCTGGCCAGTCCACAGAAATGATGATATTGTTTTTATAACACTCCTAGCTGGTGTCATTTCAGAATATAAACTTATGACCGAGTTGCTGACAAAGTGAGGTGAAAACTGGCCTAGCAACTTCATCTAGGTATCTTTGATTGGTAAAATTACTTGCAAATAATCACCAAAGAGCTTCTTCTGTCTGAAATCCCTCTCCATATCATGATGCTGCTGGCATCAAAGCCATTGTTAGACAAGATTCTCAACACTATGCTTAGTTCTTCCTAATGCTGCCTCATTTGTACCTGGCCATCACAGTAGTTCAGGGTTAGAACAGCTTTCATTTGTAAACAGGAACTGCTGGCAATGACAGTTTAACAAATAGGTTTCTGACACAAAGACCCAGGTTTTGTATAGTAGATCTTGATGCCAGTGTGCCTCTAACTGTTGTTGTTTCTGCTGACTTACTTGACTGTAAATCTCTAAAGTTAACAACTATGCTGACACTGCTGTTCTGCATCTGTCCAATAATGAAGAGTATTTGGTCATGTAAACACTGCATCCATTACAAATGTGAAAATGAAAAGAATGTCGTAATGATGCTTATGATGTCCAAAACGCATGTGTGAAGCCACGGTGAATATAAAATCTGTAAAATGTGATAAAGAGAAATTCCAAAAAAATATCACTAGAGTGCAGTTTTTTTATTGTGTTGCCAGGTTTGCTTTTTTTTTAATTGTTGATTTTGTTCTGCTTGTTTCATTTTTATACACATTCAAATTCTGATATTTAAAGTTATATGTAGTACATTTTAAAATTGAACAAGTGGCTGTGTTTTTAGCACATATGTAATAAGAAAATTATACAAATTAAGCTTATTGCATAACTAAATCTGTAGCTGTTTATGTCATGATGTAGTGACAATTCAGTTCTTAATATCTCTGTTGGTAACAATGGTACATTCCCAACAGCTGTGTGTCATCAACTGTTAATATTACTGATTATTGACTGGAAATTAAAGGGAGTTTGGTAATATATTAGGTCGTTACAAAGTTTTGTCAGTTTTTATATTATGTTAATTTGGGGTCCATATTTTGCATGCTTGTGAAGGTGTATGTAGATAAGTTACATATTGTTTTGTAGCCTGTGCTTTGGCATACATTATGCAAAACCTATCTTTCTAAATATCATAAAATGGATATCTGTTTCAGGGTTCTGGGTGAAGCACGGATAGAAAAGTTTTTCGTGCCATTTTGCTTCACGAGTACAAACCAGGCCATAAAGCGAGCGAGACAACTTGTAACATCAAGCGAGCGAGACAACTTGTAACATCAAGCGAGCATGGGGCGAGGACACAGCAAATGAGTGCATCATACAGAGATGGTTTGCAAAGTTTCGATCAGGTAATGTGAGCCTCAAAGATAAGGAACGTAGCAGACGTCCTTCCAGTTGTGATGACGACCGTCTGAAAGCCTCAGTTGAAGTCAATCCAAAAAAATCTGCAAGAAATTGCTGGAGAGCTTGACGTAAGCACTGCAATTGTTTCCTGGCATCTTGACGCAATTAGCCAGGTGAAAAGGCTTGACAAGTGGGTGCCTCACAAGTTGAATGGACAACAACAAAATCGTCGATTGGAGATCTGCTCTTCGCTTGTTATAAGAAACAAAACCTGGTGAAACTATCAGAGCTGAAAGTTACTGTTGTGAATTAAATGTTGTTCATCAGAAACTCTCCCAAAGAGAGCCAGCATTGATGAACTGAAGAGGCCCAGTCCTGCTCCACGACAATGCTTGTCCTCATGTTGCAAAAGTGACTCTTCAGAAACTGAACACATTTGGGTACAAAGTTCTCCCTCACCCAGCCTATTCACCAGACCTTTCTCCCACAGACTACCACCTTTTCAAACACCTCGACAACTTCCTCCATATGAAATCTTTCTCCGACCAAGCAGCAATTGAAACTGCCTTCTAACAGTTCATCGACTCCAGAAATCCAGATTTTTTCAAAATGGTATAAATGCGCTTGTAGCTTGTTAGCAGAAGTGTGTTGATTGTAATGTAACTTACTCTGATTGATAAATTTCACATTTAGCAATGAGATGAAGTCTCACTGTTGCAGTAAAAAACCAACAAAACGTTTGTAACCACCTAATATAAAGTGCTAGTGGGAACCTATGACTCCTACTTAGAAATCCTGTTATTTTCAAAGATGCATCATGTCATCAATTAATTGTTCTTTTCTTTACAATGCAATCCTAATCTACTTTCTGTCAAATGCAAATTTCTCACAAGACAAAATTTATATGTTTATAATCATTTATTAAAGATGGTATACATTCATTTACTTTAATAAAGAAAAACAAACTAAAAGATTCATAGGATAGACTTCAAGCTAAAAATAACATCTAACACATCTAGAGATTTTGGAAGATATCACTAAATTAGACAATGAAAAAAAATCAAGATTATATTGCTTATTTAGACTTTAGTAAAGTTTTTGATAGTTCCACATAATAGATAGATTTATATAAAGAAATTTCTAAAAACTATAGAAAATAAGCAGAAATGTGTAGCTTCAAACAGAGCAGCATCATGTAAACAAGTCTCAAATGGCAAGCCACTGGGTTCTGTAGTGGGCCCTCTTGTTTATCATTTACACTAATGATACTAATAATGTGGTAGAAGTAAATATTTTAAAATTTGCAGGTAACAGTAAAATTTATTTCAGAATCAATACTG
Source organism: Nautilus pompilius (assembly GCA_018389105.1). NCBI lineage: Eukaryota > Metazoa > Mollusca > Cephalopoda > Nautilida > Nautilidae > Nautilus > Nautilus pompilius. The sequence goes on along the minus strand of JACATO010000656.1, from coordinate 422,746 downwards.
GAGAGGATAGAAATAATTTTCAAATGAAAATGAATAATTTTTTTCAATTGGTTGTTAAAATGGAAAATAGAGTTTAATACTAAAAAGATATGAAGTTATTCAAACACAATAAAATATATTGTAATTACTACTATTTGAGAAATAATTTGGATATGTACTTTCAGAAAAGGATTTAGGAGTTCTCACTAATAAAGATCAATGCATTTAAGATGCTGACAAAGCTAATGGGAAAGTAAAAGTAATTATAAAAAATTAAATATAAGAAAATAATGTTTTAATCCAATTAAAAAGTCCCTAGCTCATTCACATCCAGAGTACACGGCACAAGCTTCGAGAACTTCTGTAAGAACGGGTTCACCGCAGATTCACCAAAATGTTTGTTTGAAAGCTTCACAGAACTAAAATGATAACCTAGTTTGAGTTTCAGATGTTAAGAAAATTCTTGAGTGTGTTTTTTAACAGTTAGTAACATTAGGATGAATAATTCATTATAGCTACATTTTAAAAATGTTTCCTTTTTAGTGACAAAATAGTAAATTAAATAACTTGTTCGCATTGATCATTTGCAATAATAGAGTAAATCAATAGTTATCTCTCTTCTCTGAGTAGGGACCATTGTTTTAGCCATAACAGCTTCATGCCTCCTTATATAAACTAAATGAACTGAAGCAGACCTTGGAGAAACCAAAGCTAGACTAGAATAAATAAGTATTATGGTAAATGCAGATAAGAATAAATCCGTGTTTCCATCGTAATGTAAAAAAAAACAAACTGAATACCCACAACCTGCTATGTGTAAATGCACACATCAATCTACATTTATCTTGCAGCATGTGAAAACTCACTTCAAAATTCACTTAAATTACTAGAAAAGATGATGAATGGAAAATTTTAATTTCCTAAAAATGTTTAACTGAGCTTAATTTAGCAATAGGTTTATTACATACACTAAACTGTATTTCCATATATATGAAAAATGTCTAAAAAACATCAAAATGTACATTTTACAAAATTATCTTTATTAAAACTGAAAGGAAACTGGAAAAGAAAGATATTAACTCAGAGAAAATAAAAATATGAATCTGTCAACATGGTTGTCTTAAATACTGTGACAAAATACTATTTTATAATGAAACCTTTTTTGAAGACAAACTATGAGAATGAATTAATACCCAATAAAATCTCATTTTAGAAAATTTGTCATTTTCTCAGGCAGTAGCAGCAAAATATACCAAAGAACATCACACAAAGTTATCTCTCTTTATGTTGAAAATGGTGCTTCAGTTAGGTATAAACTACCAAATGTTTGTGCTCTTAAATCTGTTCATTTCTTTTTGAAGTAAACAGTTTACAGAAAGCAAAATGCTTGTGAGTACTTTTTCCACACTTCTAAAATCAATGGGTAGTTCTTTAGCAAGATGTCTCACTTTTATGTAATGGTCCTCCATGATATAGGCATTCACCAAGAAGTAACTGCAAAAGGCATCAAATCAGGAAGTCTGTTATCATCTTGTTACAACCTGCTTTAAACTCTTTACACCAGACCAAATGCACATAGCAGAGAGAAAAACTGTTTTTGAAAAATCTGCAGGTAATTTTCTTTTACTTTAGTATCAACCACGTGCTATTTGTCCAATTTATTTAATAGCTAATCAGAATGTGACATGTGCGATAAATTACATTTTTAAACACTAAAATATTAAATGCATGAGATATTCTATTGAAACTATATCTACATTTTAATAATTTAATGTGATGTACACAAGTGCCATGATGGAACTCTGTCAAGGGAATGTAGCCAGAGGACATGTTTTCATATTGTTATTGTTCTGAAAAAATTTGACTCCCCAGTTGTGCCTTCAGGTCCAGGCAGGACCAGGTCTGAACTGCATGAAAGGCTGAAAAGTACTTCCTTGCCAAATTGACATTTTGTCAGCTATAAAGTGTGTCATATGGTGACCAACACTATCCAGTAACAAGAACCTCTCTAAATAGCAGCTGGCACCTTTTGTTGGATGTTACAGTGCATTGATCATGAAATCATTTTCCAGAAAACTGACAAAATAAAAAATAAAACTTTTACATACCAAAACAATGAAGCAATGGTTTTCTGGGCTGGCTAAGTAGGTGGCAAGTAAATAACCTTACAAATTTCTGCTACACTATGGCCACAAAAATGCTGCTATTGCCACTAGACTGCTGCATAAATTCAGCAGACTCACTGCTGAGAGCTGACCACTGATTTCTATTTCTTCCCATTGTATATAGTAGGTGGACATTGCAAAAAAGCTATCTATGTGGCATTGAACTTTGTCTTGATACGTCTACACATTAGAACACAGATTACAACATCCATTTTTTTTTTTTTTGCATATATTTTGCAATAAATACATGACGTAGTTGCATTTTAATGAGTAAGAATAACTTTGATCAATGCTAGTCTTCAAATGGTTAATATTCTGTTTAATTGTGGAGTGTGTCACATCTGTTACTGTACTATATTCATATATCTCTCATACCATGATTATAATTTGGTATCTTAGAAAAGTTCTCAACTTTTAGAATTTTTCAAACAAATGTAGTGAAGTCACAGCTAGCTGACCATGTAATGGCACTTGTGTCTATTACCACATAAATGCAATTTGCATAAGGTTGTTACCAAATGTCATTCGATAAAAACCATACAGATTTGGGTAGAGAACATTGTTCTAATTAGTAGTAGACACCATTTCATTCAGCATTACATTTTAGTATTTTCCCATAATGTAATATGTTCCAGTATCATATCTATTACTATAGAATCACCCACAGGCTAAATTGATTCTTTCTTTGAACAAATGGCATTATATCACATAATTCCCTTACCTTGTTTAAGTTTTTTAAATGATTTGTGCAACAGCTCTTGGCCCTGTTTCTAGTAGCATCACGATTCCAATTAATAGACTCATCTGTACATGCATTCTATCTTCTATATTAATGCTACTATGTAAAACTACAAGTGTTTCTACTACCAGTACTCTTCACTAATAATGTTCTCCACAAAACAAGCACCAGAAATTGAGAGCTATATTTAAATGCTGTGATGGTCCTACCTCACATTTAAGAAGAAAAAAAGGTTGTCAATTTTAAAATGAAGTATTTGGCGAACACATCTGCTTATTATAACTTTTAAGTCTTAATTATGTTTCTTGTCTCAGACAAAAAAAAACATTTATTTTTTTTTATGTAATATTTGACTACTTAAGCAAACATGGAATCAAAAAGTTTAATCTATGATCAGATGAATCCATGGGTATTCCATTTCTTGTCCAAACCAAAAATACAAGACATCCAAGAACAGGTACCAACCAAAAGTTTGAAATTAAACAAATACATAAGAAAAAAAAATTTATTTTAGCATTTTATATTGAAATTATTGATTAAAATAAATCTATCAAAACATACATAAATATAAACAAAACATGCAAATATGTTTAATGTATATATACTCAAATTGCTTTCCTCAAAATAGTTGCCTTTCTCTCAAAATAGAGAGACATGTAACTTAAAACTACCCATAGATACTTTAGACAAGTTGGCATCACCTGAGTTGGTAAAAAATAGATTGGGGCAGGTAATACAGTGTCATATGATAGTATAAAAACAGCAGTCAGTAGCCTTTCATAAGCTTAATAGAAATCATAGCCAAGACAATGCATTTATTGCAAGCAATAACTAACAGGATGGAAAAAATAAAGCAAACTCTGGAAATGTTGCTATCAGTACTTTGAAAAATGAAGTCTGATTGAAAGAGCAAAAATAATGGGAATATCCAACAAACATTCTTAGTGCTCATTGTAAAGAAAACAGCTCAATGGAACAAACAATGAAAGTAAGTAACATCTGTGTTAGTGGACAAATATACGAGGTCTGTCAAAAAAGTATCCGACTTTATTTTTTCCTGTGGGGAGTAATGACATTAGGGAGGAAAAAGTGTGCATAGTGGAGCCGCATACCTTCATGCGCATGTGTGGTTTATGGTGGGCTTGCTGGATGCATCAATCGCTGTCAGGCAGCCAGCGTGTGAGGTACTGTACTACTTACTCGTCGCATTTTCATTTCGCCCATGATGACGGAACGTGTGGAGCAACGATCTTGCATCAAGTTTTGCCAAAAGCTTGGAGATACCCAAGTGGAAACAATTCCCAAAATTCAACAGGCTTTTGGTGACAATGTCATGGGTGTTGCCCAAATAAAAGAATGGTACAAAAGGTTCAAAGATGTCCGCACCTGTGGAGAGTGACCAGTGTTCCAGGAGGACGTCAACAAGCCGTAATGCAGTTGTTATCGAGAAAGTGCGGACCTTGATAATGGAGGATCATCGTTTGATGGTGTGGGAAATTGGTGACGAGGTTGGGATCAGTGAAGATTCTGCACATGCAATTTTAAAGGAGGATTTGGGCTTGCACAGAGTGGCAGTGAAATTTGTGCCCAAGCTGCTTTCTCAGGGACAACAACTTCATCTTGAGGTTGCGCAGGACCTGCTGGATACTGCCAACAGGGATCCTGAGTTACAGAATACCTTGATAACTGGAGATGAGATGTGGGTGTACAAGTACGACCCAGTCATCACAGTGGAAGCACCCAATGTCGCCAAGGCCCAAAAAAACACATCGGGTCTGGAGCAAAATCAAGGCAATGCTGATTGTTTTCTTCGACTACCAAGGCGTTGTGCATCATGAATACGCACCAGAAGGACAAACAGTTACAAAGGAGTACTATCAGGAAGTCCTCCTACATTTTTGTGATGCAGTTCGGTGCAAGAGACCGGATCTGTGGGCCTTGCAAAACTGGCAGCTGCATCATGACAATACCCCGGCTCATTCGTCGCAGCTGATCCAAGGTTTCTTGGCAAAGAAAGGCATTTCGCTCATTCGCCAGGCTCCCTACTCTCCAGACATGGCTCCTTCTGACTCCTGGTTGCTCCAAAAAATGAAGATGGCACTGAAAGGCTGCTGCTTTGAGAGCCGAGAGGACATCATGTGGAATGCGACAGCGGAGCCGACAGCCATTCCGGAAGAAGCATTCCAGACGTGCTTCAAACAGTGGAAGGATCTCTGGGCTAAGTGTGTGGAGACACAAGGGGCCTACTTCAAAGGGGATTAGCAATTGAACCCCACCAAGTACGTAATTTTTTTTTCCCAGCCTAAGGTCGGATACTTTTTCGACAGACCACGTATATTAAATTATGAAACAAGTGGGACTTAAATACAGCCCTTGAAATTAAAGCATAATTGAATGTCACCTGAACAAAGCCAGTTTCCCTTACAATAGTTGAAAGACAAAGTTAAAGATCTGACAGCCTAAATGGCTAATAAATATGTTGTGAAAAGGAAACTACTAATACTTAGAACTGCAAATAAGAAAAGACTTCAATGAGAAAGTCTGACCTATTTGAGTAAAAGTGTTCACTTGCTGTCAGATTGAGGAACACTCAAATGATCAGTGTTTATCAAGTATCACATACAGTAAAACAGAGATGGTAGCAGGGATGGTGGCATATTCTTGAGTAAATCAAATTGTTTCTTTAATTTTTCAGAAAAATCACTCAAGTCCACATAGGATTACCACAATAGTTTAAAATTTCAGGCAATATTTTCTGACATCCAACCTACTGATAGTAAGTTAAAATCCTAACCATTCAAATTTTGCGGACAATACATAGAACAAAAAAAAAGTGAACAAGTGCCAACACAACCCCCTCATTTGTCGCCTTTTGAGATTAAACTGATCAAGAAGTGATACAAATGACGGAACATAATAAAACAGTTACAGCAACATCTTGGAACTGACAGTCTTTTTTTTTTTTTTTTAAATTAATTGCTGGAATACCTAGATAATGCAAGGCAGTCATGAAACCAAAATGTCTATTCCGATTGAAGTAATGATTTTTTTGTATAAATAGATAGTATGTAAATGAAGAAAAAATGCAAATTTATTAAATGAATTATTTCAACTAAGAAATTCAGTATGACGTAGATTTTTTTTTTTCAAATCTTTTATCCATTAGCATATGTAATGTCAACTACATTGGAGAGCTATCTCTTGATAAGGACAATAATAAATAAGAAAGAACTGAAAATAATCTATGCATAGATAACTGCACTGCTAAGGTCAAGGGCCAGAGTTCAATTTTTGCAGGGTACCAACTCATTGGTATACTTTTCTGGAATGCTTCATTCTTGCTCTTCTTTACCAGCCAGTCACATGGGTTTGCTCTCACATCTGAAAAGCTCTAGTAAGGCTTTCCCTGCCAAATTTGTTAGAGCCAGACCCCATGCAGCGCAGGATTGGCAATACTTTATAGCAGACAACCGCACCTTACCAGGTTTGCCTTCTTTGTAACCTTGTAGATATCAATGTACAAAAAAAATTTTTAAAAATCTACTCATCTTTGAGTGCATCTGGAAACTACTTTTATTTTCTTTAATTATTTTTATTATAACTCCTTTTCTTTTTAACTTAACTTTGGTACAGTAGTGTTGTAAGATTCCAAAAGATGAAATAGTTTTTTTTTGTTAAAATATATACAAAGAAAATTACCATTCAGTTTTTATTAAAATAAAACACTGGGTTCAACCAGTACACTAGAACAAAACCTTTTTTTAAAGCTAGACAACAGATTAACTCAAATGTTACTGGTTCATGGAGCAGGCAGTTTAATGAAGCCAAGTCATCCTCCATTTCCCAGCATCAATGCACACAGACCATTAACAATAACAAACACTGTCACCATCAGGGGACCATGGCTTTGCACAGAAAGAAACCCATTACAAATCAATAGGTACTGAACATTTTGCTTTGTGCTTCATCAATGTTTGCCTTCACAACACCCTTTCTCAAAAAAAGAAATTTAAAAAAGGATCTATATTCTCCTAAATGAATAATAATGGTATCTTTTCAGATATTATTTTCAGCAAATAAAAACTAAATCCACTTTTTCATCATAAATATGAAGCAAGCGGGGCCCCAAGTGGAGTTTGGTATTCAGGGTTTATTTGGCACCAACAATCAGCTGGGGACAGATTTTTTTTTGTTGGTTATATCCAAATCTAAACACACCAACTGACAGACAGACAAATATTTTTAATGCAAAAAATTGAGATTTATCAAATGTTTGGAATTGCTATACTTGACTCTTGTTCTGAACACATGATATTATAAAATTCTGCCAACTGTAAGCAAAAGCCAACATACATGTGATGCTGGAATGTCTCATACTATTGCAAGCTTTGCCACCTTTTTATAGTACAAGCCAGATTTCAACTGGTGACATGTGAAGTCTATTCTTTATCATATCTTCATTTCTACCTTGAATATTTTGATACTGCAAGAAGAAAGTTTGCAAAAAATATTTTAAAAATCTGTGGTTATTCTTACTGTTGAGATGTCTTGTTGTCCAAATTAGAAGTCACAACAAAAGAGAACTTACTTTGTTGAACACCAAATCTGATCACAGGAACCATGTAATATACCATTTTTTCAGTGATCACATCAATATATCAAATTGGAAATGAAAGACTGTTACATTTTGCAATGTATCAACCTGTGAACATTTTTTTTCAATGACAGCACCACCCTCAGATTGTTTCACTTCATTTTATTGTATTTTATTCTTAACATTATTATTTTTTAAGTAATCTGTAGTCCTATTTAAAAGAAAACAAAAACTTTTGCTCTCTGGCTAGGTGATATGTTCAAAAAAGTTTCCTCCAGTTCAACAAAAAAATGCTTTAGATAGATGGGCTAGCAAAACACTGAAATTTATTTGTAGTTAGTTTTATCTGGACTATTTCCCATCTAATTCCCTGTATTATGCTACAAGAATCAGTAAGTCTGGGAGAAATCAGTTTCCTGTAACTAATGACTAATTAAACAATGGACACCCGATACAAAGGACCTTGTGTGCTAGTCAGTATTTCCCCTCTTTTCTTCACAAACATGACACATCCCTTAAAAAAAAAACACATCTACAGCATTCATAAATTTAAAATGTACTATTTAGAAATACAAAAAGATATTGTTTCCGCCCAAAAAATAAACTTACACCCCCCTCTCTCATCTTTTAAAACTCATTTTTCTCCTTCCTTGTAAGTACCGCAAAGATCATCTGAAAACACATCTTCAGCTCATTTCTGGCTCTAAAACCACCTTGTGAAAAAGTGTATCCTTCTCAGCATACACTCCAAATTTTTACATACTAGTGGTTTTGCCAACACTTTTTTTATTTTTATGTTTACAGCATCATGTTTAGAATTTACTTTATTCCTTCAGGAGACTTAAATTCTTTATCCTTTTATCTTTATTTTAAAATTGCGTGCTATTTAGTATCAAGAACAATTCTGAGATTAGAAAGCAAGAATAAAACCCTAAAGACACCATAACTGGGAAGTTCAAAAAGAATATTTATTCTGAACACTATTTCACAGAAAATTCAAGCTTAACATGGTTCCAGTTTAATCAATTAAATTACTGTTTTACTGTCCTTATTTGGAAATTTTCTGAAAAAAAAAAAAAAAGAAATTATCCTTAAGTGTAAAAATAAACAAAATATTTACTGGTGGACATGTCTCTTCAATACTAAAAAGGATAAGATACATTTGGCACCAATATACCATGCCCAGAGTTCATCAAACACACCAGTCAAGTTTATTGTAGAGAAGATAACACTATACCACGTTGTTTTTCTTTTCTCCTTCCTGCCCTCTTTTATAGTAAAGAAATAGTTTCCTTAAGGTATTTTAGTTTCTTCCCATAGTTAAGCAGAAGAAAGCAGTTTCTTCACTATGTTGTTATAACTTTTAATAAACAGAAAGGAAGAGGAGACAAATCACTATTTTTCTAATGAAAAGTGAGGCTAATATCCAAATTACAGTTCCCACCTACTATTAATGTAAGCACTACTTCTGATCCAGCAGCATTACAGACTAAATGATGAACTGCAGCACAAACTAGACAGGTCTATGGAAATGGTAGAAAACTTTTTTTCTGCAGTGTTAGTTTGCCAACTCCTGCTACTCTACTGATCATTTAGCTTTCAACAATGTATTAAATTCTTTATGCACTCAATCATTCAGACTCTAAAAACATGACAGAATGTGAACTTTCCATATAAGAATCTTTCTAGAAAGTATTCAAATATTCTACATATTTAAAAAAACAGCAAAAAAAAGTATTTATTCATTCTGCAGATTCATTTGAAAATGATCAAACTTTTGCCCAACATAACCATCATTAAATTAAGCTATCACTTTGATACAATAAAGCTATTATACTAAATAAACCACAAAAACTTTATCAGCTTTCTTACAGTAAATTAATAATATCAAAAATAATATTACCTATTGTTTTGTTTGTTGTTTTCGTAAGTACCAGGCTACTGATTTAACTATAATTGTGCAAAAAAGACTCCACAAAGAATTCTGAATACTGGCCAGAAAAAAAGAAATTCTTGTAAAACCTGGGCAACTCAAAATGGCTGTTATTGAATAACATAATAATACCAATGACTCATCTGGACACACCTGATATCTGAGAAGCAAAATCCTGGTCAAAGTATTCACTGCACACCATGGAGTTAAATTGATTTAGCTGTGACTTGTTTACATAGCAATGTTTGATCAGAATTTCTAATTTATTTGCTATTTCTATTAAGAAACCCTGACAAAAAAACAGAGGCTGCTGATATCAAAGTATTCCAAACAGCACATTACTAGCTATGCTGAAAATACCACTATTCAATCCTAAGACTTGTTCAAACAACACAGTTTCAAAAGTCCACACTCATAAATATATAAGCTTAAAAAATATATACAATTTTTTTTTACTTTTTGACACATTCTTACATATGCAGCAACTTATAATTCAAAGCAAAAAAAAACGAAAGTCTACCACATATTGAATGAATTCAATGAATGGTGTTAGATTTTACTGCATCATACTCTCTATTATCTGCAGAAAAGCTAGTGTTGGTTTGAAACTTAATAGCATATACTTAGTTTTTGATGACATTTATCTCCCTTCTAATTAGTACTAGATTTCTACACTAATTAGTCATAGATCTTAATTTTTAATAATGTCATCAAATAAATATTTGTCTAAATAAATGTGCACAAAAAGTAAAAAGTAAACCTAGCTATTTAAGATTACACTGGTCAACACAATATTTTTGGCAGGAAAAGTGAGACTGGTTTCTGGGGTTTTCAAGGGCGCTGAATCCGAATCTGACATTTGTTTTTTCAAGTTGGCTCTAGTTTTGGAGATATCACAGGGGGGTCGTTCGTCTGAAATCACCCATTCGCGACCATAACTAAACGTACAAAAAACGGCTAAATAGTGCAAAAATGTCAGATATTGATTTTTATGATAATCCAAAACCACAAAGACAGTGTAAAATCTCAATCTAACAAGTTAAGTTAGATATAACATCATTTCATTTATTAATAAATGAACACTTTTCATATATTTCGAGAATATACAAAAAATTTGCTAAAAATTTGCTGAATTTTAATTCTCCAAGGGAAAAAAACATTTACATAATCAGTTATATATCATAAATTAATGCAAAGCATTATTATACACTAGATTCTTAGTTACAATGAACACACAAAACAATATTTTATTCACAAAAGTGAAATTGACGTTTATACGATTTTCGCTTGTGAGCAACTTTCGGGCAGTCTCTCAAAAGGTTCCAGCAGTAGTCTGCCATCATGTGCTCATCCCATTTGCCTTGATACCTCTCTTCCATTGTTTTGATGTCTTGATGGAATCTCTCTCCTTGCTCCTCACTGTAATCACCAAGATTACCAGGAAATCTGTCGAGGTGGCTAAACAAGAAATGAACTTTGATGCTCACATTTGCCCCTAGTTTTTCGTATGCAGTAAGCATCTTACGGACCAATTGCTTGTAATTGTCAGCTTTGTGATTTCCCAAAAAGTTTGTCACTACATCTGTGAAGGACACCCAAGCATTTAACTCAACCATGTTCATATGATTAGTGAAGTCAGAATCCCTCATGAGCGTTCGAATCTGAGGTCCATCGAAGATGCCACCTTTAGCTTTTTCGATGGAAAGACCTGGAAATTGCCTGCATATGTACTTGAAGCAATCCCCATCTTTGTTCAACGCCTTAACAAACTGCTTCATGAGCCCTAGTTTTATGTGCAATGGAGGGAAGATGATTCTATCCCTGGGTACCAAAGGCTCATTGATGACGTTGGCTGTGCCGACTTCGAGACTTTCTCGTTCTGGCCAGTTCTCCCTTCTCCAGTGCTGGATTCTTGCTCTGCTATCCCACAAACAAAGAAAGCAGGGATACTTTGTGTACCCACTTTGCTGACCAAGCAGAAAATTCACCATTTTCAAGTCCACACAAATCAGCCATTTATGAGTGTTGTAATTTAGCTTTTCAAGAACAAATTGGATACCATCATACTCTTCTTTCATCTTGGTAGAATGGCCAAGTGGTACAGGAGCAAACTTATTGCCATTATGCAAAAGTACAACTTTCAGAAAATTATTATTTACTGCTTCTATATTGAAGTATTTCAGGGAGAATTTTAGCAGTTTAGGCTTATTTGAGGCTATCAATATCTTCTAAACTAGAGCCAATCAGACAAAACCAATGTTATATTCGTAATCAGCGACCTTCAAAACCCCAGAAAACACTCCTAGATGGTCTGCCAAAGAAAAAAAATAAAAATTTGTTGACCAGTGTTATAAGCCACTTTATTCTTTTGTAATCTGATTTCAAAATTTGGTAGTATGCAAAGAAATACTTATAGAACCAGGTTTGAAGGGAAAAAAATTTACTGAATCTACTAAAAGCTACATCAAAATCTGCAGTTTCTAAGTTTTCTTAAATGTGAAAAAATGATGCAGGCTTAACATCCTTAACTGCAATGCAATGCGGCAGTCTTTCAATAGAGATTACATCATACTGAAGTTATGCAAACATTTTGGGAAGCTCAAGAGTGAGATACTGGACACATTGTTGGGGCTATCTTTGAGTGAATTATACTTTTCATTTTATCAGTATAAATATCCCAATTATTAGAGTTTGCTTAAGTGCTTTTTTTTATCAGTGTTTCACAATCAAGTGATAACAATGTCGGCTCCAAAATATTTCATTTGATTAATACTAATCTTTCAGGCTTGCCAATTTTCTTAATTATTTAATAAATGCATTAGAAAAAAATAATTTTATTTTGACCTCTTTAGTCCAGTAAAAATTTTCAGATTCTAATTAATTTATATCTGATTCTATACCTACACTATCCAAGAACAGTCTTTAATTCTCCTCAAGATAAGATATCAGTCTGCAGAGAATTTATTTATTCTAAAACAACTAAGAAAAAAATGCTAGAAGAAAAAGGAAAACTTTGATTAAGCTAGCTAAATAAAAAAAAATAAACATTTCATTTCATTTAAGTACACTTTTTAATGAAGTCCACCAGACCATGATTCATTCTCTTCAAACCCTGGTCTTGATATTTGTAACAACCAACAAAATGCTTACTATGAAGCTTTACAGCAAAAGCCGAGTCTGTTGAATTCTCATCTTGCTCAAGTTGAGGCTCTGAATGGGTATCTCTGTAGGTTGGTAATTCTCTTAGTTGCTAGCGAATTACAAGGCACTTTTTTACTAATCTAAGAACAATAGTACAACAGCATGCTGGCACCAACTAAAGCTACTCGATGGGTGGATTCTAGTGAAATTTCCTAGCTGACCACCATTTTTTCATAATGGTTTCAAGAGGCCAAAGTAGTCATCCAGAAATTCAAACAGGCAGACAACAAAGTCTTAGATGGTAGAAGAAACTAACATGCAAATGTAATATTTACAAATTACAATTCAGCAAAGCAAATATCTCCAATCAATTTTCACACATATCTACCAAAACAATACAGAGAATAACACAGTAATGACAGCATCAAGTTTGGTCCCAATGAATACTACAGAACTTACAAACTAATTTTAAGTAACCTGTTTCTGAACTTTACACAATTATATTTTATTACACTTTTTCTCCATAAAATTCTTAAAGTCTTCTCAAACTATTTTATAACTCCTAACACCTAACCTAAAAATAAATTTCAAACTACTATGCTAAGTGAACAGCACCATAACAATTACATAATTTTCCTTCTGCTTTATTTTCTGCTTATCTATATTTTCTCTCCTTCCCTCTGTTTCTGTGAGAAATTAAATTCTAAAAACAAAATTTGTTTTTTCTCTTGAACAACAAGCAATTTACCATGTTTAATACTGATATGATATTAATGGCTGCCAGCATAGTAAGTCTTCTATTGCTAAGTTTCAGCATTAAGTATAGTAGTTCAAGTAAACCCATGTACTCGTTCAGCTCTCATTGCTCCATTTAACAACTTTCCAGACACCAAATTAATTCTACTAAAAATAAAAATGTGTCAGAACTTATAACCTGATAAATCCTTGCAATGACCAGTTCAGGAAACTGCTGTTGAGAATTTAGCATCCATCCACAGAAAACGAACCCTGACTTATTCATTATTTATGGTAATCAGTTCAACTTTAGCCACAAATTGAGAAATGTGTTTTGGCTACACAGAATGGTCCTCACTGCTACAGAGTTTGGATATATGTATATATATATATCACTGCCATATAACAGAAAGCTTAGCAATGCATATAATTAACAGGTAAGTGCTTGATCAGTAGGTAAGTGCCTTGTTTCTTAAATTATCAGGCCATGGAGAAAAAGCATTCAGAATTGGCTTCTTACTGCTAACATACAATTAAACAAACAAACCCTAAGTATTTTCTTTGGTACTCAAATCCTCTAAAATCATTTTTCTTTTTGAAATAAAGTTACTCACAGTATGACTACCTGATAAAAGGAATTTGTTTTTACATTTTCCAGTCTACAGTATGTAATACTTAAAGATCAAGTGTCTTTCTCCTTGTCAAACCCCCATCTTGACTGTCAGGGTCTAAGGTCAGACATCTCACTACTAGAAGATGCAGGGTATTTATCAGCTTTGGTGACTAAGCAAGTTATTTAGGTACAACTCAAACAGTAATCAAGGAGCAGGCCAGTCGAGAGTTAGCTATGGAGCCTCCGTCACATTGACCAAAAAACTCTACTAAAACTTTTTTTTTTTTTTAGGTGTGAGAAGAAACCAGAAAAAACCCAAGAGAGAGAGAATCATGCCAGGAGAAGAGGTGCACCAAACATTCAGACCTACCAAGGAGTTGAACTAAGGACTGGCCATTAGCCTACCACTGTACCATCATCATACCATTATTTCTTTTAGCCAAGAAAAAGCTTAAATTTCCAAAGACTTAGTATTAATACTCAGCATTTTGATGAAATGGAAAGAAAAAAAAATTCTATTTCACACCATGCATCTAGATCTTCTGAGTGGTTATTCATTTTAAGTCTTTACTCAATGATAACCATCAAATTAATTAGTTCAAAATCATTAATGATCAGAATATCTTTAACTTTTGAGCAATTTTTAAAGGCGATTATGTCATAAAACTATGTGAGACTTTGTTTTATGGTAAATGAGTTGATAATTGTTGTTTTCAAAACTCTTTACAGAAGTAGGATAAAGACACAAACCATGGGAGGACAGTAAATGAAATAAAACATTTTAAAAATAATACTACTAAAACTTTTCCAGAAAGAAATCACACTAAAAAACCTCAAGTGAAAATAGTAAAAAGCAAAATAATTAGCCTTGGATCTGCTTTGGAAAATTGGCAGAAATATTTTACTGGCTTTTACTCATAAACAGATAAGTGTTTTTCATAGTAGCGCATTGCAAAAAGGCTTTTCTAAAATATTGGCAGGAAAAAACCAAATTTAGATTTCATACATGGCTGCTTTGTTTGTTTGTTTGGTATGTTTTATACTGGAATCACTCATATTTGTTTTTCAGACTTTTAAAATGAAAAAATATCATTTTTCAGAGCTCCATTAAGCTTAAACTGGTGGGCAGAAAATGAAATGCTTTTTCTCATGGTCTGAACCAAACCCATTTGATGAAATGTCATCACTTTATGGTAACTTTGGTTCTACATATAATTTGGAGTATAAATTAGAAAAACAAGTTTCCAGTAAAAAAAAAAAGAAAGTCTAATAATAAGATGCATACAGGTTCCTGTGTGGTTTTCCAGATGACCTCTATTTCAAAGCAAATTTTTGCACAGAACAGCTTAGCAATGGCCAAACACTGGATCTGCACATTTCCTGTTTAAAGTGAGGTGATAAATCAAAAATTATTGGAGCTTAAGTTGCATATTTAAGAAAACACCACCGCCAGAGATGACAGTATCAAAATAAGAATTTAATTAATCATTTTTTCACAGATTATTCAATACTTTTGGTTTGCAACTTCAATGAAGCATTGAAACTAAAATGACCAGTACAACTGATTAAAAGTGACATACACACACTGCTGGCATTATTAGTGAGTCTATGGTTCTCGTGTGAACATTTATTCTCAGAATATAAAGACTTATTAATATCATTTATGCGAGGCAAAGATGTGGAGAGAATTGAGATGGCATTCTGCAAAAGATAAACATGCACACACCAGCCATAACAAGAGCTGCAGCCCCAGAATTATATCCCTAACAGATCTCACCCGTGGTACTACTTTTGAGTTCATAAGCTTGATCTAATCATTTAAATATTTTATAGATAACACAGATGCTTCTATAAATCAAAAAGCAAATTAAAAAATGTTTATAAAAATTAATGATTCAGAATTCTCTCATATACTTTGTGTCATATGGAGAAAAAAAGACAGACTGACACCTAAAGTATTGAGAATTTAATTGTGTGACTGCATCTTGCAGAAGAAATTTAAATTCTCACAGCAGTTAACGCTAATGTCTAAAGCCAATGCTAAGAGGAAAATCTTCCACACACACACAGGCTTCTTCTTTTATTATTGATTTCATCATGCTGCTAAAAGCTGATTATGTATAATCCATTTTAAAGTATTGAGCTCACTGTTTATCTTGGGAATTCAGCTAACAGCAATAAAGATGTGGTAATCAGTCAACAGAACTTTTTTACTCACAGCAAATAGCAACAGAGTCTGGAGAAAGGATATTCTTCTCAAACTTTCTCAGTGCAAGGATAAGACAGGCTCAATGGCGACTAGAGAAAGGCTGCATTACAGTGACCACTCAAATATTCTGGCACAAACAGGTATGAGGCATGAGCAAGTTGGCCTGACCTTTAGAATGCTGCTTTTTTCCTTTTTTTTTTAAATTATGAGCTCTTAAAAAAGGAGAATAAAAAAAAGCTCTAGTAAGCTATATAAGATATAAAAACAGCAATGGCTATGATAGATTTGTCTAAAATAAAATACTTTACTTTGTGACATTCATTTTTTAAACAAAGCTAGAAAAAAGAGCAAAAATTCAAAACCATTGTTGAAAAAACAAAGTTCAGGTTTACATATATTAAAATAATTAAAATTAGAGAGAAACATGAGAAAAAAAAGCAGCATCAACGTTTCTTTCTTATTTCCAGGTTTAAAATATTATGGTTCATAATTTTAAAAATTGTTATATTTTAAATAGTGTACTAACAATTTGTTTGACAGATTTTTGATTTTGTAATAATTCAGGGGGAAAAAATTTAAAAGATGTATCCCAATAATGAGGCAAATAATCAATGTACTGCCACACATATATGTGCATATAATTAATGGCAGGAATATATATTTAGAGTAAAATAATTAAGTACCACATAAAATGTATGCTTTTATTTTAAAATGCACAAATAATTGCAATATTTATTAACTGGATTTTTCATATAATTTTTGTTGTGACAATACCAAAGTCAAAAACATCAAAGAAGCAATTGTAATGTGAGTTTTTTTCTCAGTTGTAATTAGATTCTGTTGTGCAGTGAGTGCTATCACGCAACAGTGAGTGTTGAAGCAAAAGAGATACATGATTCCAATGGCATAAGTAGAAGCAGCTTTCAAGATGTCATTTAGAATTTTCTCACAAAAATAGAAGATTCTTCCATGCCTAAAAATCAAGTCACCACAAGCCAAGTTAGCAAAGAGAATTCTGCAAGCATGCAGATAAAGTCAAATTTAACAATATTTACTTTTTTATATGATAACCTGGTGGAAAACTATCATATATAAAACTCATTGAAAGAATTATATTGGTAATATTATCTTGCACTTATGCCTCTCCTAGTTTCTGTGATAGTATTTTTTTAAAAATAATTTCTAAAAAAATTTTAATTTGAATCATGTTACCATGAAAATGTCTGTAGGCCAACCAAAATCACTTTAATTTTTCTCTAAAATTATTTCATTTGCCAATTCTTTGAACAATCTACTAAATGATTTAAATATAATTGCATGTTCTTCTTTATGTATTTGCTATTATAATTGATTTTTTTTTGTTAATGTACACATTCAAATATAAAAACTATTCATAGTCCTTAAAAATGTATTTAAAAAGTGGTCTCTCAAAAACAGGTTATTTTGTATAATGTATATCTCAAATCTAGCTTACTGTTTAAACCATATTTACTAACCACACATATACACAATGGTTCTCTAGTATATATATATATATATTTTTTTTTTTAAATATGTGTAATTTATGTTTACCTTTTTCCTTCTTAAAATGGCTAAATAAAACAAATACCTGCCAATCCTGTTTTAAAAAAATTAATTAAGTTTTCAATGCAGAATTTGGAAAATATTTTTCAAAAAAAAATTGTATATCATTGCTCCTTCTGTCTCCCCCCACTTTTTCACTTTGCCACTACATCTTCAAGATATTTCAGCAAAAACTTTTTAAAAAATAAACTTATAATGGCTACTTTAAGATTGTTTTCCAAAATCTTTGAAAGTTCAAACAAACTTGTGCTGGAAAAAATTTCTATCAAGCCTGTGTGTATCCAAGTTCTGATCACTTTCTTGTTTGTCTAATGGCATCTTCATTTCCGATTTATATGAACTGACACTAGTAACCAAGCAAGCAGCCAGCACCTTTTGGTGCCACAGACTATATTAAGTTTTCAAATATGTCTCTTATAACATATTTTCCTCTAGGTTTTTAAAATGTTCCTTTGCAACTGTTCAGTAAAAAAATGAAAATGTGAAACAATCTTAAATGAACATTATCATCACTTGAACACATCAGTGGTATTCCAGCAACTTGGTAATTATGTGACAAATCAAACTGCTCAGAAAGTTGCTTGGCTACAAATGGATTTTAAGCATGCAGTTAGAGACATGCAAGTAGTTCCCTTAACCCTTAATCAATGGTAAATAACAGAAAAACAGAACCTCCACTTAAGAAAAGTAGCTGAGGTAGTGTAATGTTGTTATTAGGTTAACCAATATTCAAAGATTGATCTTAAATATACAAACTAGTGGTAAAAAGGAAAAATATAAATACTTCCACACTATTTAAAGCAAATTGAATTTTTTTATCAAGAATCTAGGTCCAGAGTTTCTTCTCAATTTTTAAATATTTTTAAGAGGCTAAATATTGCAAAGTCAGAAAACAAACAAAGCACAAGATGGTCTCTATTTTCATGGTTTCAAGTTATTAGAAAACTTTTTTTTACATACAGCTATACAAATGAATACATTGTGACTACATACACTAACAAATTGCCTTCTTTCATATGCCTCATTTCACAATATCAGAGATCAATAAAAACTATTGCTATGGTTACCTAGCAATACATATATTTTTTCTTCTTCTTTCACTTTAAGAGCTATCTTGTAGTATACCTGACCACTGTCTAGATAAGATGTTCCATCAGCACCCTCTACAACCATACACTTCACCCACAAACCAAAACATTTAGCAGCTGTGAAGCCTGTTATTCCACAGTGAATAAACCTACTAATATTTTAATGCTTGCTCTATCATTTTTGTATTTTTACGTTAGTTTGTGTGTTATAAATAGTATCAAAAAAGCTCATTTACTTAAATATTCCAAGAAAATTAAAGAAGTGTGATAATTGGAAATGTTACTTAAAATCTTTTATTTAACTTCTATGAGGGGATTTAAAAACGTTTCTAGCCTGATCCATTTAATGATATGCCATGGCCTCCAGCAAATTTCACATTTCACTTTATACACTTTCTCTATCTGCTTAAAAATATAATATACTAAGAGACTTTTTTAACACCTTGATATCTGCTAACCAAATAGTTAACATTTTAAAAATATAAAATGTATGCAAAATTCAGTAATATGAAATCAAAAATCAGTTTGACATAAAAGTAGATAGCATGCTACTTTTTTGATAATTTTAAACCTTTGTGTACCACCTGAGGTGCATTTGCACTGTGATCCCCTAAAATATACTCAGCACAATTTAAGCAATAGAGACTATGACACGTAATATACCTCCTTCGACAATATAAACCTTTAAAACAAATCCATATTGCTCCAACCTCACATTTTGCATCTCAACCATATTTGACTAACACAAATACTATTGCTTCTAAGCTTGGGTGAAAATACACTCTGGATGGTATAAGTAAATTTGAAAATTACATGGTATATCAAGGGTTAAAACAATCAATCTAATAGTTCATAAAATATTTAGAAAATATAAATACAAAGAGTGATAGAAATCAGAATTTAGGCAAGATTTAGCATCAAGATTCAAAATGATTTTTAAAAGTCCTATTTTTCCTGGTTTTATTTTTGTAACTTAGAAAATTATATCATTTTACTAGTTTGCTAGTTATAATTATAAATAAGCAATAGAGTTTTAAAATATTATACCTCTTAACTATTTTGATAAATAAAGTTTTTAAAAGTCACACTTAAAAGATAAGAATGAACTAATTTTATTCTGAACATTAACCTGCAGATCTGGAGACAATGGTGATATATCAATAGGAGGTTTACATATCATTTTCTGAACATAATATCCGTGATGAAGATGTCACAGACCTAGAAGATGAAATTTCCACAGAAATTCATAATAGAATAAGTTTTGCATTAAATGTGTAGTTGAAGCAAGTTGAACAACAAAAAAAATTTTTTTTAAATAGAAAAAAAAAAAATATTTAATCTGAACCCAACTGACTGCCTTTTAAAATAGTCACCAGCTGAATCCACACCATTTATCATAGGCACCAAGCTGTTCCACTGTCAGTGATAAAAAGGTTTCAAACATTTGTCACAATGACTTAACATAGATATCAATTTCCATAGAAACCAACTGATCTTTTCTATTTATTATTCAAAATTTAACAGATGTTGTGCTGCAAAAATCTTGGTTATAACTGTGCATATTAGCACAAAGGTCGTGTATAACTCGATACATTACTCCATTGCATATAATTGAAGACTATTCACCAATAAACTATTTCATATCCATGTACTTGGTTATTACGTGTTATTGTTACAATATTGATAAGTGACAGGAGAGTAGCTTGTACTAGATGAATGGCTCCACCCTCTCCACTTGGCAACCTATACCAGAGTTGCACTTAAACACTTGTTGTTGCTGCATGGGAAAGGAGTTGCGAGGAAAAGCCCCATAGAACTCTGCTTTCGGGTGGAGGAGGAAATCCGCATGGCCAGCTGGTTAAAAGAAAGAAAAGAGAGGTAAGAAGATACCATATTAGGAAGGTACGTCAAATCAAGCTGATTCCTACTGGGAAACATCAAGGCTTTGGTTGCAAGATTTTTTTTTTTTTAAATACAAATATTCTTTTTGTTTTCCTTGGCCCTGTCAAAGTCGGAAGTGTTGGAACCCCCTGTGTGGTCAGACAACTACAGTACTACACTCCCTCACCAGAGCTGTCCCCTTTGTTGACATCAATGTACAAAAACAAAAATGGTGAGTCTACAATTATAGCAGTGCATGCACACACGTGTGTGTAAAATCAGAAAATGTGAAAAATTAAATCTGAATGGTTTCTGCAATAATTTGCAAAAACTCAGAAACAATTGGGAGGGGGGAGGATGCATATGGAGAAAGAATTTTGAAATATGTAAAACAAAGCCAAAAATCTATGATTCAGAGATACATAGTGAAAGTGTTTACACTGGCATATCATCTTGTCAAATCATATGAGAGGCACTGTTATTTTTATGGTATGTAACTTAAGTAAACCTGCACATTCATTCATATTCAAGATTTCTCTTCACTTCCCTTTCTTAAATTTGCCCCTTTAATTGTCTTACATCTATAGTCTGGATTTACATGAAGCTCTTCTGATGTTCTTCAATTACGAAAGCA
Source organism: Nautilus pompilius (assembly GCA_018389105.1). Lineage (NCBI taxonomy): Eukaryota > Metazoa > Mollusca > Cephalopoda > Nautilida > Nautilidae > Nautilus > Nautilus pompilius. The sequence continues at coordinate 401,451 of JACATO010000656.1, read as the reverse complement.
CACTAACAGTTTATCTTACTGTTTAAATCATAACCAGTTAATTTCTCAAACTCTCATTTTCCAATCTTTTTAGGAATAAAGTAATAGTAATCATTATCCCATTACTAGCAGAAATCTAATATTCAGAGAAGACAAAAATTATCGATCAATGACATTTCTTTTTGTTTTGTTTGGAAGCCCAAAATAGATTGGAATGCACCAAGAATCATTGATTTTCTTCTATTTTTACTATTTGTCAGTCTATTTTTTTTTTAATTAAACTGAATTGATAATTAGATCTTTGTAAGCTTTTTTAAAATATCAAAATTTCTTTTTTACATGGTGAAAAAAAATCCTTAATGTCTTTAACAGCAATAATGAGTTGCTTTATTTTCTTTTTTATTGTCTTCACATTAAGCTCATCATTTTGCAGAGTGTCTCCATGAACTTTGGTAGAACTAAAATGCTACAGTGAGTCCATATTTAATAGCAGAATATTAGGCTGTATTTTCATCAGATTAGCAAGTAAATTATCAAAATCTCTCTGGTAGAATCAATTTTGACCCAACTACATAAAAACAACATCAGATTTAAAAGGTTGGTGCTAACCCTCTGCCAACTGATGTCTACAGTTACTCACTATGCCTAATCTGCATTAATTAGGATATATCAACAGAGATAAACCTCACCAATCAACAATTCTGAGCCAGCTTAATAGTCAAATTATATTTTTTAATCAAGCAATAAATATTTTTACATGAAATTAATAGTGTGTTCTGGAAAGATCTTTTTTTTCCGTTTATTAAAACTTGGATTTTGCAACAGTCCATATTTAGAGACAAATAAATGATATAAACAATATTCTTTTTGGTGAATAGTTAGAAAAATGATAAATCAATGAATTACATAATGGTGGTGGCTGATCCTCAATCTTCATTAGCCCTCACTCAGCCTGTCAAGGCTTCTCCAATTCAGTCAAGTGGATTTCCTCTCTCTCCACTAATAAAGACCACTTTCTCACAGGATGATCCCTTGCAGAAGCTGATGGCTTTTGCCTTGCTTCTGCATAGGTGCAGGATGCTTACCTCAGTAACTCCAACAGAGATGCTCCACTCAAATAAATGGAGCCAATTAAAATGTGTCTCTTGTTCCTAAGCAATCACAACATCCAGTTCTTAAGCTAATTAAGCTCATGACAAAAAAAATTAAATATATTTTTAAAATACATGCTGATGTTAAGCTGAAAAAAAGAATATTAAAATAAATGTGAAAGTTATAAATACTGCTCTTAATGGTTGTTTTTTATGTAGAGGTCACAGCATTAAAATGTGAATGTACAATCTCAAAAAATTAGAATATCATGGAAGAGTTCATTTTTTTCAGTAATTTAATTCAAACAGTGGAACTTTCATATATATTCTAGATTCATTACACATAAAGTGAAATATTTCAAGCCTTTTTTTGTTTTAATTTTGATGATTATAGCTTACAGCTCATGAAAATCAAAAATCCACTATCTCAAAATATTAGAATATTTCATAAGATCAATAAAAAAAAAAGGATTTATAATATAGAAATACTGAACTTCTGAAAAGTATGTTCATTTATGCACTCAATACTTGGTAGAGGCTCCTTTTGCACGAATCACTGCATCAATGCAGCATGGCATGGAGGCGATCAGCCTGTGGCACTGCTGAGGTGTTATGGAAGCCCAGGTTGCTTTGATAGTGGCCTTCGGCTGGTCTGTATTGTTGGGTCTGGTGTCTCTCATCTTCCTTTCGACAATATCCATTAGATTCTCTATGAGGTTCAGGGCAGGCGAGTTGGCTGGCCAATCAAGCACAGTAATACCATGGTCAGCAAACCAGTTACTAGTAATTTTGGCACTGTGGGAAGGTGCCAAGTCCTGCTGGAAAAGGAAATCAGCATCTCCATAAAGCTTGTCAGCAGACGGAAACATAAAGTTCTCTAAAATCTCCTGGTAGACGGCTGCGTTGACTTTGGACTTGATAAAACACAGTGGACCAACACCAGCAGATGACATGGCATCCCAAATCATCACTGACAGTGGAAACTTCACACTGGACTTCAAGCAACTTGGATTCTGTGCCTCTCCACTCTTCCTCCAGACTGTGGGACCTTGATTTCCAAATGAAATGCAATATTTACTTTCATCTGAAAAGAGGACTTTGGACTACTGAGCAATGGTCCAGTCCTTTTTCTCCTTAGCCCAGGTAAGATGCTTCTGACGTTGTCTCTGGTTCAGGAGTGGCTTTACACTAGGAATGTGACGCTTGTGGCCCATTTCCTGGACACGTCTGTGCGTGGTGCCTCTTGATGCACTGACTCCAGCCTCAGTCCAATCCTTGTGAAGCTCCAAGTTCTTGAATCGGCTTTGCTTGACAATCCTCTCAAGACTGCAGTCATCCCTCTTGCTTGTGCACCTTTACCTACCACACTTTTCCCTTCCAGTCAACTTTCCATGAATATGCTTTGATACAGCACTCTGCGAACCGCCAGCCCTTTCAGCAATGACCTTCTGTGGATTACCCTCCTTGTGGAGGGTGTCAATGAGTGTCTTCTGGACAACTGTCAAGTCAGCAGTCTTCCCCATGATTGTGGTTGTGTGTACTGAACCAGACTGAGAGATTCATGGTATTTATACTGCATACGAGATCTCTTGAAAAAGTATCCAACTTATTTTTTCCTGTGAGAAGTAATGACATTAGGGAGGCAAAAGTATGCATAGTGTAGCTGCTCGCCTTCATGTGCATGCGTGGTTTTTGGTGGGCTTCCTGGATGCATCAGTCGCTGTCAGGCAGCCATCGCGTGAGGTGCTGTACTACTTACTCGTCGCATTTCCATTCCGCCTGTGATGACGGAACGTGTGGAGAAACGATCTTGCATCAAGTTTTGCCAAAAGCTTGGAGATACCCAAGCGGAAACAATTTGCAAAATTTAACAGACTTTTGGTGACAATACCATGGGTGTTACCCAAATAAAAGAATGGTACAACAGGTTCAAAGATGGCTGCACACTGGTGGAGAGTGACCAGCGTTCTGGGAGGCCTTCAACAAGCTGCAATGCAGTTGTTATCGAGAAAGTGCAGACCTTGATAATGGAGGATCGTCATTTGACGGTGCGGGAAATTGGTGACGAGGTTGGGATCAGTAAAGATTCTGCACATGCAATTTTAAAGGAGGATTTGGGGTTGCGCAGAGTGGCAGTGAAATTTGTGCCCAAGCTGCTTTCTCAGGAACAACAACTTCGTCTTGAGTTGCGCAGGACCTGCTGGATACTGAGTTCCAGAATACCGTGATAACTGGAGATGAGACGTGGGTGTAGGGGTACGACCCGGAAACCAAAGCTCACTCATCACAGTGAAAGCATCCAACGTCGCCAAGGTCCGGAGCAAAATCAAGGTGATGCTGACTGTTTTCTTCGACTACCGAGGCGTTGTGCATCACGAATATGCACCAGAAGGACAAACAGTTACAAAGGAGTACTATCAGGAAATCCTCTGACATCTTCGTGATGCAGTTCTGCGCAAAAGACCGGGTTTGTGGGCCTTGCAAAACTGGCAGCTGCATCATGACAATGCCCCAGCTCAATGGCCAGGCTCCCTACTCTCCAGACATGGCTCCTTCTGACTTCTGGTTGTTCTCAAAAATGAAGACGCCACTGAAAGGCTTCCACTTTGAGAGCCAAGAGGTCATCATGTGGAATGACAGTGGGGCTGACAGCCATTCCAGAAGAAGCATTCCAGACGTGCTTCAAACAGTGGAAGGATCCTGGGCTAAGTGTGTGGAGACACAAGGGGCCTACTTCAAAGGGGATTAGCAATTGAACCCCACCAAGTATGTAATTTTTTTTTCCCAGCCTAAGGTCGGATACTTTTTCAACAGACCTTCGTAAATAGTGATTTACTCAAACTCGAAATGGAATATTCTAATATTTTGAGATATGTTTTTTCTATTTTTTTTTAGCTGTAGGCCGTAATTATCAAAATTAAAATTAAAATTAAAAAATGCTTGAAACATTTTAGTTTACATGTAATGAGTCTAGAATATATACAATTTTCACTTTCTGAAATAACTGACAAAAAATATTTAACTCTTCCACGATATTCTAATTTTTTGAGATGCACCTGTAAAGATTTTAGAATTTTTTTAGAGCATCTTAGACTAAAAGTAGAAAAGATAATGTTTAGTTAAGAAAGCATTATAATTTCATATTTCAATTTATACATGCGAGAGAAGTGAATGCATACTTTACTGACACTATATACGTGCCTTCTGATAACTTCAATTAAAAATCTCTTTAATGACTTAGACTATCAAGCTTGCTGTAAAAATAGATAACATGATCCAGTTAAAGCACCATCATACATAGAATTACCTATATTTTGCAAAAAAGAAAAATGCTGTACTGGTCATTAAAAATAAGGATAAAAATGTTTTATCTGGTATATACTTGCTCGTGTATACCCAGATGGTAATAAAAGCCACCCATATAGAGTAACAAAATACCAAAACTATTATGAATGTGAATTAAATGCAGAAAGCATTACCTATTGCAGTAAGCAAAACAAATAGGTTTTAAAGCAACATCATCTCAGTTAATGTGTATGTGTTTGCTGAAGATAAAGTTGTACCACATATAATTACAAATTTAAATAATGAGAGAGAACATGTAGATCTTTTGCTTATTCCACAAGAAGATCAAATTCATTAAACCCTAAAAATCTATCTAGACTAAAAATAACACAAATAAAGAATAAATCAAAAATCTTTATATGCCAAACTGTTAGTTAACCTATACAGACGAGAAAGAACTTTATAAACTACAAGGAGATGGGTATTCGAAATTCACTGGTTTTACCTACATTGCCTAAAATGTATAATAAATTAGAATTTTAAAATGTTGCAGCAAAATCAAAAGTAACCTAAAAATTTTATGCAGATCTTGATTGAAAGTGTTTGCTAAAGTATGAAAACATACTAAAAGCACAAAATACTATGATAGACATATTCCATCATCTTTTTTGTTACTGAGTTTATAGAAAGTGCCTGAAACTAAACAAATTAAATTAAAAGAAGATAAATTAGTGGTTAAAATTTAAGCATTTTCTTTTTGATATATAAAAAGAATTTAAAACTGATTAGGAAAATAAAAATAGTAAAGATCATAATTTTTTATACCTAGAAGCATATGTGGATTGATTATAGGAAAAGTGGATGCAGTAAAACCACTAATTATGCAAATGTTATTAGATCCAGAGTTTTTAGATTATTCTGCAATGTGTTTTTTTGGAAAATTTTTACATCAACCTGAATATCAAATAATAAAAAAGTGAGTTTACTAATAAACATCAGATAATAAATATTTTTTCAAATGAAAATACATTAAAGAGTGAAAATTTAGATCCACAAAATGTTAAAATAATAGATGAGGAAATGAACAAGAAATGTGTGTAGAATGCTTTGAAGACCCAGATGATATTCCTGATCTCAAAGATTAGACAAGATTATCAAAAGTAAAAAAATGAGAGACAAAAACCAAACAAACCCAGAATCATTTTATACTAGAGGTCAGCATAATAATATTGATACTTTTTATATTTTCAAAAATTGCCAAAAACTTCCCATACAAACCATCAGAAGTCATTCAAAAGTAATAAATCCTCTTTCTATATGTAAAAAAGGTCTCCAACATATTTGGGATGATTTAGTTAATAAGGTTTTGACTTGATGAATTTTAATATTTTACAGAAAAATGTTGGGAGTCAGACTATTGGTTAATACATAGATAAATTATCTGATAAATATAATAGTAAGTACTGTTCAAAGTTTGAGAAATTGTATTATCCCATCTAATGATTCTGCAGGAAGTTTTGCTTACAAAGCTAAACTATGCCAAAAAATGTTTTGCTTGAAAGATTTTTTATATGCAGTATGAGAAATAATTATGGAAAAAGGAAAAACTGGGCATAAAATCCAAATGACACACTTAGAATCACATCTCATGTGTAAAAGTGAAATGTTCCATCATACTCTCATATGTTGATATAGTGCACTGTGATTATCATGCAAGCAATCAAAGTGACACACCTGCTAAAGGACTATAAAAGTATAGGCAGTGATATCATTGTAGGGTGATGAATATTATGGCTCCTGGGAAGAAAATATCATGACAAGCAAATAGAAATCAAAGTCCTGGCTAGTGAAGGCTACTCTGTGCAGCATACTGCAGCTCGACTTCATGTTTCAAGAGGAACTGTGTGCCAAAGTGAAGAGGATATGTGAAACTGGTACAATTGACAATAGACATGGTTGAGGAAGAAAGTCTAAACTCTCCCAAGGTGATGCTAAGTATCACAGGATATGTTCTCTATGTGATAGACAATGAGCCAGTAGAGATCTTGCAAATGATCTAGCTGCGAGTACAGGTGTTAACCTTTCTTCAAGAACAATATGCTACACATTAGCACTATGTGGTCTCATTTCATATGAAGCTGCCCAAAACTTTTGCCAAGAAGAGGCAACCAAATGGCAAGGTTGAAATGGGAGCAGAAATCAAACACTAAGATAACCAAACCTGGAAAAAGGTGTTCTTTACTGATGCTTCCAGGTTTGATGTGTTTGGCAATAAATAACAACAGTTCATTCAAGGGCAGACCAGAAAGCAGTATAACAGTCAGTATACAACAGTTACAGTGAAACATGGTGGTGTATCTATACAAGTTGGGGCTGCATATTAGCCAAGAGTGTCAGAAATTTGCCTAAAAGTGAAGGTATACTGGCTGCCAACAAGTACAGGCAGGTTCTCAACCATTATTCCATTTCCTCAGGAAAACATGTCAATGGGTAGGGATTCATCTTTCAACACAAAAGTAACACCAAACATAAGCCAATATGATGAAAAACTATCTGGAATGTAAAGCGATTAATGGAACACTCACAAAGATGCCTTGGCTTGCAAAAAGTTTTGATATGAACATTATGGAGGCTATATGGTGTTATATAGAAACTGAGAAAGTCAAAAGGGCTTGTAATCATAGGTTGAATTGTGGAAAATGCTACAGGATACTTGGAACAATATTCCATGGTCATACATTGATAACCTGTGTGGGCTCATGAAAACAAGGTCTCATGCCCTATAAAAAGCATAGGACTCAAATACCAAATACAGTACTAATAATAAAGTAAAATGTATTCATTTTGTTTTCATAATTTTTCTGTAATAATGCTTTGCGTATGTATTATATATATCTCGGTTTAGATTACTCATTATTTGTGCATATCCTGTTTTTCCATAATTATTTCTAGAACTGTATATTAAATGTCATTTTATAAAATGAAAGAAAGAAATCTAAGAATTTGATCTCATAAAATAATTTTAAAGTGTATTTATGAAAAAATTGGTGAGCAAGCAAGATTTTTGTCAAATCAAAATTATTTAAGCAATTATGAATACAGATAAGCAGCTAGCCTTACTTGCTCTGGTACCTATTGCTCAATATCTAGAAGTTGTACCTTTAATGCCTTAAAAATTAATACCAATAGAAGAACAAACATTCAGATTTATTAAGTCCCAAGGCTCTAACTAATGTTGTATAAAGACATAGGTGGAGCAGCTGCCAATACTGATATGGGATTTAAAGCCAGACATGATTATACAATAGAAAAATCAAATTCCAAAGGTAGCTTTGGTTTCTATCTTCCTCTAACTCACATCTTTGGGTTTTGTGAAGACTATAGAAAAATAATAATATTATATGTAATGAATTAAAATTGTTTTGACAAAGAAAAGAGATAATGATGTCATTTTTAAAGCAAATGGAATCAATGCTGAAAAAGTTCATTTGGTGAAGATCATGCTGCATTTGCTGTGCCTAAAGTTGTCTGATGAACAACAACTATAATTTGTTAGGATGCTTTAAAGTAATCTATAATATTGGTATGATTTAACTGAAGTTCCACAAAGTACTAATTTTGATTGGAATTTACTATTTCAGTGGAAACAGAAAAGCCTAGATATGTTGCCTTAGGATTTCAACATTCTAAAGATAATAACCAAGAAGCAAATCCTATACAGTATTTAATGAATGTTCAATTACCAATGCTTGTTCTTCTAAATAGTGATAGATATGCCCCATTTGATCTAAATCTAGATTTTAGAAGAAATTATTTTAGTAAAATCTATAAAGAATAAAATGGTAGACTTTAAACACAAGTTTAATGGAACAGATGATGTAGTTTCTGGTAATCAAGTTCCATCCATTGAGTTTAAAGACTTTACTTTCTAATTGTTTCTAATGTAGGTAAACAATCAAAAGGCTAATAAACAGCTTAGCTGATGTAAAGCTTATGTAGCTGTTTTGTCAGAGAATTATTAATGTACAATCAGATAGTACTAAATAAAATGTCTTGTAAATTTCTTTTACAAAATTTTTTGCTAAACAAACAGAATATATTTCTCATGAGTTTTCTTTAAGTGACACCAAAAGCAAAAATTGATAAGAACATATGAAGGTGTTACTTTGAAGTTGAATAAAGATCAATTACACGATTTTCCTTCTCTTATTTTATGAGACAACAGAAATAATATGGCTAAGAAAGGTAAAGGCTTTGATTTAAAACTTAGCACGTCACAAATGAAACATTAGAAAGAAAGGAAGATTTTTACCTGTAGTTATCTGATCTGTTTTAAGAAGTATATTTCCGAAACTATTTTCTGGTAGTGGTTTTAATCAAGTTGAAAAGCTATTTTTTGATAGTGCTGTGACATCAATCACCAAGAGTTATTACAGTTTAATGGAATTTTTATGAAGGTACAGAACATGAAAGGTAAAAATGTTGGAGGATTTCTTGGAATTATTTTACCATCTTGAGGTACAATAGCTACAAGTTTTCTTGGAGGATTATCTCATGCTAGTGGACAGAAAACTATGGGTAAAGATTTGTATTTTAATCATCTAAAAAAGGGTTAAAGTTGTGCATGTGCTGAAGTTAATATTACAACTAAAGTATTTTTAAAAAAAAACTAGAAATTTACAAACAGATCAAATTTCAGGAGCTTATTTAATGAATAAATGAAAAGTTCGATAAGATTAAACTTCAAGATAATGTAAATAGAAAATTCAGTATTATTGTTCCTAATAAAATAAATGAATTAAAACTAAGATGATTTTTAGAAAAGATTCGAGATTATGAAGAGTTAAGGTTAAAAAAGAAGAAAAAAAAACAAACACTAAAATAGTTTCTCATTGCTATTTTTGTCTCACTTTCATGTCTCTCTCTTTGCTACTTACAATCCCATCAATCATCACTGTACATTTGGTTTAACATTTATAATAACTGTGTCATCAAACAAACTGAAGATACAAAAGAAAAAATAAGAGTAAAAAAATCAGTTAAAACATTAAATACACTCAGTTATACTCTGGATTATATAATTTCATGTAATGGTTCTTTAACTATAAAAAAAAACAAAAATTTGTTACAGAAATGGTTTCACTTTGTAGATAATCAGCTGAAGGTATCCGCAGAATCAACAAAGCCATTGATAGAATTAGCTAAAGCCACCTATAGAATCAGCAAAGCCTCTATTTATTTTTATGTATTAAATGATCATAAGTAAGTTCGAATTATCCTTCTGACTGAAACCACTGGTTCAAGTCTAATGACTGGTGATATTCTAATGATGGAGTTAAAAAAAAAAATGTATATAATTTGGTTCAACAAACAAATATATTTTGGATAGAACTGGAGTTTGCCAGTAATCATGTTACTGATTTAAATGAGCGTAAAGTTTTTGACAAAATAATAATCCGATTTCAACGACTGGAGTCAGAGTTGATGTTTCACTTAATGCATTAAATTAAGCTTATTATGGGGATGATAAATTAATAGATTGAACTGAGAGCACAATGGTTCATTCAGTAACAAGTTCAAATACGTACAAACTTAAAATAATAACATTTCTTTCTTTGAAAATATATATATTTAAAGTTCATATTTTAAAAAGGATCTGAATTTTGCACCAACAATTCTAAGCTTTTAACAATATAGTAGAAATTAAAGAATCAATATTTGCTATAGCACAAGGTAGTTATGAATTTTTATATATATATAAGTTATGACAGTGATACTGAATATTTGATGATTAATTTAAATTTAAGAAAAAAATAAAATTATAAATATTGCAAATCCAACTAATAATAATACTGATGCAAATAAAAGATTAAATTAAAAGATGCAGTACCTTCATCTACTGCTTAGAATAATGGAACAAGCACTATTCAAAATGTAGCTATAAAAAATTTATTATCAGTTTCAGTAATATCTTCAAATAGCTCATTAGCTCCAGGTAGGTCACTGGATAGGTAAAAGCCAAAACAAGGTGGCACATTAAGTTTATATGAACATCCTTATTTTAAAATGATAATTTATAGTGTAAGTTTTATATCTACAACTGTTGGTGTTACAGTTCATTCTTCAAAATATACAAACAGTTTTAGTAAAGTTTCAGATGGAAACGATTAAGTTAGAAAAAAAGTAATTTTAACAAAGAAAATAGAAGAGTGACATGTAAAATAACTTGATGAGTGTGAGGTGATGAAGACTCAATGATTAGTGCATTGTTTAAGAGGGTAGTGTAGAAGCTCAATGTTTGAGATGAATGAAAAAGTGATACAGAAGCACAAACAAATTAACAAATAGGGCAGTGGCGGCAGCATGGAAGCCTGCACACAAATATGAGGGTAGCATGGATCTCTATTCAATAATTAAAATTAAGAAATATGAAGGTGGTACATAGGTCTTTAAATGAAGAAATTACAAGTTTTACATGAGGGGGTGACACAAAGCCCTCTCACGATATCTATACTACTACTCCATAGTTGACTTTCTAAGCTAAAATTATCCAAAATAGAGTCAATTTAAAAAAAAAAACAAATATGTAGAACATGATTAGAAACCCTTTCTGTAACAAGTTCTTAATTAGTGAAAAATGCTTCAAATCCAAGTGAACAAAATTCCCTTCTTTTAAATCTAAGGATACTCTTTAAATGAGTCACTGAGGCAACTGACAAACACCAAGTAAAAAACTATGTACTACATTTTTTTAAAAAATAAAATTCATAAGTCTTTAAGTATGTGCAAAATATTTTTTTCTCTATGAAACTAATGTACTTTCTGGTTAATATAAATCCTTTATTACCCCCCCTACACATGCAGTAAGTTTCAACAAATATCACAGGTTTATTTTCTATTGTATAAAACACAAGTTGAATGGCAGATGTGCATATTTAATTTTGAAATCAACTCAAAATAGTTTACATTCAAATAAAATTGCATTTACATTCAGATTTCATTGTTATATTTTTTGGTAACGAAGCATATAAATTTAAAAACTAATTACCTTACACACACACCCAAACAAACTCGTTAGTAGTTAGTAGTGACCTCTACATTGGTCACACGTACCCAAACAAACTCGTAATGACCTTTACATTGGTCACACACAGTTGCCAACTTCTCATACTTTATGGAATTTCCTGTATATTAAGATTTTAAAAATTGCATTCTGTATTGTCACTACCAAAGATGCCTTATTTCCTGTATTTTCAATTTCATACTCTTTCTGTTTTAGTGAATTATATCAATCATGACATTTTCAATAAAAAATACTTCACGTGCATAGGTTATAAACAGAATATGTTAATTTTAGTTTGTGACACTTATTTTTGTGCATCTATAGTACCATCTAGCTGAAATGGCTGACTCTCCACCATGTGAATTTTCATGAAAAAGGTTGAAATTGGTGTTAGTTTATTCAGAGAAATTTGTGGAAACTTATGATTGGATTCAACCTGTCATGGACATACTAAGAGAGCAGTCTGTACCATCTATCATAGTGTGTTCAATGCTGCAAATGGTGGTATATCTGATGTGAAGCAACATGCATTAACAGGAAGATACAAAAGTAGAGCAATGGATCGTAAAACATCTTCCAAAACAAGCAACCATTTCACCACTCCCACTAAAGATAACAATGTTTATGCTTATGAATTGACATTAATTTTTCATTACTATCAAAAACAATTTAAGCTGAAACATCATGGACTGGTAAGTTGTCAAAGGAAATGTTTGCAGATGCTAGAGTAACCAAAAAAGTGCCATGTGGTCATACGAAAACAGAAATAGTAGTGAAACATATTTTGGCTCCCAAAAGTCTCAGCGCCTTTGTTGAAATCTTGCCATCTCCAGAGAAATCCTAACATTTTTTTTTTTTTTGCTACAGATACTTCCAATACAGGGAATCAAAAACTGTACTGCTTTTATAAGATATCTTGACCCATGTGAAGATGAGGAAAATAAACTCAGATTTTTGTTTGTTGTTTTAAAAAAAAAATCAATTTAGATTTGAATTTAGTGACACAATATAATACGGATAATGTTAATGTTAATTATGGAAAGAATACATCTGTTTACAATCTCTTAACTGATGTAAATGACAAAAATAATAAAGACTAACTGCTCTGTCCGTGTGCTTCATAATGCATGTGTGATAAACTAAATGTTGACAAAACCATGGTGTTAAAAGTATATAATCATTTTTCAGCTTCTGCAAAAAAGAAAAGCAAAACTTCAACCGTTTTTTGAATTCATAGAGTTAGAATGGAATGAAAGTGGCGTGTGAATACCAGGTGGCTCTCTTTGACACTGGCTGTTGAAATACTAATTTTGAAATTAGCCATCTCTACAGCTATTTCGAGAGCATAAATGATTACCCTTCTTTTTTAAAGACATTTAATGACAATGAGGATGAACAAAAAGTTATTGCTGAGATCTACCTAAACTTGTTTCTTGATGTTGAAGTGTAGTTTAAAATGCAATAAAATCTTTAGGTGTTGGAAGCATACCAGAAGAACTTTTGGAAAGCATAGTGTAAGAAATAAAAAAGTGAAAACAGATTTACCTAAATTTTATGTATTAGCCACCAGTTAATTAGAGAAATGGTTGATTTTTCAGTAAAGAATGTAATTATCAAACTTATGCCTTTGTCTCTATCTGGTAAACTTAGAACTCAATTAGATCCCTAAAATTACAAAAACTTATAAATGCAGATGAATTATATGAAGATTTTTGTGTCAGTAAGGACAGCTTGCAAATATTTCATAAAATACATACTTATGTGATGGTCTTAAGTGGCTGAAAGTTTTCAGATGCACCTTTAAAACTGTGTCCACATGGTAAAAATAGTGTCCTACATTTGAAATGCACTGACTGAATCTAATCCATTTGTAGAATAAACAATACAATGAGTAGGCAAAAAGCAGGAACCACTATTCTCCACTTTTGATCAAAAGCAAACTCCAGGTTGCCATCAACTTTGGTGGTCTTGTCATGACGTTTTTTTTTTGCATACATCCAAAAGGATGCTAGGCTCATTAGAAAAGCCAAATCAGCAGAAAAATATAACTATAAGGAAGTAATTTAATGATTATTTGTGTAATTTTCCTTAGCATATTAAGATGTTACTAGTTGGGCTATGCAGATATGGGCTAAAGGTTCCATTTTTAACATGAAATTATTTTGATGAGTGATGGTACAACAAACAAACAAAAAAGCCCAATACTTAATTTTAACGATGTATTAGTAATGAGGCCACTGAAATTATTCTATAGCAAGTTCAAGTTTCTGTTTGGTATAATTTTGATGAACATTATGTTCTTCAGGGGTTGTTTTTTTCTTTTAATGACATGTATTAACAGCCTTTAATAAATCAATCGCCATATGCTTTTGTGGTTCTTAGGAAATAGATGTTATACACCTGTTTACATCCACTTAATCTGGATACAGACCAGGTAGAGTCTTATTTTATGTTGGAAGCTAAGGTTATATTATGACTAGGGTCATAAGCCTATTAATTCTTTCAAGTATCCCTATTTTTGTAATGAAAAAATGGCAACTCTAATCACATAAGCATTCTGAAAGTGATTACTCAAGTAAAGAGAAAAATAAAACTCATGCATAAGGGACCATTACAGCTAATCCAAGTTGCATTTACCTGAAAATTAGTATCTGACAATTCCTACAGCATCACTGTGAAATGAATCATCCTGACTTCAGAGTATGGGTAGCCAGTGGTTCAGTGGACCACTGGACTGCCATGTTTAAGGGCCCTGAGTTTAAATCCCAGTTGGGACCAGCTGTGTTTTGGTTGGAGTACCTCCCTGGCATGGTTTCTGCTGGTTATTTATTCATCAGCCAGCCACATGAATTTCCTTTAGTCACTCTGGTTTCATTCCATTCCTTCATGTTTTGTGGGCCATGAAACATTGACTCTGGGCCCAAGGACTGACAGTAATATAGAGCTAGACAACTACCTTCGTGACTACAAAGTTTATAGTTTGAGAGAGTGGCCATAAGCTTAGATATGAATAAATTTCTATTTAAAGATGCACTAGGCCAACCAAAACTTTGTTGGTTTTACAAACTACAGCTAACCTTTAACCAGCCTGAAAGATCAGGGGGGGGCAGATTTAAGGAAGAGTATTACCCAGCCAGATACCATTATGTCAATGTTATTTCAGCCAGATTTCATTTGAAAGTTCTTAGCAATATTTAAATGTCACTGCACAGCAGAAATATGTATGATGGGAAAAAAAAATTGTGCTGCAGTCTTTAAAAAAAAACTGTTATCAAACCAATTATGCATGGCTACAAATTGCAATGTTGTTTCCTAACATTTTTTTTAAATTAACAGTTCATCACCAAGCAGTTTCTATTTCTCAGTTTTTAAAAAAAGGGGGGGATGTGGTACTAGAGACATTCAAATGGAACCCAGCTAAAATAGCATTGCTGTAATGGTATCTGGCCAGGTTTCATTCGAACATCCCTAGTGATTTAACAAAGACAGTACAGAGAATATGCATAAGGCAGTCATACGTAATAAATAGATATACAGTTTTGGTAAGAAATCTAAAAGGAAAAAATAATTTAAAAAGATTAAATAAGTAAATAGCATTATGTTAGAGGACATAGATAAAATAATTCTTTATTTTCCAATTGTTCTAATGATGACATCAACATTAATATGAATGGTTACAGAACATTAAAGATATCTTTTACATTATATGCAATAAGATTTTCAGTTAACAAAATCAATCCATTAAATTGTTTTTCAATTCATTTACTAATGAGCAAAGCTGGACTGGCTCAAGAAATTATCCCGGGATATTTCATGCAGACCCCTAGTGTGATAGTAAACCATGCAGTTGATCTTCTCTTTTCTTATTAAACTAATATACAGGAAAAAATCCAGGATTCCACCCAGCCCTTCAGGCATTGCCAAACCCCATGATGGCCCAATCCAACCACAATGACTACAAATGTTCTGTATCCTGGTTTATGGAGAATCACAGATTTATAGCAACATCAGCTTCTTGTTTAATTGTTACCCACACTGACTGCTGGATAAGTGCTGCTAATGGGAAAAATAGTTTGATAAAAGTTGTTTGAAATTAAAAAAAAAAAAAAAAAACTTAGTGGATTTTTTTTTGTTTTAATGACACTACAAAATACAGGAAAAAGAATGAAGGTCAGTACCCTCTGACGCTCCCTAGAACTCAACAACACTATTTATGTGGCACTTCACTGTAAAACCATAGTTCCATGCCATTATAGCAATATACAGAAATTGTGAATAACCTGTTAGGTGCCAAATAATAATCATCATAAGTTATCTGATTTGGTTCTGTTCTGGATAAAGTTCAGGAAAACTCTGAATCAAGAGTTTTTAGGGACAACTCAGTCATACAAGAGTTCTTCTTACTCAACCCAGACAAGCTGAGACAAAAAAACAAAAGAAAAGATGCACTGTGGGTGTTTCTTTCACATTTTTATTCAGCACAAAGCAAGTTGTTTTGTTCTCTTCCGCCAACACAGATTAATCTACTGTTTCAGATAAAGAAGCATCTATCTCTATTTACCTGATGCAGTCAGCTTTGGTGCCTAGTTGGCTACAGACATCAGACAACAACAAACAACACCTCTCCAGAAAATGCCAGCTCTGATGATATCCAGCAGTAACTGGTACACTAATTGTTCACTTACAACAGATAATACCAGCAGCAGTTGCCAATGAACTGGAGTTTTGCCAAGTAGTAATCAAGTTACACTTGTGAACAACAACAAAAAAAAGAACCAGCCTTTACAAGGGAGACAATCCTAATGAGAAAGCTTAGCATTGCAATTATCCGCTTGAGAGCATTTTTCCTATGCCGTGAGAACCCAGCATTGCCAATTTTGGCAGGAAAATCCTTTCTAGAATTATTTATACTTAAATGTGGGAGAAAAACCATGCTAGAAAGGTATGCCTAACCGAACTGACAGAGGATCAAACCCATGATCCTTAAGCTTGGCCATGTGGTAGCCCAACCACCAGGCAACCACTTGTTCTAAAGAGAGTGCAAGAAAAGAAAAGGGAAGGGAGGCAGGGTTAATGTCCTGACACAGATACCATCTGTTAATAAAATTACAAACAGTTTTAAAATAAACTTCTAGAATATCATGAAAAAGGTTAAAAATCAAGTTAAAAAGATAAAACAGTATTCAATGGACTGCATGTGCCTACATTAGTTATGTATTCCCAGATTCTTTGTTCATACACTTGGACTCATCTGAATATCAGGTGCAGTGTAAATCTGGAAATCAGCCATCTGAGTTTAGCTAAACCAAACCAGAAGATCTAAGTAAAAAGCCATATCTAAAAACACAAATTAAAAAAAAAAATCAAACTATAAAATTATTTGTTATAGAGAGACAGATGCCATTTATGCTAATGAGAGGCCACTATATAATTTTATAAAATGAAAGCCATGCAGACTAGCTTTCGTTAAAGGGTTCAAATTGCCAAAATATACTTTGTTCTTAAAAAAGTTTGTTACTTTCTATTTTTGTTTTTTTTTCTTTCTGTAGACATTAAAATCTTGTAAAATTGAAACTAATTTTGTTGCTGATAAATATAATCTTAAAATAGACAAAAAGTTAGGATATGGCCTAATCCAAACTTTAAACATACCTCTCACTAACTCACGTTCTTTCTCACAAATTATTATATTTTAAGATATAATCTATAGCTGCTTCTTCCAAGTTCAGATGAGCTGTCACATCAGGCATTCATGCAGGTGGGTGATACCAAACCATATAACACAGGAGTGATGGATGACTCCACTACTCTTCTCTCTTACCACTCTATATGACTACTTATGTCCACTCACTGTACTCTCCCACCCTTTTTTTTTGTCATCAAGAAAAATAAAATATTTTTTTTAAAGTTTTGGATTGTTTTTTTCTGCATAAGAACTATTATACTTCACAGCTATTAATATAGTAGAGATGTTCAAATGAGACCCAGTTGAAATAGCATTGCCGTAATAGTATCCACCCCTCCAAGATTCCATTTGTCTATGCTCTCAGGTGCTTGCAAAACAAGTTGAAACGTTAAAAGAAATACCCCAAGTAACTCAGCTCTCCGTTTTAAAGTTTTCTGTTTCTAATACTAAAGTTTTACTCCAACCTATCCACATACGAATTTCCTGTGGTTCAAAACACACAAAAACATTCTGCTTAGTAATTTGAACAAAATACAATGATTTTGCCACTTTATTGCAAAAAATATATATATATATTTTTTTTAAAATACTACTTACAGATGTCCAACCTACCATAGTGCTTATAAAGTTCTGACCCTGCATAGCAGACCTTAAATAACAGACTTTTCTACTTGTTTCTTATGTTTCCCTTAAAACATTTTGGTAGAATGCCCTTGCAACTCCTTCTAGACTGTCAACATCCCTAATAAGAGAGGAACACTAACCCTGGCCTGCATACTCCAGATGAAGTCATGAAGTCTAATCAATTTTTTCTTTCAAAAACCAAGAATATAGGTTTTCTTTATTTTAATAGTTTTATCAAACAGGCCCAAGATGTGGTCCTTGCACCCTCCCTCAACACACACCTACCAACACTACTTTAGGTTATATTGGATAATTACAGCAACATTTTGCTGAGCATCACTTTTGTTAACAAGACTAATTTCCAGGCAGTCAAGAAACTTATTAGTACAATTCGTACGATTTCGTTTATACTTAGATAGATTGGAGCTCATTTGACACTTAGTAACCTATTTCTTAGTGTGCCTAAATCTGCCTGGACCTGACTGAACTAGTAAAACAATCATATACTCTAAACCAAAGTATGGTTTACATAGGCGTCTCTTGCTACGATAACAAAGCAACACAAAGCTGAGTCAGTAATATAATATTCGAAATATTAATTGTTCTCTATTTATTCCATTATAAAATTGAACAATTGGATTTCCGTTAGCCGCCAGAATTAACTGTGGTAATTTTAAATTTACACAATTTCTCCCTCTTCACTCTCCGCAAATAAAAGAAATGCAGAGATAATGGAATAATTCTAAAAAAAAGTTTTCTAAATTCCAAACGAATATGGGGGGGGGGGAATTCTGCTAAATGGCAATAATCCAGACAAAAAGGATAAAATTATTACCTAAGGTGACAGCAGTAAACTCTGAAATTCAAAATATTTATCTTAATTTTATGCACATGAGTTTAGTAAGGCATTTCTTAAATTTTTGTTGTTGTTTTTTTAATTATCAGTAGTGACAAAGCTTTGAAAATCTCGGGTAGGGCGAGTTGAGTAAACAGAAGCTAGGACAGTAGTCAGTGGTAACGAGTCAAGTCACCGAATACAAAAGGTTTTAAAAAAGGAAAACAAACCACCCACAGAAACACAACACGGCCACTCTATTCTTCTAATCTCTGTGTAAACACTGATGAAGATGATGTTGTTTAAAAGCTAAAAACACAAATTATCGCAGTTTGCATACTTATAACGTCCGCGCTTCTTATTTAATAATATTTAATATATTCAATTATGTTGAAAAGAGTAAAATTCTGGTTCCCAGATGAGCGTTTCCCCTCTCCCTGATAACATTATTAAGGCTGGACGCACCGGATTTTCTGTTTGTTTGTTTTTTTGAGACTGTGCGCGAAAGGAGGGGGGGGGAGAACGGCGAGAGTCCTTACCTCCAAACACGATGCCGGTATTCGGCCGCTTGCTCTCATCGCTTCTTCGAGTTTCCATCTCAACGTTGCCCCCGTTCCCAGCTTCTCTGTATTGGTAACTACTAGTAATAACAGACCTTTCATAACGACCCAAATCCGGAGAAACGCGATTTGACATAGGTAAATAAGGATTCGCTCAGTCGGTAAATTAGAACAGCACAACGCTGACAACTGTCAAAGAGCTACGTCGGAGTGTCACGTGACAACGTTATCCACCATGGATTTCCTTCCTTCTCAAAGTATATTCGACGTCGTGTATGTATGTATGCTACTTAAAACAGAATTGTATATATATATATATGTTTTTTTAAGTGATTAAAAAATAAAACTGACTCCATCACGGTTAATTATTCCTGCTGCTGACTGCACGTCCACATGCTCTGTTTTGTTTATCAAAGTTGACCTTTCACCTCTGACAAAAAAAATAAATAAATAAAGGTCGTCATTAGCAAACGCCGCATTTTGTCTTGCTGAGTAGATGAAAAAAAAAAAAAGTCGTTCTGATCCCCCACTCACCTCTTCGTTTTGATTCTCGAATTAGTGGGACCAGCTCGGCAACGTGTGAGCAGCTCTTCGGACGGACGGACGGACAGACAGACAGACAGACAGCGGTGCCGGACTACTATCATACCTCCCGCGTTCGCGTTTGAAAGACTCTCTCAACTCAGGTCAAGCAGGATCCATACCTTGTACCATATTGAAGAGCAGTTATGCCGTCTGCAGCTGAGTTTAAGCCGGTTAGGGATACCGAATTAGACGGAGGGGGTAAGTAAGATTGTTATTTTTGTTCTTTTATTAGCCGTGTGTGGCACTACTACTAGTACCTGAAAACCACTTATGTCGAGTTCATTTGAATCCCTATCCATTGATTTCTATACTACTTAAAAAAACACAAGAACCAGCGTTCTTCTAATTATCCGTGCGAATCTCTGGCTTTCCGATTTCGAGACCAGAAGACATCTGCTGCTGCAGCATGGTACTCTCTTCGTGTATGTCTGCGGTACAGATGCTGATGATGGATAATGCTGCCGATCCTCTTGGCTGCGTCTTACACTCGTTCGTCCAAGTCCTTTTGCAGTCTGACTCGGTATAATAATGAATAAGCCGGATCATCTTTAGACAGCGTTCTGATTTCTTGTCACGATAGCGTGTCGAGCAAAAGCAAACCATCTATGAAAAAAAAATCTCTCTCGCGCACATTTTTTAAACGCTGCATTAGAAAGTGATTTTAAAGGGAACGTGAACTACCCCAAGTTTTTGGTTAGATGACTTCTTAAAAGCAACTCAGCAAAACTAAGTGGCATAAGCACACACAAGCCAAGTTAAGGAGGAAAGCAAATGCTATCAGGGGAGGGAGAGAGAGATCTGAAACATTTACCATCCCCTTTTCCCTATACAATGATTTATTTGTAACAAAGAATAATGAAACACTTTCTATTTTCCTTTAGCCCCTTTAACATAAAGACTGTTAATAAATAATAAAACAATTTTAAAAAACTGAATCACTGCTAAACACTCTTCTATAGCTATACGTTTGTTTAACAGCCCCTTCATTTCTCTAACATCATTTTTGTGCAACATTTTCTTTGAAAATGGATAAAATAGAATAAAAGAAAGTGATTAAGAATTATTATTCCCTACATCTCTTGTAAAAGACCAGATGTTTCCTTTGGAACTGAATAAACAGTTATTTTCATTCAAAAAATTTTTTTTCTATATTTAGTTAAAACAAATGCAAAACACACGTGCACACATTCTAGGACAGGGGTTGACAACCTTTCAATGGGGTGTGTGTGCCAGATTGCATGTTCCTACTATTCAAAGGTTAAGCATGCTGATGAAGTTCAAACTGCAATGACTACATCTTGAAAGCACATAACAGATGCAAGTAAATGCACATCAAGTTTAAAGCAACTGAAACATTATGCTTTTATTCTAATAGTAATGCTACATAATATACTATATTATACACACCACTTCAAAAGTCTGTCACTGACATTGGAAAGTCCAAGTATGTAGTTAGTGGGAACCTTGCCCCTGCCTGTCCTGAGCCCGACTTCCAGTGTCGGGTGTGTACCTGGATACTTCCAGCTGCACACAGACTTCGGTTTTCAGTCTACTGCATGAAGGGCAAACAAAATTTTGTATGTGAAAATATGTGCTCACAAAGGTATGTTGTGGCCCTAAGGCTGATCGCATACTGGAAACAACTTTTTGCCAGTTTAATTTCTCGGAAAGTGAAGCCCAGCAGGTCAAAATAGAGGGCCCAAAATTTGTAAACTTTGATGGCCACAAGTCAGAATTTTTAACCTATGAGCTGCATTTCAAATTGTTCAGGGGTCATCTGCTGAAACAAAGACATGTCCAGGTAATTCTCGTCAGACTTAAGGATGAATGAAAACATTGATCCAGGATGTTTGAAATCTTGAAACCTCTCAGAAAACTCAGATTCAAGCTTTCACAAGAACAAGCCAATCTCATTGACTCAACAGTGCAACATGGTGATAACTCTTTGAGATGAGGTAAGTGGTGAGTTTACCATGTGAATATCCATGAAGGGGAAAATCTCTAGCTTTGCAACATATGCCTTCAAGCTTTCATATATTTGTAAAACTGTTTGTCCTGGCCCCAGTAGGTAAAGGTTTTCATTTAAGTGAGATGTAATGTCAGTCAGTAACATGAACTTCCCCAGCCACTCATTCCAAGTTGAGGGTAGTGTTTTTATTTTTTGACAAAAATTCTTTGAGTCGTTTTTCAGAGCATAAGCCACTGAACATTTCTGTATGCAGACAGTCCATTTCTTCTAGTAGGGTTTTGAACTAGTTGAATTAGAGCTGAGCAAGAAGCGAGAAAATTCGCAATCCTTTAGGATCTTTTAGTGACCAATGCAGTGAAATTTGACAATTGGATGGCCAATACATTGTTCCAGGAACTGTGCAAACTCCTATCCTTCCCCACCATAATAGGTACACTATCAATGTTTGCATAGAAGAACATCTTTTTTAGTCACCTTTTTGTTCAAAATGTTTGATACAAGCTCTCATAATGTTTTCAGGGTTTTTGTTGCTTTTTTTTTGTTCCTTTCAGTGGTTCCAAGCAACAAAGTTCTTCTCTTATTCCATCTGATTCTGAAGCACAGATCTCACAGTAATGGAAAGATAAGGAATTATCAATATCATTGCTTCCATTCAGTGCCACACTGAAACCTTCAGCATTTTTAATGCCACAGTTTGCTGGTTTCTGATACCGTCTGCTGTTTTACTCTCACACAACTCTGCAGGGACTAGCATTTCTTTTATTCAAGACAAGGTTAGAGTTCTTATTTGGAAGATCACTGAACAAATGCTATTGAGAAATGCTGCTTTTAAATACTCTATCTGTTAAAGGCGCACCATGCTTCACAGTGCACAGTGCAGCCTTGTAGCTTGGTTTTTACCAGTTTTTGTATGCCACTTTTAGTGTTTTAATCACCCGTCTTGTTAGGTTTGTCAGAAAATGACTTTACATGTTTGGTTTGAAGATATTTTAGTTTGCTTGATGTACAGCACAACACTGCACAGCAAAAAAAAGAAGCACAAACCACACAATCTTCCTTTGGCACAAACCCAAATGAGGTTGTCCATGCAGCTCGAAATGAGCAAACATCTAATCTTGACTTTCTTGTGAGCTGGCATCTTGACACTCACAGACACTTCCTTTGTCAGGGAGCAAGGCTAATACATAGAACAGTGTATTTTACAGGAAAGACAGATGGAGAACCTGAACAAGGAGCATAAAGAAGACTTGAGCAGATGCCATCGATTGCTTAGTAGCCTTTACATACTCTGTGGACTTTTGGTCTCCAGTGCTTTGTTCACCAATCACACTGGTTCTCAGGTGTCATGATTCGTTGATGACAGAGAGTTGTAGACGTGTGATCTATTTGGCTTCTGGCCATTGCTCAACATGAAACATTATAGACTGTAACAATATAGTAACTACATAGTATCCAGGTTTTTTGTTGACTCACATGAGTATGACAAGATCTTATAACTGTTTAGCATTTCTAAAAGTGATCCTGATTGATTAGGCAATCAGCATGCCATAGGTTGCCGACCCCTGTACTAGGGTTTAATTAGCAGAGATGTTACATTTTGAGTGATTTTTTAAGAGCCACTGAAAAAAATGTTCTATTGACATTTTGTTCAAATATAAAAACAAACCAACTAAACAAATAAAATTTACCCCATAAGGAAAAAAGTCGATGGAAGATAAACTATTTTAAAAATAAAAATAGAGAACAAGGTGGGAGGGGGGGTAAATATTATTACTTTGGAAAAGCTAAAGAAATCCAAATACTCAGATTTGTTTAGTTTTCATTAGTAATTATGTTTCTAATGTGCATTCTTTTCTGCTTTCTATTGGCAAGATTAAATATGTTAACCCTTAAAATGAAATGTCAGAAAGAATCAGATCAGTGAACACTGATTCTTGCCTGTGCAGGCTATACAAAATACAGTTACAAAACAACTATTTTTCAAAATTGATCAGAAAAGCAAAAGCACACAATTGTTAACTTTTGGCTTTTAAAAGTTCGGTGTTTGATTCTGTTCAAACTATATAAAGTAATCTTTATTTAATCATCAGTTTAAAAAAAAAGAAAATCAAATATATATTGTTTTCATTGCAAGTTCTATGATTCAATTTTGTGCATACCATAAAAATACGATGATATATTATTCATGAAAAGAAAAGAAAATAAAATATTAATTATTACCATTTCAAAGATTTGAAACCATATGTACAATAACAACAACAAATTGCTTCTCCTAACTGAAGCATTAGAGTTGGAATTACTTTTTTTATCTCAGAACCTCAACCATAATTTCATCATCTCTCCAGTTTAAAATTGCTTCGATTTTTTTTTTTTTTTTAATTTATCTTAAAAGATGCAATTTTCAATGTGTACTTTTTTAAATTTCTTTATTTGGTTTGTATACTGCAGCATATGCATAAAAAGTCAGAAGTGCAGGAAATGTATTAAATTATATGAAGCTGCTTTTTCCGAGTGTTTTTAAGTACTTCCACTACTTGGTGTGATACAGCATTTCAGGCATAATTGACATAAAGCACACCATGTCTAATCAAGATTATTGTTTATGATTCTTAGTGATATATAATTAATATTTATAAAATCTAACTTTTTGCATTTCTTCTCAGAAGGCAGCTTTAATAACTTAATCACCATAAAATTGACCAAAAGCCAAGCTATGCAACTAAAACATCTCTAGTCTTGTATTGTTTCATTACTGAGATTACATACATAGATTACTAATCATTCTGGTAAACTTTTGAACTTACTCTCATGATTTCTGCATCTTTTGCATTCATTAGCTGTATACAGTTGACCCCCGTGTAATCACAGTTTGGCATCTGCGGCCCCGGTTATTCGCGGAATTTTCCTTAGAACCTAACTAATAATTGTTCATGGAAACCCCCACATATTCGCGGAATCGCAAATATCTTCCGTGATTTTTTATGGCTTTTTTCGTGGCAATATATATTTTTTCACGCTTTTTAACGCTAAATTATTAATAACAATATAATTTACTAATTTTGTAATATAAATACTAACGTAAATTCAGCAAAATATGAATATAAAATAAACACTATTGGCTGGAGGTTTGAAAGTAGCCAATCCGAGAGCGTTATTCATTTCTCCTTGCTGCTGATTGGCTGCTGCCCACGAGGCGCTGTCTTGGGCAGATGCAGCCCAGCAGCCCTGCATCATCCCAGTTTACTGTGTGTAGCTATTTCGAGTGTTTCACTGAGTGTTGTATTTTTTATTAAATTATTATTATATATTTACTTATATTTTTTATTATATTTTGACGTTTATAGGCATTTTTATGGACTACGTCCAATATTCGCAGTTTTTCACTCTTCGCGGGTGCTCTAGGAATGTAACCCCCGTGAATACCGGGGGACAACTGTACTCAAAAAGGGTTTAACTAAAAATTTATATATGAACACTTTTGCTGATGTAAATTTTTACTATTTATACTACATTTAGCATACATAAGACCTTTTTGCTGGTACATTTCTATATTATTTTTGACTTTCTAAAGTGTTATATCTCATAATCTTTAAATTCTCTTCCATTATTACTATTCTAGCACAATCACGATTTATTCCAGTCTGTCTTCAGCTAAGAAATCTTCAATTGGGAACATTAAATTTCATTTGCCATTTCTTTGATCATTTTACTAAATGATTAAATCTGATTCCATATTATTAAAGACTTCAGTGTTGTTAATCTACCAATATTCAGATATTGTTGCTATACAAAGTATTTTTCTAGTTATGTTATTTTGTAAATCGTTGATCATTAATTTTGAAAATCACATGATTCAATTAAAAAATAAGAATACTAAATATTTAAACTTTTGTAAACAAAAGTTCGGTATTCATGTTGCTTACAAAAGAAAAGGGCTGGTCCCAGATGAAGGAGGAAGCTAATATCAGCTGACACAGCTATTATATTTCCTTCAGTAATTTTCATTAAATGGTTGTAGTTTTCTTCTCTAGTCCATGGTGTCTAAAGTTGTTCTAGCTACTTACATAGCTTATATTTTGGTTGAATGGTGAGTCCAAGAAAAAATGATTTTAAGCAGCTGTACTGAAGTAGGTCAACAACAGTATTGCATAAAATCTGAACTCTTTAAAATTAATATCTGCATGCAATTGTCTACTTTCCAAATATTTTCAAATTATTAGGATGTAATCATGAAGATTTTCATTAACTTAGTAAGGATATAGTTATTTTTTAATTTATTTTAGTTTCTTTTTATTTTTTTGAATATTCTAAGTGACTATAAATTCTTTTAAATTGAATGATCTGTCATGGAATTTTAGCAAAAAATTGCATTGTTTAGGAGAAAGCATGTTGATTTAAATTTCTAATGAACTGGTCTACTACAAACTGGTACCTGTGGCAGATTGTTTAGAAAGCCAATCTAGACATAGAGAGTTAATAGTTCTTTTTATCATTTAAAGTTTGCCTATAAAATGAATTATTAAAATAATCTAAAACTATATGATGCTTGTTGCCCTCTGTAATGGATGATTCTTAAATGTGATTTTCTTCTTGAGTATATTCTCATAAATAATGTGGTTGGTGAGAGTCTTCTGATGACTACAGTTAATAAGTTTTAATTTTCCCTAGAAAAATGTTCAACTCCTAGATCTGGTACATTGCAAGTTGTGGAGACTAAATGAAAATGTTTTTCTTCTAAAAAAAAAACACATTCATCCTATGGAGCTGCTGCCTGCAGAAACTGTCTGATTGGATCATTTATCGACATATTAGATTGCCAGCCTATAAAGAGAGTTTTGTTTCCAGTAATGAGTTAACCAACAGACCATCTTCATATGAATGTGTAGCTGTGCATAAATTGCTAGTTTCTGCTTTGATAAAATTGATGGAATTTAATTAGTGACTATTTTGTGTGAGTGGGTGGGAATCTGATGGGTCAGATTCTAACTAAATATTGTGCACTTTTACACATGTAATAAGCATTTACTGATAGTAAAAGCAATAATGAATAATAATATAGAAAAATAAAAAGTTTTTTATTTATATCTTACACTCAATTCAACAGCATTTTGTATTGTATGCAACTAGATCAACTGAACCATGACATTTGAAACAGTCCATGCACTTCAACATAAACAGTTCGGGTCAGTTGCAATGAAACATGACACCCAACTGGTAATTGTTACAATAAAGCTCTAAGTATTTAGTGGTCTATTATGTCTAATTGTACTAGTCAGCTGGAAGATATTTAGAGAACCTACAATCAAACAAGTGAATAATAATAATCTCTTTTTTTTTTAAGTATTTAATGATTTGAAGTATTGTTAGCCATAAAAAATCTATTTTTCTGAAAGAATTTTATAGATATTTAATAAACTTGTTTTTTTTTAGTCAGATTCATTTACTTTACTGTGTTTTATTTTGTTTCATTAGAAAACATTGAGAATTTACCAGCTGCAACAGTTTGCTTGTTTAAACGGTTTTTAAAAAATTTATTTATTAGATCAAAACAATATTAACTGTTTTTGTTGGTATTTTTACTAGGACCAAAATAAAAATAACAGGTAAAGTTAATACGTGCTAAAAATTAAAAAAAAACTACCTTGTGTTGTTTCATTATTGGTTATATATATATATATATTTCTTCTATCTGTAGTTAGTAAGTCAAAGCTACCACAGCAAAAGACTAGATTGGTGTAAGGTCATAACAGATAATCATTATTTGCTTTTAATTTATTCATAGTTGTGCTTTCTAAAAATACTGTGCTAATTTAATGAGTACACCTGTTACAGTAGATACAGTTTATACTCTCCAGTTATCCTTACTAGCCAATATTTTAGCAAGAGTATTGGGTTTTAGTGGATATAAGTTTGCCTTCTCAGATAGTCAGCACACTTATAATGTATAAGGTATGAGGTTAGAACAATATAGATTTGTCATTACAAAGGGTTTCATTAATGAGGATGATATTGTCTCTCAATAGCTAAACTTGTGCTGAGTAATATAGATTTAAAGGCTAATAGGGTGCAAATGTGCCATACAGAAGGTTACAATTCTATTTAGTATCCTATAGCCATTAGTGAGATTAGTTTTGTTTACTTACTGAAATGCCTTTATTATAAATGTTTAGATATTTAAAATAATTATCAACTGGGACTAAGACGGAGACCAAAACATGAAATAAATTTTAAGTAAAGGTAGAAAATTTTTCAATGCATAATGCATGTAAATTTAATTGGTCATATGATGAAATCAATTATACCTATTGACAAGCTGTAAGAGTTGTATGCCACATCAGCAAGAATCATGAAGCATGCTAATGGATACCCATGCAACTGGTTATTTTCTTAGTGTAGTGGCTACAAGGGTCAATGTATTTATCAAGATAGTTTCCCAGGTATTTCTGCAATAGCAACATTTGCAAAATAACAATTTCAGGAAGTATAAGCAAGCGTGTCACAACAGGTGGAGCCTGCAGTCATGTGCAACATTTCTGATAAGAGATGTGATACAGTAGTTGAAATCTCAAACTTTCAGCATCAAACTAGACACCTGTTTCACTTGAATAAGGCACTGGGAATTTCACATTATCATAGATCAATTATGCACAAAAAAATCTCTGTAAGAGGAGCAAGAATTTACTTATAGCAGTATTCAGAGCATCATGACAAATCAACCAATGAAAAGAGATTTGATTGTCTAACAAATCTCATTTTATCCTATGGACAACAGATAGAAGCATATGGGTATGGCAGTTATTTCAAAAAGCATTGAATCTCACTAGTATCATTTCAGTGTCATGGTCTGCTGGGGCATGCTTTAGCATGATTATGACCCTTGTCCCCATGGTCAGATGATATGAATATTCAGGTACTGTTGCAGACTAAATTCATTCTGCAATGGTGATTTTTTTTTGTATCTGGATGGGATATTTTATGACATTGCCAAAATGTGACTTTATAGCTTTCCCATTCAGTCTGATCTCAATCCCATCTTGACAGTGCATTAGAGCCCATCCATAGATTCCACCACCACCACCTGGATCAACTACATGTGGTTCCATCTTGTGGGAACTTATGTAGTTCTTGTCATGACATGTTGATGCTGTCATTCCAGAAAAGCACTATTAAGGCTATTTTTTAACATTTGGGCCTGGCAGTATATAAAGCAAAAGTATTAACTAACAAGAGAGAAAAAATGAAATAAATTTGTATTTTATTAAAATAATAGTTAATATTAAGTATACAAAACTAACTTTGTGTACCTAGAGTCCTGCATGACCTTTAATTTTAGTCAAATAACTGATTACAGTGAACTCTCGTTAATCCAGACCTGGTTACTCTGGACCTTCCATTTATCTGGACATTTTTTTTGGTTCTGGCAGAAGCCCTAATAATTGATGTTAGAATTGTTCATTTAATCCAGACCTTGTTTATCTGGATACTCGATTAATCCAGACTGTTTCTGTTGTCACCCTAGGCCATTATCACCCTCAATAATCCAGATTTTGTAGCAAAAGCAATGGATTATGAAATTTAAAAAAAGGTGTTTCTGACTACTTTACCATGTCTCACTTCCCTGGAATTTTGAAAGGGATTGATCTTTACTCTTCTCCTCTCACTCATATGTCTCAGGGATGTAAGGCGAAGTGGTGCAACGCCAGATTCATTACGAGCACCAGTTGCTGCTTGTAACCAGGAATCAAATACCCAGCTGCCCCCAGTCTGTGCAGCTCAGTACTGTGGCAAGATACCAAGCTCTCAACCTAGTATTGGACCTTGTCAACTTTCTTGTCACGGTCTTACCTCCCTCATCTCCTGTTGGCGCTGCTCCCGTCAAGTGAGCACCAGCAGTGCCTACCAGGTGACCGCTGCCTGGGCGTGTCACCGCTGGCCCACAAACATCAGCGACATTGCCCACAGCAGAGACGATTCCGTACATCGGCTGGGTGTGGCAGGCCTTCACACCATTCAGTGTCGATCCTTCACTCTTTCTGTCTTTCTCTTATCTTGTCTAAGTATCATTCCATCTGCACTGAGTGCTGCAAGGAAACAAAAGGTACACAGACCGATGCTGCTGTTTAATGAGCTGTTCTCTGCCCACTAGTGCATTCATGGACACATACAAACATGCACAAACCTGTGTACCTATTTAATGAGCGCGAGTGCACAAAAGTTTAGTTTGTGTGTAAGCTTGTGCATTTTGTGTGTTTGTGCTGTGTTTTCTCTGCATCATGTCATCCGTCCGTTTCCTATCTTGTCTGTCGCCAGTTACCTCTAAGTACCATTCATTCAAGTAAACTGCTGATCCATCCAAGGACTTACAACCCTTGGGAAGTCTGTTGGTTTAAATCCACCGTCTTCATGTGTTGCCTGCTGAACATAATAGCACACTGTGACGAATCTGGCGCTGCACCACTTCGTCATACATCCCTAAGACCTAACACAATATCCATTTCATGAAAAACTAGTTTTCTCAACCCTTCATCATGAGTAAACATCCACAGCATGATCTGACATGGGAAGAGAAGTTGGCAGTTTTAAAACGATTGGATGCAAGGGGAAAAACAAGTTGATATAGCCCATGATTTGCATATTCCAACAACGAGTTCCCTGACAAAGTGGAGATGGATGCAGTTTTAGTTGGTGTCCCACTTTCTCAAAAACGAATGCAGACAGCACACCATGAAGATGTCGAGGCTGTCGTGTTTGAATGGTTCATCCAGGGCCATGCAAAAAACATCCCTATTTGTGGTGTTCAGTTGGCTGAGAAGGCCCAACAGTTTGCAAGTAAGATGAATGTTGATCCAGAATTAAAAGCAACTTCAGGATGGCTGACCCATTTGAAGGAACACCTTGGGTTGAGCTTTCACAAGATCTTGGGAGAAAGTGCATCTGTTGCGGAAACCACAGACTGAATGGATAGAGAGAGAACTTCCATGTCTCCTCGAAGGTTATTCTCCAAACGACGTTTTCAGTGCAGATGAGATGAGATTGTTCTACAACATGTTGCCTGACAAAACTCTTGCATTCAGAAGAGAAACCTGCCATGGTGGAAAATGGAGTAAAGAGCGGGTTGACGTTTTACTCTATGCTAATATGACGGCTCAGAGAAGCTGCAGCCATTGGTTATTGGGAAATTTCAAACGTGTCATTGCTTCAAAAATGCGAAAACTCTACCATTATCTCTATTGACATTCAAGAAATGCATGGATGAATATGGTACTCTTCTCTGAATGGCTCCGCATTCTTGATGCAAAGATGGGTGTAAGGAATGAGAAGATAGTGCTTTTCATTGACCAGTGTCCAGCTCATCCCAAATTAGAGTTCCCCAATGTGCAATTACTATTTTTTCTACCAAATGCAGTAAGCTGTTTATAGCCTATGGACCAAGGTTTTTTGGACTTATCTCAATGGAGGCCTCTTTAAGCCCGAGACATCCAATTGCAAGCCAGAGGCAATGCTGAAGTGGAATGTTTTAGAAGCCATGCATCACCTAACTGCAAGCTGGAAAGGAATTATAGCCACCTGCATTGCCAACTGTTTCCAGAATGCTGTCTTCATGGACATTGATTCCACGAGCTTTCTTCTTGAGCGACATCACCACCCGAGGAAACGGATTGTCTCTGGGGGAGTTATGGAGTATATCTGTAGCAGTGCAAGGTTCCTTTTCAGATTATGTGGCACTGGATGACAATTTGGCAACGTGGAAGGATCTGTCAGCCGAGGAGATTATTCAAGTGTATGTGGAAGAGAAGGTGAGGGTGGAAGTTTCCTTGGCCTTGGAAACCATAAAGCAGTATTGCCTTACTGTTGGGAATACAGAGGAGTACAGGGCTCTGTTATCCTTGGAAAATGCATTCCAATCCAGATTTTTGCATGAATCATTGCAGAGAAAAATTGATGATTTTTTTCAACTTTGGACAAGGATTGAGTGTGTGATTTAAATTGAAAGAGAAACAATAAATAAAAGCATTTCTTAATATTCATGAGTGCATTCTTCTTGTCCTTGAAAAAAGCAAGAAAAATAAGTAGGGTGCACTGTTAATCTCAACAAAATCATCGACCCCTTGACATCTGGTTTAACGAGAGTTCACTGTATATTTCTTTATTTGAGGCCTTGCTTACATGCAAAAATAAAATTTTATGTATATATTAAAAATAACTCCTTTTTTTTTTGCTGGTATGTTTATGCAAGTCACTTGGCTCTTAATGTGCTTACCGTTAGTTTAGTATTTTGGTAACAAGCATGTCTATAATAGATATCTATGATTACTTCCTATTAGTAAGCTATAACTATGACCAAATGAAGCTTTGGTCTCAAAATTTGTATTTATTACAGTTTTCCTTATTAATGAATCTAAATTTTTAAATGTTACGTTTATTATAATAGTGCTTGTATATTAAATACTATCACATTTTCATAGAATTTAATGAAAAAAATGATACTAAATTTAATAATTCTAACCATTTAAACTGCAACTGAAAAATTTAGGATTTAACAAAATTAATAAACAAATACAGATTTTTACTTGTTATATATACCTGTATCATGACCAAATAAAATGTTTTCCAAGAATTTTCCTAAATAGCCACCACTAAACAAATTTCTGTTGAAATGATAATTAAAGGAGTGTTCTTGCTATAGGGAATTAAAGGACCAGACAGCTAATGTTTAACTTCGCAGTCATTACTTTGGATTATATAAATGCTCAATGGCTTTAGGGTATTTCATTAAACTTGCCATAGTCTTGATTACTTGGAATGATCAACATAGTCTATAACACTGTATTGGTTTGTTTTTTTTTCTAAGATACTGGAGGAAATTGCATGTTCTTTCCCAAAACCTGTTGGATTATCCATTGCTGTAATTAAAATGAATTGTTAATGCCTTCGAAAAACCAGCCACCAGTGTGAAATCAGCTTTCCTCTGATTCACTATCAGCTGCGGATGGATGTCGCTTGTCTAGAAATAGTTGAACAGCCAGTTTTAGGAAAGCTGCCACAATGCATTAAAAAAACAACTATAATTTACTCAGATCAATCATATGCATTGCTTTTTTAGGCAAAAAAAATGGCTATAGTTACACTTGTATCTGTTGTGGTATCTGTCATTTCATTAACTTGTCTATCATAAAAAAGATTGCCATGACATTGCAGTATTTTAAATGGTTTGCTAAGACAGTAAGGAGGGCAAACAACAAATATTCTGTTTTGGTTAGTGAGTAAGCTAATTAGTATGAGTGCAGTATTTATTTATCTTTTATAATTATTATATTTAAGGAATTTGATTAGTTTATTTGTTTGTTTTTATTTTTTCAGTCATTGAGTCAGCAGTTTATAGTAGACCCATTTTCTGTAGCTTGAATATATAAGACTATCTTACATTGCAAAATCGTGGTGTAATTAGCATGGCAACAAATGTAAGTTGCTAAAAAAAAAAAACAAACAATTTACAAAGCCTCAAAGGTTAGTCATAACAAAACTAAGCATAATTAGCCCACTCCATGTGGTGGTTGTTAGGGCTGTACAGTCGACCCCCGCGTAATCGCAGTTTGGCATTCGCGGCCCCGGTTATTCGCGGAATTTTCCTTAGAACCTAACTAATAATTGTTCGTGGAAACCCCCACATATTCGCGGAATCGCAAATATCTTCCGCGATTTTTATGGCTTTTTTCGTGGCAATATATATATTTTTAATATAAATACTAATGTAAATTCAGCAAAATATGAATATAAAATAAACTCTATTGGCTGGAGGTTTGAAAGTAGCCAATCTGAGAGCGTTATTCATTTCTCCTTGCTGCTGATTGGCTGCTGCCCACGAGGCGCTGTCTCGGGCAGATGCAGCCCAGCATCATCCCATTTTACCACGTGTAGCTATCTCGAGTTTTTTGTTGAGTGTTGTATTTTTTATTAAATTATTATATTTTTTTTATTATATTTTACGTTATATTTTGACATTTATAGGCATTTTTATGGACCACATCCAATATTCGCGATTTTTCAGTCTTCGCGGGTGCTCTAGGAACATAACCCCTGCGAATACTGGGGGACAACTGTATTTGGTGAAATGTTTTGTTTATTTTATACAATCGTAAAACATGAATAAAATTACTACATGCTGGCAGCCGGTCAGTGGTTTCAGAATGACAATCATGTAAAATCAAATCATCTAAAAATCATTTGAAAAAAACATGCATGAATTACACACCATTGGATATTCCATTTGAAATTATCCTTGTATACATACCCACCACAAAGGTTGAAGTTTATTTATTAATGTAGTATGTATTACATTAATTAATTTTCTTTATTTTTAGTCATGAAAGCAACACATTAGGGATAGGCAGTAGGAACATGGAAAGTAGTCTGTGATACCTCAACAACAGTGTGAGAGGTCAAAGGATGATGACCTTAGCAGAAGCTTTAACAAAGGTAACTTCATGGTTCTGCTCAATTTGAGGGTTGATACTGGTGAACAGAGAGAATATCGTTTGAACAACTATGAAAAGAATGCTACTTACTTGTTAAAAACTTTTCAGAATTACCTACTTTGCATCAAGTAGTTTATCCAGGACACCATTGTGCAGGAAGTAAAGGCTCAAGCTGCTGGGTCTTACTGTGCCTTTCAGTGTGTTGAAGTGAGGGACAGCAGCAGCTAAGAATAGTTATATATTATACCATTAACAGAAACCATTTGAATAACTGCTTGAATTATCCTTTGTGAAAGCATTACAGGCAAGGCAACATGTCAAAATATCCTTGAGTCCTTGACTATTGCTGGTTTGTACATTCAACTCTACTGATTCATAACCATGGACAGAGGTGATGATATGGCTTGACACCAGTCAGGATGCACCATGACTTGTCTGCTCATGAGCAGACTTGGGCATTGTCAGAAACTCTGGCAGCATCCAGTTCTCTGTAGATGACAATCCCCTCCCCAGAGTTCTAGCCTGGCTATCTTGACCTCCCAGTCACTAACATGGGCAGCATTTTTCATGACTTTGTACATTTCCTCTAGGCCTATTAGGATAGAAATTCCCAAGGGCAGTTTATCACTCATGTTCCAGCCCTGAGCTAAACTTAGTGCTTTGTAAGAATTGCTAATTGGAGGAAGTTCACATCATGTTAGGCACTTTTAAACAACTTAGAATATGTTAAAAATATTCTCCCAAAAAAAGCACAGAATGTTGTTAATAAGATGTATAGGCCTTTATTCAATTGCCTTCATGCCATAGCCTATCCAGAATCTGGCTGGGACAAAAGGAGTTTGACAGCATATGGACTAATGAAATATAACTGATCAAATCTCTTCATAGCATGTTTCTACACAGTTTTTCTTTGTTGCTTTCGTTACACTCTGGTTCAAAGCAAAGAATTGCGAGGATGCACTCTGGACATTGTTCAAGGTTTTTTAAAATGGCAACCCACATGAAATCTGTTTTCTGCTTTCAGGTATGATGAGGATGTTTGACATAATTTAGAAGAAAATTTCATAAATGTCAGAGGTAGTAAAGCTTACATTCTTTGAACTCCCAAGACAATATGGCAAGCAGACATAAAGAAACCGTGTTTCTGCACAGACTCCAAAAGAATGCTTCAGACATGCTCTCTTCATTCCATTTTTGGGGACCTCACAAGCCAAGCCATTTAGGCCCTGAGCCAGATTCTCTCATCCATTACTTTGCTTGATCAGCAAACTGTTGACTCTGTCCTGAAGGATAACATAGAAGAATTTGCCATTTCTTCATTCATTCCTGTGACAAGTTAGACTCTGGCAAGTATGTAGAGAAGCCAGGATGACAAGCCTGATATCCTCCCTGTGACTTCAGTACAAACAAAGGCTTGCTCACTGATGTAGCCAAACATAACTAATATCAATCAATCTTCTCTTGACATCAATCACTTCAAGATGGACTTGAGAGAGTACAGTACAATTCAACTTACTGGTTTTGATGATATACGCATGAAAAAATTGAACTAGACATTGGCATGTCTGCTAGAAGACTTCCAAGAAGGTTGCTCTTATCAAGCTTGTTTTGTCCTCCCATGGCTACTATCCACACACACACTAGCACAAAATTTTTTTTTTTAAGTATTTGTTCAAAATATTTCAAAAATAAAAATGCTAGAGATTTTAGGGCCTCAGACTGAGACTTCAACTATTTCAAGTTTTCTCTTCTTCTCATGTTGGTGACTTTGTGTGGCCCTACTCTATCATCAAATCCTGGATCTACCTGTGAAGGTCAAACAAAAGGCAATAAGGATTAAAACACTCTTGATTTCAGATGACGACCACACAAACTCACCTGGGTATCTATAAATCCAATGTGGAATTTGAATGACCCTTCAAAGTTCATTTTACCAAAGAAATTTTTAAAAACTAAATAGGTTTCAGAGATCATTTAAAAAATAAAGATTTGAAAGGAGAAAATAAATGTTGACTAAAATCAATTTTCAAATGTTCAATGCCTGATGTGATTTTTAAAAAAAAAATTAAAAAGATAACTTTTATTAATATGTAGAGTAGTATATGCTTGTCATAGTTAGGTGTGTTTGCATGTGTGCATGCGCTCCAGTGAGAGCTGTGCTTAGCAATTGGCTGATTAGGCTTTCTTGATACCCTTATGACTTTTGCTTGGAGAGAGTAAAAGTTCAGTTTTGATTTTTAAACAAAAATGACAAATTCTTTGGATAATTTGGGGGGGATCAAGCAATGCTTGTGCATATATAACAAAATTTTTGTTAATCTCTGCATATCCGACAATATCATCACGCTATGTTTCTACCTGATCTGTGAGATTTTGTTTCTGTTTCAAGTCTAAGTAATATTCAGCTGAATGTTGAAATCACTCATTGAAAAAGTTTTATTGGGGTATAAGTTAAAACATTTGTTCCTAAGAACTGCTATTCTCTTATTACATGGTGATGTATCTCTTGCTAATGTCAGGGGTGTTTTTAACATCATTGCCAGTGTTTTAATAATTAAAGATACATATGCAGCAAGGTGAATGAACCCATAATAATATGTTGTTAAACATAGCACATCAACATTACAGAGCTATTGCAATCATAAGTAAAATTGTATAAATTGCGGTATGGCTTCAGACATTAATAAGAATGCTAGGAGCACTATCCGCAACAGTTTGCTATTATTGCTGTAGATTTATTGCCTCCTGTATCAAGTCTCAAAATATAGGTTTTTTGTGGGAAGGAGTTTGATGATTTTTACTGGGTGATACCTTACATTTTAATTCTGTTGCTTCTCAAAATATCTTTCATCTTCTGCAAAAGGAAATAGCTAAAAGGAGTGAAAGAAACTGGTTTCAAAGTGGCTAAAATGACAAGTTTTTGAAATAACTCTCCCTTCTGCACTGCTTTTTTTGTATTTATTTCACTAATTATTAATCGTTCACATGACCAGCTGCAGTCAGCATTATTCAACCAGAACCTTGCGGTTACTACTACTACACACATTGTCATGCTTATTATTCCTCAACGTACACAGTTGAGCTGAGATGATATTTAGCAAATTATTCCCTTGGTCTTCCTTCACGAAACTACTATGACTACATTATAAACTAATTGGTTGGTATAAAGCATAAAAGATTTTTTTACCATTTCTAGTTTGTGCTCTTGCTGCTTATCTTGCATTCCATTCCTATATTGACAACAGGGGTGCAGCATCATGAGTCCCAACAATTCCAGTACAAAGGACCAGTTAACCATCTAACAACAACTCAAGAAGACAGTTAACTGATAAGCAAGGGAGTTAACATACATTTTAAATGGTTAATATCTACATTAATAGGAAATTTCTCTCTCATATAGAAGAAAGACTTGCTGTATTTGCACTTTGCTTGAAAAATAATAGTTTACTAAATTTCAGTGATAGATGGATGTAAAGATTGCTTTTAAAGTTCAACCAGTGGAACATACTTTACATAACTTAATTGATTGCTAAGATCTAGGTTATATCACTTTTCTTAGTTTATGTTAATGTATAATAAATCTTTTTTTTTTTAAAGATATATTTTTCAAGATTTTAATGTAATCAGTGTCTCATGTTTTTTCATATAGACTAATTTAATTTTTAAACATCACATTTAAAAATTCATTAAATTTATACTTTGTATGTCATGCCCTTTTCCCAAAAGCATGTTGGTATTCACCAATATGGACACAAACAAAAGTAGAAGCAAACAACACTATATTAGTATTAAAATAACAAAATATAGCAAATGCATTTATTAATAATAAATTCAACTGAAGCTTATGACTACATTATGCATTTTCTGAGTATCTCAGTCATTGAGCTTAAAGCATTTTGTTACTTTTAATTCATAAAAGTTTTTCTTTGCTCAGTACTATTTCTCGTGCTTTGTTTTATTTCTCTCAGTATAGAATTTTGCTTTTGCTGATAATTTAACCAGATACAAGAGGTTTTATCTGCTGTCTTCCACTAAGTGTCAACCATGTACATAATTAACAATAACATCTGCCTTGTTTATGCTAAGTAATACCTTGCTGGATACATAAATAAAATATGACCTGCCTTCAGTTCTTGTAATCAATCACCGAGAATTTTTAGACAGAAAAAAAAAAAAAAAGATCTCTTGCTTTGGAGATACTGATCGCATGCCAGTCTTCAGACAGCTGTTATGTCAGAGTTAAAACATATTATAGACATATCGGTAGAGAACAAACTTTGTAGTCAACGTAATAGCACAGAAGTAGTTAGTTTGTTTTTTGTTTTTAAGAAATTTTCAAAGCAAGGCTATTTTACTTTTCTTTCTGCTGGTTTTCTTTCTTCCAAGCATTTTCTCAGTTTATAAATTATAAGCTTTTAGCACAACTGTCCATCTGTCATAGTGACTTTGTGATACCTTAATTTTACTAAGTGTGTGTTAGATATTACATATTGTACAATATAATCCATAATATGCATACTTAAAAAATGTAGTATCTCATTGTGCATAAGTTAGGTTACTATCATTTGGGTGAAGGTCAAGTGTAGAATTAGTTATCTGGGGTGGATTTGTGTGTATCAGACCAGCACTACACATACTATATAAATGTACAATAGTTGTTGATGTAGTGATGGATGAACAGCATCTTATGGAAGTGAATGAAACAAATAATAGCTTCAATGTAGTAACTGGTGAGTGAAATATCACTTAGTAATAATCTTAAGTGGGTGGTCTAAATTTTTCAACTTTGATATTTCCTGTTGCAATTTTGGTATGGTACATTTCCTGCTAAAAGAGATTATTGCTTGTGATTTTATAGTCAGATCTAAATAAATATATAATTAAATTAGATCATAAATTGTAGTCCCCTTTTACATATATAAAAAGGGGGTATGATGTATCTCTTTTTTTGGTTTTTATTACTTTTTTATAAAACAAATTCTTAATATGGAAATTAGATGTTATCCTGTTGTAAAATGATGCCTGGTCTACTGGCTACAACAAACAATGGCAATACAATGGTCATCTGATTCTTACCTGAGGTTACCAAATCACAATTGGCAATCACAAGGTGTGATTTGAGTAGCTAAGCCATAAACATTTCATTTGTCAAAGATATAGCACATGGAATAATGGCAACATCTGTCTGTCAGTATGGGGATTTCCAAGTATTGTTATCTAGAGTTGTTGAGTGTAGTTATAGCTCTCAGTGCAGTAGACCTATAATCAGGTTTGCATTGCTTTTGTGCTGTCTGAAAGTTTCTTGCCATTGTTGTTGCTACCAGGAATCATTTTTTTAAAAAATAGGTAACTTAGATAAATGTTCCCTGTGCCAAGGTTGGTATGCATATCTTGTCAATTTGAGCAACTTCTGATAATATGCTAGCAATGATAATCTGGTTATATAATGCTGAAATTATGTTGCAATAAATTCAAAACAAATATCCTCCTGCATATCACCAACTTCCACTATCTGGTTGATCTCAATTGTTTATTTTGGCTTCATTATTGTAGTGATGTGTTTACACTAACAAATTGTATTTTCAAAGTACAGTAAACCCTTAATATTTGCAGGGCATATGTTCCAGAAAAAAAGCGTGAATACCATTTTTACATAAGTTTGAAAGTCAAAATAAATATTTTAAAAAGTCTAAATAAGTACAGTATGTATGTAAATAATCTGTAAAATAACTTCATATATTGCAGTATATCAAATATGTAAAATACAATTATTACATTAGTATAAAATATTATCATAATGATAATCAGTGTAATAGATAATAATGAAGATAATGATAATGGCGAAGTGGGTGGAAGAAAAGGAGAGAAGGGGGTACTGGCTTTCTTGAAGAATTTGGTGATAGGCAACTGTTTTCTCTTTCTCCGAAGATCCTTAAATATTTCTTTGTACAAGGACAGTGCTCGATAAATTTCTCTCTTAATTTTAATACTTCACATCATGGAAAGATCATAATTGAGAAACACATCAGTTAGTTGCTTCGCACACTGAAAAGCTTCATTGAATTGTGTAAGTCCCAACTCATTTTCTCCATCTCCCCCATCATCCTCCTCTTCACTTTTTACCAGTTCTTCCACTTCCTTTTCCTCAATGTCACCGAAGCCTTCGCCTCCCACTTAACGTGCCAAACTTAGTGTGCTTCACCTCTTCACCAACTGAAGGAAGCCAATAAAGTCATTGACCACTTCCTTCCACAAATTTCACTAACATGCATTTACCATTTGTGGCTTTAGTTCGCCCATGGATTCTTTAACATTTTTTAATGCAGTTGGCAATGTTTATAGCTTACTAACATCCCACATGATACCATGCCCAACAGGTATGGTGCCCACATGCTTACATCAACAATGACTTGTTCAGTATATAGATACATCAAACTGTATATTATTTTTAATATATGCATTTATAAAAGGAATTTTAGAGTTTACCGTTATTTAATACACAGACAAAGTGTAAATATAGTTTAAAATTTGACTTTTTTATTTTACTTTTTTAAATATATATATGATTTTAAAAGCATCAATAAATCTTTAGAAAAAACTAGTCAATCTGGAAATCTTCAAGCAAGGCTAGAACTCAACTAGGCTGTGTAATTGCTGGTCTCCATTTACAACCTTCAAGTAATTAAACATTTAGTGCACTGCTGTGAAATAAATATTAGAGATGTATTTTACACAGGTGTTTAGCCAAAATGAACTGCATTTGAAACTCCCAGAATCCACCCTTCAACAGAGCATCTTTAGTGAGATTCTGTCTTATTTGCTTAGTGTGATGGTGGCATCAGCAGTGTGCATTCTATTTTGTGGTCAGAATAGTTTGAAAGCAGTATTTATTGCCCCTTTTAAAAAAATTCTTTAATTAGTCTTTTGCTCTTGAAAGCCCATTAATATTACTTTTATGCAGTAGTTCTCCAATTAATTTTTTGAAGGTCTTTTAAAATACTAAAGTATCCCTATACAAAAAATGATAATCTTTAATTTTGGTTATTCTATAAATAAATTTTAACCCACAGTCCTGTGGAACTGATGCGTGGAATGAAAACTACTTTTTTTTTTTTTAAAGTTTACATACATACACACTTTTTGTCAATCACTTTTTTGAAGTTGCCTCCCCTTGTTGGACTTAATGCTCAATTACTCTAATTCACCACAGTGTCTTAAATCATTTGACTTGATATAATTTGGCATTCCAAGGATGAACATTAATAATTAATACTATTCAGTACATATAATATGTTTATGATAGCAGCGAGACTAGTGTTGTTATATTGATTGAAAAAAGAGGTGTTATGAGGCCAGAGTCTATTTAATAGTGAATTTTCTGATGATTAAACTAGTAAGAAAGTCAGATCTCCAGCAGAATGACTGGTATCTTATATTTATAAGTTGTTGCTGTTGTTTTTTGTTTTTTTTTCATTGTTACATGTTTGTTTTCATACATATATTTACTTTGTATTTAAGGATGTTATGCTATCGTTTTGTTTAAATGATAAAGGTATCAGTCATGTGCAGAATGAAGAAATACATTTGTTATCTATCACTAACACAACGATCCTGTTTTAGTATAAGCACACATTCACTACTATTAAATGTTACTTCAGTTTTATTGTAAATAGTAAATAGATATAAGTCTGACACGGTAATTAAACCTGTATAGGTACAAAAAACAATGTGGATTTATTAACTTAACTACTACTATTACTAGAAACATTCAAATGAAAATCCAGCTGAAATAGCATACTCATAATAGTATCTGGCCTTTATTTGAATGTCCCTATATATATATATATATATTATATTTTTGTTGTTTGGTTTTTCCACTATGGATTTTTTTAAAATGTGACTGAGACAGTCGTCTCACCCAGTCTATTGTTGACTAATGGAATTTTACACTGAGCAGGCTATTTCAATATCAAAAGATAGCATTTCTCCCTTTGACCTTTTTGAGGTTAAGAGTGAGTTGACAGCCAT
The DNA here is from genome assembly GCA_018389105.1 of Nautilus pompilius. Classification (NCBI taxonomy): domain Eukaryota; kingdom Metazoa; phylum Mollusca; class Cephalopoda; order Nautilida; family Nautilidae; genus Nautilus; species Nautilus pompilius. The sequence goes on along the minus strand of JACATO010000656.1, from coordinate 359,270 downwards.
ATTGTGTTAAGCTGTTGAGCGACTGACTTGCCTAGGCAGGTCTTCTGCACTGTGCTACATTTCATAGTTGGTTTGTTGTGACCTAAACAGCAGAATGGAGATGGTAAAAGAGGGTGACACGCGTCTAGGTAATCCTTTTCATCAGACATTTTTATTTTTCAGTGTAAATATATTCTGGAAGACTGGTGGTGTTCTGGTGGTGATGGTTAATGCTTGCAGTTCTTTGTAAAGAGATCAAAGTACAATGTTATTGTTGATGCCTACATTTAGGAATTAAGGTGTCATAGTAGCCGCTTGCTGCTCTCTCTCTCTTTCTCCCTCCCTCCCTCCCTAGCTGCACATGCACAGAAAAGTCTCTATTACTGGTTTTGTATTGTTGTTTTACTTGAATTATGTATTTAAGGTTGTTGTTTTTTTTTAACTTTTAATATTTATAAATTAGCCTGACTATATTGCATCTGTGTATCTACTCAGAAGGGATCATTGCTACTAAAGTAGGACATTTTTCTAAGGATTTACTAGGTGGATGATATTTCTAATGATGTATATTTGTTATTTAGAAAGAATGAAGGAAAATCACAGAAATGTTTATTTTCATCAGGCAGGCAGTTTTAATATATATTTTTTTTTTCACTGATTTTAAAAATCTTCATTGATTTAATATTTTTTCTTTATCTTGCTAGCATGATGGTGATTAGTTTTACTATATTGGGTAGCTGTTTTCACTGATAAAGGCTTCATGTCAGATGAGGAAGGAGTAAACTCAAAAAACAACAGAGTAATGTGACTGCTTGTAAACCACGCAGTTCATGTGATAGTTTATTGGGTAAACACAAACTCGCTCTTCCAGGGGTGTGGCTATGGTTGCGGGGCAACTCAATCAAATAAGTTTAGTGATGTTTCAAGTACCAGCATTCGAAACATTTAAAATGTTTTACTGTCTATGGAAAGATTTCTGGCTGCACTCGCTGTGCTCTTCCTAAACTCTGGATTGATGATTTATGATAATTGTCTTGAAAGTTTCAGCATATCTGTTGGCTGGCAAAAATGTTATTAGCTTATTATTAAACTCTTTTTATTAAAAAAAAAAGTTTTATTTATTTTGAGTACTAATTCTGACTTTAAAAATTCTGCATTTGTTGCAGTAAATTTCTCTCATACAAAATAAAGAAATAGCACTTTTATTCCATTTTAATTGCCATTATACTCAAATGAAAAAATTTTTAATGAGGTTTAATACAGACCAAAACACTTTTTTTTTCTGTATACATGTGAACCTGAGTGACTTAATATTAATTTAAAACAAAAGAGTTAGCCATTCTTTTTTGTTTCAAGTGTTGTGGCATTTACTCTGTAAAAATGAAAGTAGTAACAACTAGCAAAGCTTGTTCCACCACTTACTTCTGAATTTTGAATAAGATTAATTATTGCAAATGATTAATAATAATATTAAACTGTAAACATATGAGAGAGAGAGAGATTTCATGTCTGTTATTTCTTTTCAGAACTGCTATAAAATGTGTAATGCTCGATGATAGAAATTTCTTAAGTTGTTAATAATAATATCTTCATCAAGAATGTATAGTATGACTATCAAAAGTTTATAGATAGGAGCTTTGAGGTAAGGGACACGAAATAATGTTTGCATCAGGTGGTAAGTGAACTTAACGTGTAGGGTGCGGTCACTCTGTGGTGCCCGACTATTGATGTTAGTTTCTCTTGCTGTTGTCTGCATTTCCACTGTGCACTTAGTATTTTTTCCATTTCTAATCAAAACTAACCTTGGATTCTGTGAAACCACCCCCTCCATTTGCCATGTACAGTATCCATAGTCATGAGATCAGTTTCACTTCCAAAGTTTAGCCATTATCAACAGGAAAGTACTGAAATTGCAAATATATTGGTTAAACTAACTTTGACCAATAAATTGTAAAGAGGTATATAGTAGTGGCTGCCTTTTATCATGGTACTTGCAAACCAAGCCTACGTGATGTGGCAATGCAATAGCAGCCTTTTCTAACTTTAATAAGTGCTTGGCATTAACAGAGAATAATAAAAACAGTAAGTAATCCGAGGCAAGAGTACCAAATGTTACTGTAGCATGCTGTAAATAGACAATAATTTAGTCTAGAATTAAAAACTAAGCACATTTTTCATGGATGTGATAGTACTAAACTAAAATAATTTATTCTTTGATGTAAAAGGATCTTATCTTTGATTCTTTTCCATTCTGTTTGTTTTGTGGTGTGCATGTGTTTTTACTCCATTTCACAGGAATCCTGGGGTTAATTGCAATAGAATGTGATATAAGATAAAAGTTGTATTCTCTTTTATAGTTAACCTAAATAAATAAAATTGTACGTAGTGGTTCTAATTCATTCCTGTGTACAGACGTCATGTGTTACAAGCGCCATTGTTGTCTTCAAACCTGCATATTAACCAGCCCCTTCTCGGTTTCAGTTTCCTGTATCAAGTGGAAAAGAACAAAGTGCAGAGGTTAGCTGCACAGCTACTGCAGAGCATCCCTGCTAGAATTCTTTTTTTTTTTTTAGATGTGGAAGGAAACTGGAGAGCCCAGAGAAAACTCTGTTAGGGTGGTGGGGTATGCCGCCCTGACACTGGCATTCAAACAAAGTTGTTGGGTCCTCAGCCTTAACAGTCCAATGGTCTACCACTAGACCACTAACAAATGTCATGTACAGTATCTGCAAAAACATTTTCTCACTAAAATGATTTATTTAACTGAAATAATGTATGGGCAGAATTCAGCGTTTTATTCTTGTTGTAATTCTACTGATTATAATCCCACAGAGCCAAAACAAGAGTCAGCTAAAACGTTGGTTTATGATATGTATTTAAATAAGCAATTTGAATACCTTGAGGTTTATGTGGGATTCATTAGCTACCTAGTGGAAAATGATGTAAAGACATCACCAGAATTTAGTTATTTGTTGTTTGTTCTTGAATGACATTAAATGCTATTTTTTTTATTTAAACTTTGATTCATTGACACTTTGCTGGCTGTGGTAATATGCCTCTCAATTCTTCTTTTCCCTCTTACTTAACTAACTAAAATTATAGTGGTCAGTCATTACCTAGGCAGATGTTTTGCTTTATATAAAAAAAAGTGCTAAAGGATACAGAAATTGCACTTGATTTCTTACACATCAATTAGAAAGTTATATTTTGTTTTGTTTTTAATTTTGAGAAATGGGTTTATCTCCAATAAATACAAATCTTAGCATCTAAACAGCAGTTGATGGATATACTTATTTTGCCGCCTTATAGGGAATGTTAGTGGAATGAAGCGAAAAGAAAATTAAAGATAAATGCATTTTAACCTTATGGTTATTCATTGTGTGCTCAAATAGATAAATGTGCTGGTAATGTTTTGTGTCTAGCTTTGTTGAGACTATACTGAATGAAGTGTGTGCATGGGTGCTGTACATGTTTTTAATGTCTCTTTTGTTGAGAGAGTTTACATACATTTATTAAGTCTTTTCTTTGCACTTTCTGTTAGAATTCTATCTAATGTTTGTTTAATGACTAGACTGACCAGATTTTAAAGAAATGAATAACTAATTAGAATTATTTTTTGGTACAGGAAAACTTCGATTTAGCTGACCCCATCCAACGGACTTCGGAAGCAACGGACGCTGTCCGGTCTCCCGACAAAACTCCGCGTTGAGCTGTGCAAAAAATTTTTTGCTTGGATGCCTTTTGCGCATCCGTAAGTAAACGTCCAGATCTAGCAGACTCCCCTCCCCTCTGTTAGTCCGTTAAATCGAGGTTTTACTGTAATGATAAAAGATCTTCCATTGTTCTTTAAAAACTATTTTATTATTAAATTGGACAGGGGCATTGCAGCAAGTAGGAAAACCTATTCAACCAAGCTTCCATTAAAAATGATTTTGCAGCTTCTTCTGAAACTTAATGGGTTTCAAAGCTAGCATTTGATAATTTTACAGACCTCGAACTGCACCTTCAGCAGCAGAGGTTCTAAGTTAGTTAGCACAACTTTGTTAAAGCATGCATTTCTTACTTATAACAGTGATTCCACAAATATCTGCTGCTACAAACCTGCAGAATTCTTTGTTATCTCTATCCAAGCCACGGATCAGTGATGAAAGGTTACCCCTTTGATACTGATAATATGAAGTGTTTCAGATGTAAATATGGTTTTTGAAGCATGAAGTGTTATTAAACCTTTAAAAATGGCAGGTTGTTGGCAAGAATGCAAAATTGGGTGATTTGGAAATGCAATATTCTGTTTACCATTTTTTCTACAGTAAGATTTTACTTTAAGTTACAAAAAAACACGTGATTTTACAATAAGTTGTTTAAAAGTTTGTTTTTTTCATAACCATTTCAGTAACCCTTTGAAGACCATGTTTGACCTTTCTCTAGGTTCATGACTTGTGAAATATAATTTCATCTGAAAAAAATAAATGTATACAGATTTTCTAGATTACATGCAAAGAATTATATAAATCTTGTATATTTATGATCATCGAGAATTTTTTTTTAAGTGAAAAAAAATATTTTCAGTATCAAAGTTGAATCATTTTAGTTGTTTTTTTCCTGTTGACACAATGAAGTTTTTAAAGACAGCATTTGAGAGGTTGGACCCCTTGTTGAGAAATATTTACACTTTTTTTAGGTTAAGTAGTTTTTATCGTTTGCCTCGGTGTTAATTTTCTCAACATAATTGTTTAGTTGTCTATTACAGTCCCATTTTTGATCAGTCTGTTCAGACAGATGCTCGGTTGCTTTGTTTTTCTTGTATTTTAACTTGAGTAAATCATTTGATTTAACCTGGATGTCTCCAAGCCAATTTTTTTTATCAACGACAGAAGTTGACAAGCAGTGAGATTTGCAATCGTCTCACCACCTTCCACCCCAGCTACAAGGTAGGCTACAGGCTTTAACTTAATTTTCCAGCAGTGAAAAACAGACCTGAGCTCTCCTTCCCATTCAGAGAGAGAACATTCACTGACAAACTTCAAATAAATACAATAAACAAACATAAATAGTTAATCTAGAACATTAGAAATATTACAGATTTTTTTCACTGCAATGCGAAATATCATTAAGTCCAGGGGAAAACTTTACGTTAAGCTAGGACATTTTTACCTGTAGTAATGAACATGGTGGTGATATCTTTATATTTGCATTAGCAAGATAAAATGTTCATCTTTTATGATTACTCTGATTTATAAATGTCCCTGTAGCAGATTTAAGAAGAAAGTTGTTTTCTTCACATTTTATCTATAATATGGAGAGAAATGTTATTTACACTGGAAAATACTTATTTAAAAATGCATTCATATATTTTTGTTACATCTTGTGAATAGTGCAAACAATTCAGAAGCCACAATATTTGGATAGCACTGAAAAGGGGATGAGGGTGTTGCTAGCCAAAGTTCAGAGGTCAGCAAGAGGTGCAGAAAAGTCTTAAAGGATTAAATTTGATGAGGATAATCTTATATTGTTTTCTGTTTGTGAGAAGTCTATAAGTTAGAGTTAATCCCAAACAAACTTTAGAAATAAAAAGGTAGTGTCTTGTTGCACTATCATTTCATTGGCTCTGTCTGCATAAACAAAAACAAAAAGAGCACAACTTTTTTTTAGGATCATTCTTAGATTACTTAGCCATTTTTTGGAATCCAGCAACATTTTTGTGCTTTTCTTTTAATAACTAGAAATATTGATAAATGGGCTTTTGCTGCTTTATAACTACTACATTTTTTTCAATAAAACTGAAGATTAGCTGAGTCAAGGGTGTCACGAGAGCTACTTCAGTGTTAATGGGTTCTTATTGTCCGTTTTTTTAACAGGCCCTCTGGATATAAGTAGATCTAGAATGCTATTTTTCTCTTGGATTTCAGTAAATTTACAAAAGAAAAGATAATTGTACCAAAAATATCCAAATTGCTCTTCAAATAAAGAACGCGGAAATAAATGATTTCTTTTTTAAACTTTTCAACCTCTCAGTGCTTTGAGATTTCAGTTACTAAATAAAGATGAGAGGAGAGAGGCCTACCAGTTCACCAAACATTTTCACAAAGGGTAATTAACAGTGTTTTTGTATGCAAATTTTTCTGTTGATCATAATAAATAATCCCATTCTCTAATTGTTGCTATCTTACATAGAAAATCAACTTATCGCATTTTATGTATACACCTGATCTGTTTGTTTGTTTGTTTTTAAACACTATTCTTTGTTGGCCGCTGACATTTATCACTTTGTGTGTGTGTCACATGCTTGTCCTTATCAGTGTCTTTGTGTTAACACTTTGCCTTTGGCTGATATGAAACCAATAATCTCTTAATCTTTTCATTGTCAGATTTATTTATATACATATACTGTTTGTTATGCTTTCTTTAGCCTGTAGCATATTTGTAGCTGGTTTACATCACATTATGGATACTTATCACCTTCAACAGTTTATATGCCTGGTCATTGCTTTAGGAGTTTGGAAAACCTTTTTATCCACAGCTTTATCTTCTACATGATATTCTCTACTTTTATTCTTTTCAGGCTTCATTAATCTTTTTGCTGTGCATTAAAATCAGTGCCATGTTTTCCTCATGTTGCTTCCATAGTGTACTAAGAAAAAAAGTTAGCGTACATAGGACATGGCTTAAGAAAACCATTTCAAATGTACTAAGTAAATTGATTTTCACTACTATAGACTTATCTTTCTTTCCCTTTTTTTTCTTAATTTTATTTTATTTTTATTGATAAATCTACCTTTTTTATATATGTATATATATATATTTTTTTTTTAAAAAGACGAAGAGGAGATTGGTCTTGAGCTTGAATCTAAACAGAAATGCATTGTTAATGCAATTTTCTAGTCTCTTAAAGAGAATTGATGTCAGAATTGAGAATTGTTAATCCCTAATTGTAATCCCTAATTGTCTCTTCATAACTAGGCTTTTATTATTTTTTTAAGGCAACATAAAGATGATAAAACTAAAAAGTAGCTGACAATAGTTTGTTTCTTTGACAGAAGGTTGTTTCTGCTGTTTCTCATTTTTATCAAAATTAAAGAGTATACTATATATGTATTTATTTTGAGAGATTTCTCTGCTTTGTAGTGATACTAATATCTTTTTTATGTAAATAAATGAAAACAAGTTTTCTTTCATAGATAATATCACGATAAGAAAAGGAGAAACATTGTTATGAATTGTTTTATAGTTAGGAGACTCGCTGTCTGGTTCCAGCATCTATATTTCTTTCTTTTTTTTTAAAATCAAAATCTATAAAAATGTTTAATTCTGTTTTTGTTCTTATTTCAGGACAAGATAAAGTATCACTTGGATTTGTGGAACACTTTTGATGGTGCTGTCTGTGCTAATAATTGTTGTCACCTTTCCAGTTGCCTTATGTCTCAGCATTAAGGTAAGCATTTCTCTGCTCATTTTGAAAGCTCAATGCAGACAGGTTTGTAATATACTTACCAGGATCTACTGAAAGTAATAAGACCTAATTCAGGAAATCACCACTTAGAAAAGCCTGTGATTTTATTCACACAAAGTATAACCTCATGAAAATACCCAAAATAAATAGTGTTTTCGCATAACTCCATTTTTGGCAACACAGTTTTCCTACTAGTGCTTCTATTGGCATAACTCATTGAAGAAACTCTTCTAAACACATTCAGACCTGACATCTCACTACCAGCAGCATCAGTAGAGTATTACTGAACATGGAGATGGTGAAAAGGTCAAGGTCAGAGCTGTATGAGTTTGAGTAAGCAAAGTCCATCCTTTTGCTTTATTTGCCTAAGTCTTTGCATGTGGTCTTGCATTTTGTGCTACTAAATAATCTCCTCTAACTGCAAATGCTTACACCAAACCACAGTGCCTGCGTTGTTCATTGTACTCCTATCGTGCAGAGACGATTGTTTGTCTTCCTTTGGGTAGACAATCAATCAATAGGAATGACACACTTGGTATCCCAAAATGCAATAAATATGACTTTACCAACCGAAGACACGGCCTTGGATTTTTTGGTATAGGCAAATGAGGATGGCAGCATTCCATGGATTGCTTCTGTTTTCAGTTCATAATGGTAAATATTCTGATGCTTCACCCATAATGGTGTTATGCATGTATGTGACCCCCTTTACTTAATGAAACAAAGTTTCACTGTTAAACTGTGGTTTTAAGATCTTGTGGCTCTCTTTAATGATTTGTGATAAGCTTTGTCTGAAGGAGGTTCATACAATAAAATTCCGATAAGTCTTTGTTTCAGTAATAGCTTGCATGGGTTGGAGACACTGTTATAGGGTATTTCTTTAACCATGTTCTGAGTGCTAAATGGATGTTTGGTTATAAATTGTTTCTTTCGTTATAGGATATTAGTTTTGAAATTGGTTATTATTATAATTTGACATAAATAAAAACCTTCAGTAGCGCGACTTAACTTAGTAATAATAATTTTTCAGTATTTTCTCTCTTTTTCATGTTTATAGGTAGTTCAAGAATATGAAAGAGCTGTAATTTTCCGCTTGGGTCGTCTTGTATCTGGAGGAGCCAAAGGCCCTGGTAGGCATTTGTTGTTTTTTCTCCTTAGAATCAAGAACAATACTTAGAGTCAGTGTCTGTAAAGTTGAAGTATATCTTTTTCTCTAAAATTATCTGTTAATATGCATGGATCTGAGCAAGCATGATTTGTACTGGCTGCAGCAGCAGCAACAACTTCAGTTGAGCCCTACTTTTGCCAAACCAAAATTGAACATAGACTAGGAAAAATAATATTGTCTCTGTCCATTCTGCTAGCTTACTAATACCTTTATCTTGCTTATTTATGTTATCTGCAAAAGCTAACATGTTTTAAAGGACACATGAGAAAAATATTTATTTATTTTTTAAACTTCATGCATCAAAGCCAGTAACTTATTAAGTCATTTATAATAGCATGGAGATAGCCACATATATGCTAGGGGCACGATGTTTGTTTAAAAGATGGAGAAAATGTTCCAATGCTGCATGGTAACTTAAAATAGTGAATAGGGGAGGAAAAGTGAAACCAGCTATTGAAATGCAGACATATCTTTATTTTATTTGCAGTTACACTTACTTATGGTGTGTTGTGTAAAAAAAAATAATATGGGAGAAATTGGATGATGATAAAAGTTTGTTTAAAATTTGAGATTTTCTCCCAGAATTACACAATAAAACCTCCTCATCCCTGTTCTCTCTTTAAATGCTGCTTTGATCCCAAATGTTTACTCAGACCATTAACCTCTAAGCCACTAAATTTATTGATGAAAAGTTGATCTGCAGAATTGGCCAAAGATGGATATTTACTAAGTATGCTTTGTCTGATTATTTATAATTTACTGTCCATACTACTTTAAAAGAAAACATTTTATTCCTGTAAATGCTAAATGTGCAAGTGTCCATGTTGAGCTTTCATATTATCAGTATTTAACTTTGTTGTTGGTTTTGTGTAGTGAAGTTTAACTCTTAAAAGCAAGAATTTAAAACACACACATGCACACACTAGAAATAACTTTGTGATCATGAAAATTCTGTTTTGAGAATCATGATTTTAACTCATTTCTCTTCAGATGTGTACTTAGTTTCTTTACACTTTATAACCACTGTATTGTTGGAATCTTTTACATGTTTATTTGCATGCACACTCTAGAGATGTTCGAACCCAGGTCTAGTTGTCATTACAGCAATGCTATTTCAGCGGAGTTTAATTTGAATATTTCTGACATTCCTGAGGGGTTTGTGGATATTGCACTTAAATATGATTGATAGGTACCATTTAACTTTAAGGTGCCCATTCTGAATTTTGCAGTTGATCTGCCAACAGTGTTGATTATTACCCAAGTTACTTATGCCAAAGTTTATTTTGAATTTATTTTGGTTTTAACTGTGATATACTTAGTTAAAAAGCAGTGGCTTTTGTTGTTGTTTTTATTTTCAAAGACAGTACCAAATAGAATAATTCCCATAACACGTGTAGTAGCAATTGAGGTCATCTATCCACACTGTGCTGATGGTAAAAGGGAGAAAAGAAAATAATTGAAAGAATGTTGAGCCAAAGTCTGAAGGGCCGGTGTGATGCGGGATTGGCAGCGCTTCCTAGTCAACAACTATAGTTCTACACAACCCTTGTCAGAGGTTTTTTTTCCTTGAAATATCTCAAATTCAAAGCGTTTTTCAGTTTTTGTATGTAAATGGATTTTATATTTTAAAAAAAAAAAGTCATCAGTAGATCTTGATCTAGGTTTTTTTTAAACAGCTTGTGTGTGCAAACTGTACCATTACAATAAAAGTTTATCACCTTTTTGAACAGTGTCAAAATATATGGAATTTTAACAGTTAACATACAGAAGTTATTAGAAATGCCTGCAAAAATGGCCTTGGATTAGCTTGAGAAGAAGGTTTAAGTGAGTTATAGAGCAATTCTTCAAAAACTAGTTTTATCGGTTTACATAGAGGGTCCAGCATGGAATCTGAACCCCATAAAGGCATGCAATTGGAAAACTATGAGAGGCCAAGCTAATTGATTGGCTATGAAAAAACTTATTAACCCATGGCAGATCATACATAGATACCATCTTATAGAAGTTGACAGATACTTCAGTATTGGCTGTGTCATTTATGTGTTAAGTAGTTAAATTTTGTGAGACACCTACAGTGCAGTTTATTTTTTGTTCTGGGGGCTTATATAAGCTATTATGGCTTTCATATTGTAATTAAAAAAATAAGGCATATATTAGTCCACTTCTTCACCTACATCTTATAGATCTCAAATTTTGAAATAACTTCATCTTTAAAGATTTTTTTTATACAATAGTATCAGTTTATTTGCTTTATGAACTTTGATTTAGATTTATTAATTAGGCAGTAATTTTAGTTAAATTTGGAGTTTTCTTACAATCAAGTTTCAGCTATAAAATTGTCCATCTTCTAGATTAGCATTTCATAGAAAAGAAATATTACTGCAGATTTTCTCCCTTTTTTTTTTTTTTCAGATTTTTTAAAGTAATATTTTTGAAAGGGATTAGAGTTATGTTACTTGCAGACTTAATGAGTAGTAATAATATTTCTTAGATTTGTTAGAATATTATAAGCTATTTACTGGTTATAATATTTTAGATTTCACAAAGTTTTTAGAAAAAAATTTTTTCATACATTTGCTAATAATATTAAGTACATTTTTTAAATGTATTCAGTTTACATAGATTTTTTTTAAAGAAAAAGAAAATATTCTAGGGGCTACGTGTCCCAAATAATACTTTTTCTTCACCAATTTTTTTAATGTTTGCCCATTTTATCCTTAATGCTGGAGGAAGTAACATAGAATTAAATACCAGGTGAGCAGTGTGGTGATTAGGCCACTGGACTGCTAAAGTTAAATTTCCAAGTTCTGTTTTTCCTCTGGGCACTCCTGCTTCCTCCCATATCTAAAAAATAGAGAATTCAAGTAGGGATCTTCCTGCAGAAGTCAGAATTGTTAGGCTCCTGCAACACAAGATTGGCAATGCTTCCTAGCAGACAATTGTGACACGACACTCACTCATTAAGGTTCCCTCCCTCGTAGACATTGGTGTATAAAAAGAAAAAAAAAAGCTTTCTGCTTATAAAAGAAATTGCACTCTTCCTATCATACTGCTGTGCTTGTATGTATTGTAGACTTTTCTGTTTTGGTGAACAAAACGTGTTTAAATTATTGTTTAGATTCTGCAAAATATAGATCTTCGGTTTTCTTTCCACATTAACCTTCAAAAGGTATAGACAGATCATAATGCATTTTGTTCTCAGCTGCTAGACAGCATGAAGCTGTAAAAGATGTGACATTTGATAGGTACATGTCAGCTCATTACAAAAATGAATACAGGCTAGACAGGGAATCCTTTCAGCTCTGGTTTATGATGTGCCTGCCAATCATGAGGTTAGGAAGATGATATCACAGATGGATGATTTGTGTCAGCTTTAAAAGTACCAGCTACCTTTAGCAGTTAACAACTAGGCATCTGTGCCCTTCTATTTGTTTCCTTCAATGTACAGGCCATCAGGAGAGGGTTCTAACAGCAGTTCCAAGTCTCTCTCTTAGTTTGACCTCCAGTAACCAAGTGACAAATTCTTATGGCTCCAACTTCTATCACTATTAGTGCAACCTTCAGGCAGCCCACTCACTACTAGTGGTAGTGGGAGGGATTCTAGTGGAATGTTCCACTAGAATATTTTGAAAGAAAAAAATGAAATAACGCAAATTTCTGCATTCTAGTCCACAATAACTGCGTCTTGATATGTTGTGCAGGTTATGGGTAGGTAGTGCGGATTATGTGACAAGATATAAGGCGTACACCAGTTAAAAGATCTAAGACCATTGTCTTTTAATGCAGATTTTTCTAAAAATATATTCATGAATCTTAAAGAAATGAAAATAAAACTAGATTTCAAAATGTCATTTACTGAATATTTACACTGACATGCAAGTAAATATTGTGGTTTGATGATTGAATGAGTCAGTCTTCAATTAAAAATGAGCAGAATTTATGGAGATAAAAAAATTTTTAAGAATGTCATTGGCTACAAAAATAAATCTCGTTAAATTGTTGATGTGTGGGTTGTCAGGACAATGGATGCACTTGGTAGATATGCTAGATTTCATACAGTGTTCTATGTCAGAGCATGCATTTCCTTCCCACAATTAATGCTGCCAACTTAGTTGTCCTTTCTTGGAGCTGTACTGTAACCCACGGAATTCATAGTTTAGGTCCAGCAGCTGCGATTTACTAGACTATGCTGCATTAATTTACCAAAGAGTAGTTTGACTATTGAATACTTTTAAATTTAATTTTTGTGTTTGATGATAAGTTAATTATTTATAACTAGTCCAATGTGTGTTCTGTCATTAAATTATTATTCTTTTGCATTAGTTAATAAACATTCATTATTAATTTGTTTGTTTTGATGATTGAAAAAATCTAGCGTAATATCCGAGAATTAAGTAAAGCCTTTTTTTAGTTCATATTTTTTGTTGATTTTATTTGTTTTTCATTGTCTTTTTAATCTCTCTCAGATCATTCTCACTCCATGGTTTCTCAGAGGAAACCTTTTAGCAGTAGAGTAAATGTTAAGTTTGATCCAAAACACCAGTTTGAACTTGTGCTGAAAATTTTTTTTTTTCATTTTTTAAGAATGTTTTGAATTAGGATCAAATAAGCTTGCTTATTTGTGTATTCATTTAGCTAATTTAATTGTTTTTCCTTTTTAGAATTTTTTTTTCTTATTTACTTTTGACATTTAATTTGCATAATCTAATCATTTAGGTTATAATTTTTGTGGTTGAGAGTCCAAGTTCAAATCCAGGTTGGAACCGGTTTGTTCAAGCATACTACTGGTATAGCTGCTACTTGCTGCTCTTTTATCAGTCTGTTATGTGGGTTTCCTCCCACTTCTAGCAGGGAATTTGGTGAGGGACTTCCAGTGTGCTCTTCAGAAGTATTCAGTATGGAAGGATTATGGGAACTCACTGTATGAGAACTCTCTCCTTGGTTTTGTCTTGGATCATGGCAATCCAAGACTATCAACCCACAGATTTGGGATGGCACATGCTGATGATGATGATTTTAAATTCTCAGAACAGTTTACTGTGAAAGGGAAATTACTCATTGAAAGTAAGGCACTTATGAATTCCATGTGGTGGTGTATCACCATCAGGAGAAACTGGTAAAATGTATCAATAACTAATAGTAATATACACTTAAAAATAGGCTCAATATAATTATTTATCTAAAATAAACAATGTAATAAATATTGTACTTTTTTTTTCTTGCTTCTTGGCGGAACTTTCAACATCTCATTAAAATGAAAAACTATGATTATGGTTGGAGAACAGTTTGTTAGTTTTTCTCTCTATCCAAATGAAAATAAATTTTTCATACAAATGAGTTAGATTTAATCACAAATAGAGATATGGGAAATAGTATTGAATATATTTTTGAAGTTTTACTCCCTCTTTCAGTTTCTGTTTGAAAAGCTCTGAAGGAATTACTGGAAAATGTTTTATATTTAACAATTTAATGTTGGCACTATTTGGGTGCAGGCAGTAGAAGTAGTTTCTTTCAGAATAACATGTGGATCATATATGCATGCTGACTATGTGAAATGAAGAGTACAGGAAGAAATTTTCTGATTTTGTCTTACCATGTGTTTCTTGGACTGTTTTCACAGGTGTGTTTTTTTTACCACCTTTGGCTAGATGACTTATATATTAAATGCTTTACCAAATTTAAAAAAACCATTAAATTGGTCTTTGTGTGAACTTCAAAAATAAGCCAGGTTTAGATTTTCACTCTATCCTTAGTCAAAGAAATCCTGAATTAAAGACAAAGGCCTACCTCTCTCCTTTTCTACCACTTGCTCACCTCAGTTGTTTTGTTTGCTTATTTTTTTAATATCTTGGTAACAGGTATAAACTTTAACAAATAATAGATATGTAAGTGTATAAGATGTGTGTTTTAGTTTGTTTTTTTTTCCTGGGAAAAAGGAATATATTAAGAGGTTCGAGGAAAATTGATTGCCATTTAAAATAAGATTACTCAAATAATTGACAACTGAGACTTATTTTAACCATCATGGTTCAAACCTTTTTAAGATGCTTAGAGGAAATGTTTATAGTTCTAAGCAGGAGATTACAGGATGTCTCAATTTTTCTTAATTATTATTTACACTAGTCATAATGCAGAATTTGGGGGGGGTTCAATTGTGTGGTTCATAAATGTATAGTATAGTGCTTAGTTTACATTCATTATTATCTACTTACTAATGGTACTAAATTTATCTAACTTTGTATACACTTTGGCTAAATAAATTTTTCAAAATGGAGAAAGAGAAAGCTTGCATAGCTTATGATTGCTTTGTAGAACTGCTATACCTTACTAGTCTGTACTAAGTATGTATTTTGTAAAGTTTGTTATTTTTGTTCTCTTTTCTTGTACGCCTGAAATGCTGTACGAGTAACTCAAGTTTAAGTACTATCACATTAATAAGCTCTTGAGACCTTGTTGTTGTTGCATAATACTAGTTATAGTCTTAAAATAAATTGGAATAAAACACTAAATTAGGGGGGGAATAGCTTTAGCTGTCTTGGTATTTAACTTTGTCAAACCAATAAGACTAAAGTGTTTCTGTTCTACTTTTTTATTACTTTGATAAAGCATAATATAAAGTCGGCAAAACTAATATTTTCCACAACTACTAATAAACAGAAGTACTCTTGTTATTACTTATTGTTGTTGCTTTCTACATGTTCCTGTATAATTAACTATGCATGCAGGTAAAAAAAAAATAGTTACGGGAAACATCTGGATTTTTTCAAATGCAGAAATTTTTATGCACAAGTGATTTTCATTATATCTTTAAAAATGTGCAACTTTTTTTTTTTTTTTAAAGTACTTTATTGGTTTTTCAGGTCTCTTTTTCATCATTCCATGCATTGATTCTTACAGCAAAGTAGACATGCGAACTGTATCTTTTGATGTTCCTCCACAAGAAGTAAGTGTTATAGAACTTTGACAGACTTTTTTTGTACTACATACTAGTATGGTTTATAGATTGTTCTGTTTTACTTTTAACTGCCGTTATCATCAGAAGGCCTCTAAATTTCATATCATTTTATAGAAATGATTATTGTCTAAGACACTTTATTTCAAAGAAATTTTTACAGGTTCTGTAAATCATATGCAGTAATCAGTTTTCATTCAGTTAACCCTTTTTCTGAAGGGAGTTATGACCTTTAATTTTGTGGGTTAACTGTTGATAAATTAAAGTGACAAGCTATGTAACCATATCAGTTATATCAGAAATTTAAAATTCAGTTTAATTTATTTATTTAGATATTTTTAAAAAGTATGTGCTGCCAAAAACGCGCAAATTTTAGCATAACACATTATCAAGTAACTAGTGTACAATGTGTTTTGTTTAGCACATGATTAATTATATATATAGTGACTTCAGTCGATATTTGCTCATTTCCTTATGTATGATCTGTAATGAGATAAACATTGCCATTGACAACCTTGGTCTCCCAGTAGGTGTTCTCTGTTAGTAATGTTGTTACTAGATGTAACTTCCATGATACAAAACTAGCTCTAGGCTTAGCCAGTTTATAATCATTTGCTTGTGCACTTCTGATTGTTCAACCATATTTTCTACATCTAATTCAATTTGAATGTGATTATTTTGGACAAGTTTATAATGGGGATTTTTGCCTGCTGGATCCATCCAGGTATAGAAATAAAAGATATTTGCTCATCATAATTGCTGGAAATTTCAGAGTTAATATATTTTTCTTTAATGTCATCTTTACAAAATAAATATGAAATGATTGCTTTTCTTTTTTATATGACATTTTAGTAATTTCATTTAGTAGAATTCATTCATTGCAAAAAAAAATTTGGAATTTATCTTTCATATTATCTAGTGTTTTTTTTTTTTTAAATTAAGCTTACTTCACATTGCATTTAAAAAGAAAATATTTGAAAAGGGGTAATTAGCCAAAAAAATGAATTTCATTGAGTTTTTAAATCAAAAATGATTTTAATTTGTTTTTGAAATATTCTTTATACATTCAATTTGATATCTGCAAGCAAGGAATGAAGCAAGCATGGAAGTTATTACTGAATAAATGTATGAAGAATTTGTTTGATTAGCAATGTTATGATTGTTCTAATGCTTAAAAGTAGTTAAGGATCACTGAAAAATAGCAGAAGCAAGTTGGTTTTCAAATCTAATACAGGTATCTTCAATGTTGCTACCAGAAACATGTCCTGGAGAAACCATATTTTCAGCAGCAATATCAAAAAAATGCAACTATTGTACAAGGAGTTGGATATCTCCTCAGAAATGATTTTGGGTGCTTGGTAGCAAATCTGTTACCTGCTTGTGCAAGTTGAGATTCTTGAGAAACATTAAATTTAATTTTTTAATTGCTACAAAAATGACTGCACAATGTTCCAGAGATAATTGGCTGTTGAAAAAAAGTTGTACCATGAGTTGGCTAAATGATAGTTATTCACATTGGCAAGTTGCTCACTTTGCTGGTATATTATAAAGCTTCAGCATTTCTCAACAGTTGACTGATTACCTCAATCTAGGTGGGAAGATCCTTGTTCATTTAGCGCTAGAAGAATGCACAAAGGTTTGGGAAGAAACTGGCCTTTGTTACTGGCACATTAAGAAGTCATGCATCTACATGTCTTATTTAACACCAAATGTCACTCTTTGAAAAGCTCTGGCTTCAGGCTTGTTTCTGCATGATGGAAACCAAACAATGCTGTTTCCATTAAGAAAAACTTAAAATTTCAGTACATGTGCACGTGCACATGCTTGCATGCCGATATATACAGGTGCATCTCAAAAAATTAGAATATTGTGGAAGAGTTCATTTTCTTCCGTAATTTGATTCAAACAATGAAATGATTACGGCTTACAGCTCATGAAAATCAAAAATCCACTATCTCAAAATATTAGAATATTTCATAAGATCAATAAAAAAAAAAAAGGATTTATAATATAGAAATGTTGAACTTCTGAAAAGTATGATCATTTATGCACTCAATACTTGGTCGGGGCTCCTTTTGCACGAATCAATGCGGCATGGCATAGAGCCGATCAACCTGTGGCACTGCTGAGATGTTATGGAAGCCCAGGTTGCTTTGATAGTGGCCTTCGGCTGGTCTGTATTGTTGGGTCTGGTGTCTCTCATCTTCCTCTTGGCAATACCCCATAGATTCTCTATGGGGTTCAGATAAGGCGAGTTGGCTGGCCAATCAAGCACAGTAATACCATGGTCAGCAATCCAGTTACTAGTAATTTTGGCACTGTGGGCAGGTGCCAAGTCCTGCTGGAAAAGGAAACCAGCATCTCCATAAAGCTTGTCAGCAGATGGAAGAATGAAGTTCTCTAAAATCTCCTGGCAGATGGCTCATTGACTTTGGACTTGATAAAACAGTGAACCAACACCAGCAGATGACATGGCATCCCAAATCATCACTGACTGTGGAAACTTCACACTGGACTTCAAGCAACTTGGATTCTGTGCCTCTCCACTCTTCCTCCAGACTGTGGGACCTTGATTTCCAAATGAAATACAAAATTTACTTTCATCTGAAAAGAGGACTTTCAACCACTGAGCAACGGTCCAGTTCTTTTTCTCCTTAGTCCAGGTATGACGCTTCTGACGTCTCTGGTTCAGGAGTGGCTTGACACTAGGAATGCGACGCTTATAGCCCATTTCCTGGACACGTCTGTGCGTGGTGCCTCTTGATGCACTGACTCCAGCCTCAGTCCAATCCTTGTGAAGCTCCAAGTTCTTGAATCGGCTTTGCTTTACAATCTTCTCAAGGCTGCGGTCATCCCTGTTGCTTGTGCACCTTTTCCTACCTGACTTTTCCCTTCCAGTCAACTTTCCATGTATATGCTTTGATACAGCACTCTGCGAACAGCCAGCCCTTTCAGCAATGACCTTCTGTGGTTTACCCTCCTTGTGGAGGCTGTCATTGAGTGTCTTCTGGACAACTGTCAAGTCAGCAATTTTCCCCATGATTGTGGTTGTGTGTACTGAACCAGACTGAGAGATTCATGGTATTTATGCTGCATAAATAGTCATTTACTCAAACTCGAAATGGAATATTCTACTATTTTGAGATATTTTTTTTCTATTTTTTGAGCTGTAGGCCATAATTATCAAAATTAAAATTAAAAAATGCTGGAAACATTTTTGTTTACATGTTTACATGTAATGAGTGTAGAATATATACAATTTTCACTTTCTGAAATAACTGACAAAAAATATTGAACTCTTCCATGATATTCTAATTTTTTTGAGATGCACCTGTAGATCTCACATAAGTTAGACAAGTCAATTCAGGTATTAAAAAAACGTATGCAATCATCAAATTTTTAGAATTTTTCTAACAGCATTCCTACAATGACTAGTCAGCTACTGCTAGGATGACATGTGTCCTGTGATCAATTTCCACACTGCTACTATTCTTGTTCCAGACATTTAACAACATGCCATCCAATTTAGATCAGTGGATTTGTGAATTTAATAACATCTAAATTCGGCATCTCATCTGATTGCAAACCTGTGCATGCTACATTCATATAGACCTTAACTTTAGAGTATCATATTAGAAAATGTGCCATTTGTGTCAATTGTTATGTAAGCCTTTATATTTTGATCACTTTTACAATTCCTTTCTGGCTGAATGTAGACTTGGACAAAATGCTTACTAAGAATAGAAAATGAATTTTTTTTTTTTTTACACTTAATTTTAATTGAGTGATATACGAGGTCTGTCAAAAAAGTATCCAACTTTATTTTTTCCCATGGGAAGTAATGACGTTAGGGAGGCAAAAGTGTGCATAATGGAGCTGCATGCTTTCATGTGCATGCGTGGATTTTGGCGGGCTTGCTGGATGCGTCAGTCATTGTCAGACAGCCAGCGTGTGAGGTGCTGTACTACTTACTCGCCACCTTTTCATTTTGCCTGTGATGATGGAACGTGTGGAGCAACAATCTTGCATCAAGTTTTACCAAAAATTTGGAGATACCCAAGCGGAAACAATTTGCAAAATTTAACAGACTTTTGGTGAAAATGCCATGGGTGCTACCAAAATAAAAGAATGGTACACCAAGTTCAAAGATCGCCGCACATCGGTGGTGAGTGACCAGCGTTCCGGGAGGCTGTCAACAAGTAGCAATGCATTTGTTAACGAGAAAGTGCAGACCTTGATAATGGAGGATTGTCAATTGACGGTGTTGGAAATTGGTGACGAGGTTGGGATCAATAAAGATTCTGCACGTGCAATTTTAAAGAAGGATTGGGCTTAGGCAGAGTGGCAGCGAAATTTGTGCCCAAGCTGCTTTCTCAGGAACAACAACAACTTTGTCTTGAGGTTGCGCAGGACCTACTGGATACTGCCAACAGGAATCCTAAGTTTCAGAATACTGTAATAACTGGAGATGAGACGTGGGTGTATGGGTACGATCTAGAAACCAAAGCTCAGTCATCACAGTGGAAGAACCCAACGTCGCTGAGGCCCAAAAAAGCACATCAGGTCCGAAGCAAAATCAAGGTGACCAGAAAGACAAACATTTACAAAGGAGTACTATCAAGAAGTTCTCCAACATCTTCGTGATGCAGTTCAGTGCAAGAGACTGGATCTGTGAGCCTCACAAAACTGTCAGCTGCATCATGACAGTGCCCCGGCTCATTTGTCGCAGCTGATCCAAGTTTTCTTGGCAAAGAAAGGCATTTCGCTCGTTCGCCAGGCTCCCTACTCTCCAGACATGGCGGCTCCTGACTTCTGGTTGTTCCCAAAAATGGAGATGCCACTGAAAGGCTGCTGCTTTGAGAGCTGAGAGGACATCATGCGGAATGCAACGGTGGAGCTGAGAGCCTTTCCGAAAGAAGCATTCCAGACATGCTTCAAACAGTGGAAGGATCACTGGGCTAAGTGTGTGGAGGCACAAGGAGCCTACTTTGAAGGGGATTAGCAATTGAACCCCACCAAGTCTGTAATTTTTTTTTCCCAGCCTAAGTTTGGATTCTTTTCGACAGACCTCATACTATACATTAAACTGTTAATGTCTTTCACATAAACATTAATTAATTGTGCTGCTGAAAGAAAAAGTTAATGAATGTTAATGCATTCTATGAGAGACAAAGGAATGTAGTATAAGACTTCGAGTACAGCTTACCTTCAATGTTACAGGGTGCCCCACAAAAAACCAGGAAATTTGGTACAGTCTATTTAATTGTTGGAAATTTTGGTAGTTATTTAAAACAAAAGCAAAGGATAGAAATTTGGTAGCTTAAAACAGAACAAAAACACAAATGTTAGATGTGGTGTTCAAAATGCTTTCGGTGGGCAGCTGCACGTCTAGCCAACTTCCAGTCACCCTTTGGATAACTTCAAGCGGGATATTATTCCAAGCTTCCATCAACACAGGTTTTAAGGATTGTATGTCTGTGACCTCTCTCCTCTGTAATTGAAGTTGATGTAACAGTAAACCCCACATGGTAAAATCCATTAGGTTGAGATCTAGACTTTTAAAATTTTCTGGTTTTTTTGTGGGGCACCCTGTAGTTATTCAGTGATATTTTTAATGTTTTTCTGCATTTAAAGATATCTTTTAAGAGATTTGGTATAATTTTAAATTTATATTTTATTGACAATTTCCAAGATGGCTGCACATAGTTCATTAGTCCAAATTAAAAGGGAATATGTCCAGAAAACAAATGGAAAATTTTAATTTATAGTGCGGAAAGTAAAATTTAGAGTAAAATCGTTTGATTGTTGTCATAGTGGTACCAATACTAATTCAACATTTCAAATCTTCTCATTGTCATTACTTCTGTCACAAAGTCTGTTGTCTTCACTCCAATAATTTTAATGGAAAACAAATAATTATAGTTATGTTTACCACTACAGACACTTTTGTCTTATCCCTGGGGTTGTCAGCTCTGCCTGCCTTCCTCTAGGTCTGTGTGGCATAGTGGTTAGATTCCTCAGCCACATGGTGAAAGGATTCCTCTGGTATCAGCTCAGAGAAGAAATCCTGCTGGCTTCATGTTATCAGTGACATCAATCTTTGGGTCAAGGGATTGTGAAAACACTGGCACATTGATGGGCTTCAGATTGTTCAAGCTCTAGTCTACTGGATAATCTTGTTCTTTTTTTCCATGGATGTAATGCTCTATCTAGCTGGGCATTCCTTGATGTTGCTTCATTGCTGTTTGATCAACTAAATGATAAGAGATCTGAGGTATGAACACTGAGAGGAGATTTCTACATCACCAGAAGGAAAGGATTTAGTGTTGGATTCCATCATGTATCAAGTAAATAAGCAATGTAACACACATGGTTCACACTATTAGCTTCACTATCAAAATCACTCTCAGAAAAAAGAAGCTATATCAATAGTCAAAGGAAGTGATTATGTGAAGTAGCATCTTTCTACATGTGCTGTCTATGGTAGAGATGGTGTGGTCATGAAATCATCAGTGCCAGTAGCCAGTTTGGACCAACTTTAACAGGAAAGGATTAATGGGGCTTTTGGTTCAAATCTGAGTTTTTGTCTTTTTTTTTCTTTTGGGGGGTTTAAATGTTATTTTGTATTGAAAATTATACCTCTGGGTCATTCTGTCAAATCAACAAATATGGGGGGAAAAAATTCCAGTGTGACCATCTCAGATTTCCTTTAAATTTCAGATGAACTATAAAGTGTGGTCCAATTATTCTTTTCTAAGGTGACTGGTACTTTTTTTTTTTTTGGTTTGTTTCATTCTCCTCCCTGTTAAGGTGCTGACAAAGGATTCTGTAACAGTGGCTGTGGATGCTGTGGTGTACTACAGAGTACAGAATGCTACTATGTCCATTGCTAATGTGGAGGATGCTAATCGTTCCACACGTCTGCTGGCTCAAACGACTCTGCGTAATGTGCTGGGAACTAAGAACCTGAGCGAGATTCTCTCCGAGAGAGAATCCATCAGTCAGTTCATGCAGGTAACATTTCATAAACACATTTCATGAATTTTGAGCTAAGAAAATTATGAAGTTGAATTTTTAAAAATGGGTAACTTAAAGGTTTTTTCCTTAGGCTAAATAAATTAGATGATGGCTTTCATTAGTTGTTTAAATACTTGGTTCGCTGCTTCATAAACCATTTGGGATGCTGGCTAACAAAGGTTTTTCGTTTTTATTATTATATCATCTTCTATCTTAAATCGGTTTTGAGAAGGAGCCTGAACATCACAAAATGTCGAGGATTGGAAAAGTGTTTTCCGGCAAAACGGCTTGGTTAAAATAATAGTGTGTGCAGTGTTTAACTGGAATGAACCTCTTATTGCCTTTCCTTAACTGTTCAAGAAGCTTCTACCTTTAAACCCAGCAATATCAGATAGTAAACTTCTGATGCATTTCTGTCTTGCAGTTTCTTAATTAGAATTATATAGCACATGAATTAGATGTCTTTTGAACTTTGTTTAGCTTCTTTTACTGAATTAGTTCTTTCTTTCAGTCCATACAATCTTCGTCGTCATCTTTTTTTTTATTTTCTTGATCTGACTGAAAAGTTAATATATTTCAGAAATTGTTTATTTTTTATGGCTACTAAAAAGTTTAAAATCTGGGTCAGATTTTGTTTATATAACAATACTTCTAGATTTTTTAAGAAACCAATTATTATTATAAAGTTCAGCTAAAACAAAAAAAAACTTTAAATACAAAACTAGATAAGGTACCAATCTAAAACTACAAAATATTACAGATAGTTCTCGATAGTTTAATGATCCCTGTAAATCACTTTTGAATTAATGAATGTATTTTGCATGTTTGCTGATATTTTAATTTGTTTGCAGAGCATTTTAGATGAATGCACGGATCTCTGGGGAATCCGTGTTGAGAGGGTTGAAATGTAAGTAAGCTGTTCAACTCTGGGTAACCATGTAGTTGGTCAGTATGGGTGAATTGCATGCTATTAGCTTTTCAACTCATCCCATGCTATGGATCCGTCTCTGGCAGCATGCATGTTCACAGACTCCACGGAAATTTTTGTGATTGCAATTTAAAAGAGAAAATTGTTGTTAAAGGAAAATTAAGTTCTTTGTTTTCCTTTCATACCAATGACAAATATTTATGTAATAGGGGATTTTGTTGCTTTTTTAGTATTGACATTTAGCATTAAAAACTGAACATGCTATCAATCAATAACTAATCATTGTTATTATAGTTACTGCAGATGCATTCTGTCTGTCATCTGGTAGGGTTGAAACCAAAAAAGACTTTAGTTGCCAGGCATTTTTTTTTTTGAGAAATGGTGCTAAATTTTCATAATTGTGAAGTGGTATTTTTTAGTTAATGCATACAAGGCAGCTGCAAAAAGCCATTATGCTTTAATACAAGATTAGTTCTAGGGATGTGCCAGATACCTACACTATCCAACCATTTTCAAAACATTTATTCATTAAATTTGATAGACTAGGAGCTACCGCTATGCTAAAGTTATAAAAAATTTTTTTTTCCTTTCAAAACTGAAATTTTCCATGACAAGTGATAATTGATTTTCCTATCCACCAACATGAACAATCAAGGTTTCATTATTGGGATGGACTTTTTTGCATCAAAACAATTATTTAATAAATATAAGTGGCATTAAAAGGTAAGGTTTATATATTTATACAACATAAAGGAAGTATGTGTCAACATATGTACTAATTTACTAATTGATCATAATTCATTACATTAACTGGATGTACATTTTTGTTATTAATGCTTTACATTTTTTGTTAATGGAAATGGTACATAAATACACTGGACAAAAAAAATAACTTTTCTCCTGCTACCGAAGTATATGCAAATCTCCTTTATCAAATCAAGCAGCCGATTCCAAATCTGAAGTCAGAATTGATCCAGCACTTCAGGATTAATAGTTACAGAAAAATGACATTTTCTTTCTTTGTTTATTAAT
The DNA here is from genome assembly GCA_018389105.1 of Nautilus pompilius. Classification (NCBI taxonomy): domain Eukaryota; kingdom Metazoa; phylum Mollusca; class Cephalopoda; order Nautilida; family Nautilidae; genus Nautilus; species Nautilus pompilius. The sequence continues at coordinate 334,744 of JACATO010000656.1, read as the reverse complement.
AAATCAAGCACATCACAGAATTGCAAAAATAAATTCATTTCACAGTGTAAACACATTGCTTTTTGTACATTAACTGCTATCCATAAGCTCAAACACATTGCATACTGTATACATTAACTGTTTAGAAATGCTTAAAGTACTTGATTTTATGCTTGTGAATAGCAGTGGATTGTCTCTGAAGAAACCAACAATAGTCCCCCCACCATGTTGGAGTGGAATCTCCCCTGATAGTGGGTCACCATTGCCTTTGTGTGTGGGTGGAACCTCTCACTGTGCTCATCGCTCACAGCACCAAGGTTGGCTGGGAAGGAATTTGAGTGTGGATGAAGAAAATGCAACTTCAGCGACATACGGCAACCCATTTCTTCAAAGGCTTTTATCATGGCTTGAACCAACTTGGCATAGTTGTCTGCTTTGTGGTTCCCAAGGAAATTGTGGACTACCAGTTTGAAAGCCTCCCATGCAGCCAGCTCCAGTGGGTTAAGTCCTGACTGGAAGACTAGATTGGACAATAAATCACCAATTTGTGGTCCGACAAATATTCCAGCCTTCAACTTGGCATCAGTTAAAATCGTTCCAAATTTTTCGTTCAAATAAAGAGATCCCGCACCTTCGACACTCATTGATTTTACAAAGCTCTTCATTAGGCCCAGCTTTATATGCAGTGATTGGCGAATGTACCAGTGGCACATGTTGCACACTGAATTTTCCTGGAGTATGGTCTGTTCTTTATGGCCGTTCATTGATCTTATAGTGATTTGTATTGTCTCGGCTACTCGAGAAGCATGTGTAAACAGGCAACCACATGGTTCTCCTGTGTAGCCTGCTGTGTATACACAGTACTAAAAAGAACACTCAAAATATATAATATTAGATTTCCATTTCTGTAACTAAAATTCCTTAAGTATTGAGTTGATTCTGATTTCAGATTTGAAAACAGCATACTCGAATTAGTCTAAGACGCATTAACTTTTACCTCAGTAGCAAATTGGTTGTTGTCCATTGTTATCTACATTTTATTTTTCGTAATTAATATAATACTTGAAATAGTAAAATAAAGAAAATTGTTCTTCAATTTTATTCATGAAAAATTTTCTTTCGTAAGACATTTTTAAGTTACACCTTAACGGAAATTAAGTAAATTCTAGAGAAAACACTAGAAAACTCTGTGTTTTATCTTTAACATGATTTAGTGGTATAAAATTGCTATACAATTAAATTGGTACAGCAACAGTTAGAGTCCACCATTATAGGACACTTTAAAAAGACATTAATATATTTTAATTTCTAAAAATTTAAGTGAAACAAACTAATTGTTTGGAATCAATCCTACATTTATAAATTATTAAATTATTCAATAATCAAAATTTATAAGTTTGATATTCATAATAAAAAGCAGCATTTCAGCATTATCGGTACCTAACTGAATGTGATCGTGTGTAAATTTTGCCAATAGCACTGAACAATCTTACCAACCTTGGTAGTGGTACACAAAAATATTTCAAAACCAGAGCCTTTAGTTTCAGGAATTTTGAGCCATTTTTACGTCACCATATCATCAGAGAATCATCTTGTCGTACTAGTAAATGAAGGATAAGATATTTTTAATTCTGCTTTATGTACTGCAGTTTTCTTTCGTTCATTTTCACTTGATTGTTTTTCAGGAAACTGAAAGATAGTTTCACTGCCGAATTGGGCATCCTTTAAGCCCGCTTCTATGGTGTCTTCCACTTCAATGCTGCTGGTATTTACATCAGCTTCTGGTGAACATTTGGCTTGCTCACTGAAGCATTTCCAGATATCTTCACATGTGTCTGTCAGAGTATCAGAGCTTTCACTGCTCTATGCATCAGTAACTACTTCAATATTTACACTGCTGTTGATTTTTCATTCTCTAGCATTCATTTAATCAACTATCCACTTCTTGGCCTTATCTTAATCTTTCAGAAAACAGTTTAAATCTGGACTGTAAAACAGTAACTATTTTACAAAGCTTTTTTTTTTTCATGGTTATTAGTTTTAACACCCAGGAAATGCTTTGTTGGTTGTTGTTTTTTTTTTTTCAACTCTTCTTTCAGCCTCTGAATTCCAACATCTTTTTGTTGCTTAGAAACATAGGATTGCAACATGGTTAGCATAACCTATAGTCAGTCCCCTTGTCTGAATTGGCTTGTTTGGTCATTTCTTCAAATGGTTTTAGCTCACAAATTACATTTTTGATTAGGTTCCATTGAGATGCTTCAAGATTTGGAATATGAAACTCAGCAGCAAAGTAGTTACTGCTTGTCTTTTTTCATAGAGATGTTCCAACATGTAATAAATTGACTTTGTGGACATATCTTTTCTACGTTTATGACCGGAAACCTATAGATTTTACTGAATAGATTTCAGTTTTTGTGCGGACAATTGAGGAATGAATGAAATGATGACAACTTTTTTTCAATGCGGTTCATTGCAACACCTGATTGTTAAGTGTGAATAAATATAAATCAGCTAATTCCTTCTGCAGCTGCTAAACATGCAACAATACAGAAAGTACCATATAGTTTGAAGGTATATACATAATTTCAAAGATTCTTGGCAAAACATTTTTCAACGAATAATCTTTACTTTATTTCTCGACATTTGTAAGATTGTATTTAAGAGATTTAATCCAACTTATGGAAAACTTCTATTATTTTTGTGCTAAACAAATTGAACCAAACAAATTTATTCAGCACAAATACAAGTTTTTCATAAATTAGGTGAGAGTATGAGGTTTTCACATTTTAAATTATACAATTAAAAAGAAAAATAAAATGAGAAAATAAAAATATTCAATGATATATGCATAGCTATATTTCTTGATTTTATATCTGAATTTAAATTATGAAGTATATCCACATTGTCAAAATGTAGAAAAACTAAACAATACAGACTTACAGGAATTTAGAAAAAAGTTATTGACAAATAAATCAATGTAAAATCAAAGATTATTAATAAATACCAGTAAAAAAAAAAATAAGATGATTATGATAATGAATTTAATTACAGCTTTTAGTAAACTTAAGAAAATGAGTAGGGGGTATAATTTTACAAGACGCACATAAGTTACCGCAAAGCCCACACAGTCACTACTGTAGCTTTTCCGCAACCAAATTCTTAGTGTTACCTATAGTGGAGTATAGATTGAATCATTAATTACATTAATGACTAATATGGATTGAATTTTAAAATTTAGTTATGGAAAAGCTGTAGTGATTGTGTGCACTCTATGGCAACGTACATCTATCTTGTAAAATTATGACTAAGTAGGAAGTACAGTAAAAACAATAGTGTTTTATTATTTTTCTTTGCTTGTTTCAACAATAACATTAGCAGCATTGTGTTTCTCAATAATTTGAAACCAACTTGTTTGAATTTCTCATTTTTCCAGGGTAATGTTTATCGTCTCTGCTATGTTATATCCTCTATGACTGGTAGGAAAGTGTTTGGCACTCAATATACCATATATATTTCTCCCTACATTTTTTCAGGAGATATAAAATGAGCTGTTATTATACATGATTCATTATTTGGTGAGCTTGTCTAGATGTCAGTAGTGAATGATATGCTTGAGGCAGTAGCCAGCTTCCCTCTAGCTTTAGTCTTTATTTTTTCATTACGTTTCTGGCACACGTGTTTTAGAAAAATATGTCGTCCTCGGCAAAGGGTAACAGAGCCATAGTTTTGACTAGTCTATGAAATCCCCCTCTTTCTACAAGAAAAGGTTCAATATCTAGATATCATCTCACCTTTAAAAAATAATTTAATAAAATTAGACAAGCAGAGTCATTTAAACAATGAGTGTTTTCATTTATTACATCCAAATGAATTTAACTGAAAGTAGAGCATAGTGTACATTACAAATCTCACATTTGTTATACTTTGCCTTCACTAAATCCTCATTAGGTCATGAGAGCCAGTATTGCATATAGATAAGCTTTATTATTTAATTAATAATTAGTAACAAGGGGTAATTGGATCAGTAACTAACTTTTAAAATTTTACTTGTATTTTGGTAAAATATGAAAAAAAACACGTAAATTAAAATTTATTACTATCCAGTGCATTCCAAGTTTGAGAGTTATTATATGACTTAATTTCTTTTATTTGTATAAATTGGTTATAATGTTGACAGTACTATTATCTCTAATTTTATAGGGTCCTTTTTTCCTGGTTAACCCAGTCAGATATTTCCCCAATGAAATTTACATAGTATACAAACCAATGATAAAATGACAGTTAGTATAAAAGTGTTGATTTCTGTTGGTACCTCTACCATCAAGTGCTTTATTATATAGTGTAGTAGTACCTTTTTTCACTTGTTAGTTCAGTATGTGTCATGCCAAATTGCTACCATAAATAGCAATAGCTTATGCCTTTTTAACCAACAGTTTGTTGGCTTATCTTACTACCTGGTAGGTAATTTTTTTTCTATTGATTTCTGATTGTTTATTCAGGAGGTGAAATCATGGAAATAGACCCCCCCCAAAAAAAACTGTTCTATTAATTTAGAAATGTAAAAAGATTTTAACATGTTCAGATTTTATGCGCATTATTATTAAAATTTAATATTGTTTTAAAAAATTATCCAGTATAGCTGCACAGCTTATCAAACCTTTACTTTCAGACTGTTTAAGCATGAAAATTAACTATATCATTGATGTTTTTAAATTTGTATTGTTTTGGCAAAAAATTAATTGTTGAGAAAGTTGGTACTGTTCTTGTTTTCCTTGGGGTCTGTTGCTAGATAGTTGAACAGACGATATGGCAGTTGCAAGTTTGCTACAAAGCTTACATGATGTTTGCCTTGTGTTTGGAATGGAATGGCTTTATCTTTTGTTTCTGTTGGTAGAGTTCCCTTGATGAAGCTACTGATCCCTGGGGTGTTAAGGTTGAAAGGGTGGAAGTGTGAGTATACATACATACCTTTACCTACTATTGTTTGCAGGGTACATGAACTAAAAGCGCTGGCTAGTAAAACAAATTGTTTTGGCTAGCCACCTCTCCTGGTTCATCCTACCTGTACTTTTTGTCTTTAGTGTTGACACTAGTTGTCAGTAGGTAAAAACCAATTTTGTAGTTATAACGTTTTTTTATTTCTCTAATAACTATGAATCATATTTTTACATTTTTATAAACTGAAATCTGACTTTATTGTACATCACCCAAAGTTTTAATTTTTTTTGTTTAAACTTAAAGTTCATTGATTGCGAGCTATTCATTCTGATGTATCCATTTAGTCTAAAAGAGCTTTTTTTTTAAAATAATTTTAAAAATTAGATGTACGACATTCACAATAACATTCTCTGCAGCCTAGTTCCTGGAATATTGATTATATATTTTCTGCTTATGGTAGTGATGTCAGTTTTTAATCTAATCAGCTGCTGTAAGTCCCAAGGTTTTGATGAAGAATTATCTTTCGAAATAAAAAAATAAATGGATCCTACCACAAATTCATGAACTTTTAAAAGCAGCAATAATAGAGATAGTGGCATGGTTTTCATACATATACATTTCAACTACTGTCAACAATCAATATAAGAATCTAAGAGAAGATTATACTAGTTTTTATTCTATACTGCATAATAATTTGTCATTGCTGTTTATTTTTATTTCTGTATAGTATATAAATGCAATATTATTTTTAGTTTTTATAAGAAATTGCACAACTTACATGGAAAAACAGAAAATCTCTCCATAGTGATTGTGTATTCCTCAAAGATTGGGAAGTATTTGGTAATAATTTATGGTATTTTTTTTTATTTGAGTAATTAAAATCAGCTTAAAAGAAGTCATGTATGCAATCTGGTTTCTGTCTGCCAGTAATTTAGAAAATCGTTTTACAATGCAGCACTAAAAAACTTATTTTTAAGTTTGTCAATTGCTTCCAAACTTTTAGCTATCAACTCAGTATGGCAATAAAGTAAAATACTTAATTAAGAGAAAGTACAAAACGTTTCTGGAAGGAAATCATGCCAGAAAACTTTTCCAATAAAAGTTATGATAAAAAATGAATGTTTTGGATTTGCTTTTGAAGATCATTTGACATTTTAACATTTACTAGTATGCAATAGTGGGTTTACATAACGTTGCATTGTTGGAATATGTGCAGATTTTCTAAATTATTAGCATATTTCATACATGATTGTTTCAAATTCTATTGTTTCTGGGAATAAAAGAATTGTAAATTATTTCTTTATCTTCACTTTTAAATTTGACAGGTTTTACTTTTTTAAAAGAATAGCTTGAGATTTTCAGTGAAGAATGACTGTCTACAATAAGTGCACGCTTTTTGTTGTACTTGCCTTGAGGCTGTACCCTCTGTATAAATGTTCTTTATTTAAAGGTTAATTTTTCTGTCATCGTAGATCTTGTAGCCTATGTATACATATCCCCGATAAGAGATAATACAAGTATGTAATAGTGATTAAGGAGGACCACCATACACCAGAATGTGCTAAGCAATTTACATTGCTATTCATAACTAAATGAGTAACCTTTTACTCATTCGTCAGTGTTAGGTCTGTGCAAAGAGTATTCTGGGATAAATTGTGCTAAATACACTAGACAAGATGTGAAACTGCACAGCCAGTTCATTCCAATGCAATTCGTGTTACATTTGAGCACTAAACAGGTCTTCTTGCAATGTTTTTGGAAATTTAATTTCTAAAATCCTAAGAGTTAGTTATTCTAGTAAAACTAAAGGAAGCCTGAATATAAAAATGTAACATATCATTTAATATCTTAAATAAGCTATTTTATTGAACATGACACATGTTACACTGCAAAGACAAAATTTTACCTTAGTTATCACATTTAATAAATTGTTCCTTATTATTAGTTGTTCTGGCATATTTTTATATATGGTTGGTTAATTGCACCACACTACCCCCCCCAAAAGTATTAAATAGGTCAAAATGCATGCATATTATTGTTTGAATGCATGAGGATTTGTAGAAGAAATAAGGATTGTTCTTTGAGTTGTTACTCTTCAGTGTGATCCATGTTACTTATACCAAAAAAGTTAATTCATTTTATACATAAAACAATTTATTGACTATTATAATTTTTTTTTTTTTAATTTTTATCTTTTTGTATAAATGTACGTACGTATTACACTTAATACTTTAAAGGTGTTGTAGAAAACTTACAGGCTATCATTTTGATTTTGGAAATCACAAACTTGAAATACCCACAAGAGTTAACGAATGTTGGTGCTGTAATTTGTTTTTAACTAGCTGTCTTCAGCAATAGTGTATATTTTATCTAGCACTAGGATAATTTCCAGAAAGTACATGCTGGCGCCATTACAGGTTTGGTAGTCACCATTTGTCACCATCTCAAGGGTAAAAAAAGACCCTTTTACAACAATTTTGTTCATTTCTAACTCCTTAAGGGAAGATTCTGTTGTGCTTCTCTTCAATGAAAAAGAGGTGCAGATTATTTTCATCTGCAACTTTTGTGAAGTGGCATTATTTAATGTTGCTGATGATCTCTATACTTTTGATTTCCTTATCCAAGTTTCAAAACCTGTTTCTTGTCTCTATATCACTAGATTTAAGGTAAAAAAATGGTCACATTGGGCATACTATTTGCAGTAGTCAGACAGCATTCCATACCAAATATTTTACTACACCCATGCCATCTATACACCCTTTTTCTGGGAAGTGGCAAAGTACTTTGTTTTGATCTGAAGCATTGGCAATGCTGCAGCAGTATACAGGCATCTTCCCTATAACAGCAGGATTATGTTCCTGAGAATCTGTCATTCTATGAAATAATATACGAGCAATTGAAACCCATTATATAACAGGGATTACTTTTCAGAGCATTGGTTTTCTGTATTTAATTAAAATATGGAATATATATATATATATGCAACAACTAAACCTAGAACTACTTACCAAAGACTTCTACTAATTTAGACTACATTTAATGAAAAGGAGGTGAAGAAGAAGGTTGCTTAGGCCTTTTGAGAACAATATCCAATTTTGGCTGTGTGGCATGCCTTTTTTTTTTTCTCTCTATAAAGCTCCCTGTAGCTACTTGAAAGATCTGTAAGTCTTCTAGAGAACACATGAGTACCTTGTAAAAGTGGTTGAACACTTCTACTAACCCCTTGGTTGTAAAGTGGCATGTGATAGAGCTGCCTCCAACTGCATGAGTTCTTCATTGGTCAAGTCCTCAGAATGTGACTCCAGAAACTCAGCCGTATCTTGTTTTTCAGTTTCTTCAAAGCCAACAATGTTGGCATGAGTCAGGATGATCTGTGAGAGCACAGCTGGTGAGAGCTAAAGTTGGCAGAAGCATGGTTTTGTTTACAAGCTGATTGCCAGTGGGTGATACATCAATCACTAAGTATTTTACCATGACGTCATAAAATGCACAATGAGTTTTAAAAATATTTTGAAATAGTTTATTATTAAAGGAAAAATAAATATTTTAGTCCAGTGGTTCTCAAAGTGTGAGTTGCGAGCCGATTTTTGGTGGGTCTTGATAAATTTTAACACACTACATGGCAATAGGGCTGAGCAGATGGAGGTGGGCCAGTTGGCATGGGCCTACGATTTTGATGGGCCTACTCCCTACGTTAGAGGCAAACAAGGGACCCTTTTGTGAATAATTAGAAATAGATTTTATGCTCTTCTGAGTTGGGAGAATTCAAATTGCCGCCTTAAATATTTTCGTAACGGGGAAACAGTCCTTTTCATTGTTTTTGTTTTCCTCCATTAATTGACATGTGCCAAGTACTCAAGAACAATGTAAAAACAAACTCGTGTCCAAGAAAAGCAGTCTCAGCATAGGAAGTGTATAATTAAAATAAACAAAGCAAAATCTATTTTAGGGTCATTATTTACAAAACATATACCACTTTGAAATTGTTTCAAGTTCGAACGGGTGTCAGTTCTTTTGCATTACGATATTTTTTTCTTTTTTATCTAAGGACAGATACTGCACTTTGATCTTTTTCTTTTCTCCTATTGTCAGACTTGTCTAAGTCGGGGGCCGCCGTTACTAAATTGTATTGCGATCTTTTTCTTTCTTTTGCCGCTCCCACCACGTGGTCGGGTGGTGTTGCTTTTGTTATGGCTGATAGAGGAAACAAAATTGAGTTACAAACTTTTGAGAGTTGCGGAAAGTCAGACATCATTAGTCATAAAACGTTTAAAGGAGCAGAACGAACTTATATCAACTTTGACATAAAGTATGCGACCAAACAAATTACTTCGGCATATTGAGAAAAAGCATCCAGATTTGAAAAACAAGCCGCTACATTTTTTCGAATGGAAACTAAAAGAATTGAATGCATCGAAAAATAAGCTTTCTTATTTTACCAGCATCAATGAAAAAACTTATTTTTCAAATTGAAAAATGAGGTAAGCCCCACACAGTTGGCCAGTCTTTAGTGCTTCCAACAATAAAAGATGCTGTTTGAGTTATGTTTGGTGACAAGAGTTTGAAAGAAGTTGAATAAATTCCACTTTCCAATAGCACGGTTGTACGCAGAATTGATGATAGGTCCCAGTGGGTAGAAGATCAGCTTATCAGCAGAGTTAAGACAAGTAAATTTTTTTCGCTGCAACTGGATGAATCCACTGATGTGCAAGGGTTGTCCCAATTGTTTTCGTACGTTTTATATGGAACAATGAATCTCATGAAGATATGCTTTTTTGTGAACCAATTTTCAAAACTCTTGATACTTATGTAAAAACGAAGGGTCTGCACTGGATGAATTGCGTTGGTATATGCACGGATGGCGCACAGGCTATGTGCGGTAAAAATATCAGTATTGTGACTCAAGTTCTTAAACTAAGTCCGAATGTGTCATGGACCCACTGCAGTCTTCACAGAGAAGCATTAGTATCAAAAACTATGCCAGACGATTTGAAATGCGTTTTAATCACTGCCGTGAAAATAGTAAATTTCATCAAGTCCAAGTCATTACAGTCACGTTGATTTGAAAAACTGTGCGAGGAGATGGAAAGTTTACATAAATTGCTTCTACTACACTGAGGTACGTTGGCTGTCGAGGTGCAAAGTGCTGACAAGGCTCGTTGAACTCCGCAGTGAAGTTGCAATGTTTCTGGATAGAAAAAACGATTATGCAAAATCATTGCGTGACAAAACGTGAGCTTCAGAACAAACTTATTTGGCAGATATATTTTTGAAATTGAATGATCTAAACTTATACTTACAAGGAACAAACAGAGCTGATATATTTGCAGTACATGATAAAATTCGAGCTTTCATCAAAAAAACTTTTTTTTATGGAAGAAAAACTTTAAAGACCATAAGTATGATTGTTTCGAAACATCGGAAACCTTTATTGTTGAAAATGAAGTTAAACCAGATGATGATTTAGTGTCTCTGATAATTGCACATCTCAACTCTCTGAAAGAAAATTTTGATTATTACTTCCTTGAAGAGATGAAAAATTGTACAAAAAAAGCCTGGATTGTGAATCCATTTCAGAGCGATGACGTGGCTACTGGAATATCCTCGAAGGCGGACAAAGAACTAATTGATCTGTCCGAAGACACCTTGTTGAAAATGAATTCTAATCGAAAACAATTGATGCAGTTTTGGCTTTCAGTTCAACACACCCATCCAACTCTTTCTACCGAAGCTTTGAGAGTGCTGCTCCCTTTCATGACTTCATACATGTGTGAAGTTGGATTTGCAGCAATAATAGGAATCAAAACCAAATTTCCAAATAAGCTGCAATTATCAAACTCTTGCATCTTGCATCTGAAAATGACTCAAATTGATGTGGACGTCGAAGACATCATCAGCAAAAATAGAAAACAAGCGCATTCTTCACACGTACCTCATTATGAGTATGAGAAGTAAATTTATAAGTTCTACAGCCGGCACAATAAACCTCTGATGAAAAATGGTTGTGTATTCAATAAATGAAAAATATTAAAGCGCCCCATTCGCAGTACATGCATTACAACCGCATGGGTCCAGGAGGTTTGCCGTCTTCAAAAGTGGGTCCCGGTCCATAAAAGTTTGAGAACCACTGTTTTAGGCATTAAAAATATGAAAATAAAATTTTTTTTTTCTTTTCAAATCATCAAATCCATTGTGACTCTGAGGGATAATGGGACAAAGTACAAAATGTTTTTTTATGAGATGTCATTGTAAGAGGATTCCCATATTTGCTTTTAAATTGCTAAGGCAGACCAACTTATCTGACCAAATATAAACTATCTCTATGCTTGTGGGAATTTCATCTAACATGTAAGCCACTATAATATCCTTGGAATTGGCCAAATTGTCAGATGGAATAACATATGAGTGTACTACTACTATATTGAAACAGATTGTAGCTGTAAGGGTGCTTGAATTTCATCTTGGAACATGCATGTGTAGTTTTCAGAAAAAAATATGCTTTTATTAAAGCTAGTTTAGCTGCTTAATCCTGATTTTTCACACTGCACTTTATGATCTTGTCCAATCCCTTTACCTTATACGTGTAGAATTCTAGTTCCATTTTCGATGATTTTCTTTAGCAGGAGATTTCTTAAAACCCTCACTGTCTTTGCATGCAGTGCAACTGTTTGTTCAACACTGAATATTTCCCAGTCACAAAACCAATGAAGCTGGCAACTCATGGCTATAAAGTGGGATATGTTGAGTTAGTTCATTCAGAGAATTAACAGCAGTAATGAAGTTTTTATGTTATTTGCATGGATAACTATTGGAAAGCTTGTTACTCAGCATGACATGCTTTAGTCGTAACTCTGCAAACTTGTTCATTTCCACCTTTTCATTAGGATACTTGGCAGTGAATAGGGCAGGACCATAACGAGATTCCCTGGCTTGCTAGTTTAATTCTGTTCTTGCCTTTTACATTGAAAACATTGGTTCTCCAAAATGCTTGACAGCTAATGTCATCTTTGTCATAGCAATTCTTTATCAAGCTAATTGTTTCTTCACCCCTTGCTATCTTTCTAATTTGAAAAGAATCAGATGGTTGGTTGAGTTCTAACTCTAGGGGTGCTTTACATTCAACTTTCTTTTTTCCTGCAAGTAGCTGATGTCAAGAACTGCCTGACCCTTGCAGTTGCTTTTTTACCTGAATTTCATCCTTGCTTATCTTTGTAGCATTTTGCTTTAAACTTTTCATATTTGTCCTCATCTTTCATCTTTTTTTCTGCAGCAGATAATTTCATTTCTCTAAAAATATTATAAAAACTTTCCAGTTATATCTCAAAACATGTAAATTGTAAGAAGTTTGACATTAAAATTCAATGAACAAAAACTGTTTGATGAAAGAACATCAGATGATGACTGCAAACTTTAGTGAAATTACAATACAATTTACAGTTTCAAATCAAAGGTTTTAGTTTACTTTTTACATTTACATCTAAAACATATTGGTTATCATGCAGTAGGTAATTGTCAAAGCATGCACAAATTCCAATACAGCAGAACAACAAATAGATACAGGTGCATTTTGGGATATGAGAAAATACCTTTTGGGATTACCCTAATGCTGTTTCCTTTTATTTGGTAATTGTGACTATATGGATGGATGACCTTGTTTTGGTTGCATAAATTGTAACTTTCATTACAAAATCTCAACTCTCTTTTTATAAAGATAGAACAAGATACATTTAGCACTATGACTTTTATTTGTGTGTGAGTGAAGAGCCACATGAGTGAAAACACTTCCTTTTTTTAAAAAAATTTTTGTGCCTTTTGCCACAGTTTTGATTATTAAGTTGTAAATCCTAATTTTTACCCTCCAGTTTTTTACATATTTTCTGACAGTCTATTAAATACTTCATTGAGTTTCTATTATTTAAATCATTTTTATCTTGTCAAGATATGGCAGGTAAAATATGCCAACAATTTAAATGTGCATAGCATTGAATTAAACGGCTTATTTTCTTTGTGCGCAGTTGTTTCATTTATTTTATGAAACTGCGATAAATATCTTATCAGTTGATACCTCAAATGGTTATATAATGGGAACATTTAAAATTCGTCTTGATGTCCATGGTTGTATGAATTTGCCCAGTAGATTAATTTTCAATATTGGCAGATTTATTAAAAAATAATTTTTGTCATCAGTGAATAAAATTTTAAGACATTCATACATTATCGGATGTTGGTGAGCAGAATGTGGTCTTTTCAGATCATCGTGTTATTTTCCACCTTTCTTGGATTTAGTGACTATTTTTTATGACTATCAGAACACACATTTTGTGACAACCTCAACAACAGTAATTCCTTTTGCATAGCAGCTTGCAGTAGTTGATCATTATGTAGAAATAAATGTCATTTTAATGAAATTGCAGCTATATAAGATTTGTTTACAGCAGCTCATTTACTGTGGTGTCACTGGTTATAGTAACAGCCATTCTTCACTATAGATTTTTTGAAAAGTATCTATTAATCTCATTTATTAAATGTTTGATTCAAAATTTTCCTGTTATCTCATTCCATTTTGAAAATTCTTCACTAATTTTCTAGGCTGGGAATATATTTAGAAGACTTATCATTTGATGCATATGTAAATGGATGATAACTGAAAGTTTGCAGATTGTTTCTGTTTTATTTGATTGCTAGACGTCTACAATGGGCACCGGTATAAGTTATGCCACTTGTTGCATACAACTATTATCTGCTTTTGTTATGATGCAGTTTTTGACAATTGCTTTCTGAATCTTGACTTTTTACTTTAGAAAAAAAATGTTGGCGGTTAGGCAGGTTCATGTTAGGTAGAGTTCTTAGTTATGTGACTTTGATCGGTTAAAGATCATAGGCTGCAAGTGAAACGTTCCCTGATTCCACCAATTTTACGTTTTTTTTTTTTTTTTTTTTGCTGTGGATAGTAAAGAAACATTAAGAAGTCATTGTGCGATCTTTGTGGTGAATAACGTGTAGCAAGCAGAGGTGGTGGGGGGGGCGAACTAGTGGAGTGATGCGAGTTTGTGCGAAAAAGAATGCAGACAATTGAAAGTGAGCAAAAACTGGTCATACTGTTGTGAAGGTTAATATTTTGCTATCTTAACAAATTGTGAAAATTAATTAGTACTCGCTGTACTGACTGACCAAATATAAGCTAAATTTTAAAATACAATCTGATTCTGTGCGTGCATGCATACGTGTGTGGACACTTAATTTTCCATGTTTGGTGATGCAGAGCACTGGCTATAAAACCACAGATTGCATTGCTGCACATTTGCATAAATCCCAAAAAAAAACTCCAAGTTCTGCCTCTTCACAGGTCTGATTTTCCTCTAGCCGTCAGATCATGCACAACATATAGATAACAGTACCTTTGATATAGCAAGGATATTATTTATAAGGTTATAGGTGCTTCATCCAATAAATACCAATTCTGAGAAACAAAAATGTCAGTATTCTCTCGGTCTCGGTGGTTTATAGGAGATGACTCAATAGATGATTATTCCAAAGTTGAATGGGTGTATACACCAAAAGGAATCTAAAATACCTGAGTTGTTGCTAATAATTAGGTGACTGGAATCAGATGCAAAATGGTAATGATTCCCATTTTCCTTAAAGCCTACTGGAAATTTTATTGACTGGCCAATTTTCAGCACTAGTTTGTCTCTTGATGCTATTTTTTAATCATCTACAACTATAATCAGAAATGATCTATGCTTATTGAAAATGATCTAATAATAGAAATTTCTAGAAGAAAGAGAATTAATTGCAAATTTTCACATTTGTCTACAATGTTCATAATCAGGTGATCTCTATAGTGTGATGATAATATGTCTACAGTACCTCCCTCTGACAATAACTTAGCTGAAAAAAACCTTTCTTTATAGTCATTGTTTATCTGTAAGCATCCTACCAGTGGCATTGTTATTACTTATTGAATCAATTTTTTTTAAAAGTATGCCTAATAGAAGCTAAGGCCGTGTAAAGTTCTGATTATGGATTGTACCGGGTTGTATGAGATTTGTTAGATGAAACAGGTTGTACAGGTTACAGCTGACTGTTTTTTGCAGTTAGCTGCAAAATTATGGCCAGTCTGAGCAAATTTAAAGTTGGATCACTTCTCGATAATGTCTCAAAATTATTTCCTCTAGCTCAAACTCAATAAATTCCGGTGTAGGCTCCATACTCATCTCTTCTGTTCATCCATTGTTGTATCTATTTATATTTTGTTTGTTTCTTGAAATGAAAATGAGATGATTTCAGCAGCAGCACTGTCATGGGAAGCCATTGAGTGAGACCAGTGTTTTGTGCAACAAATTGAATGGGCATAAATGGGTTTAATAATAGTTGCAACATGGAAAGATTATCTCATTAGAGAGAGACAGTGTGTGCATGCACTTTTTTCTCTCTCATTTTTAATTGTAATTTTTCTGTTATTTTTGCACAACCATTGATTAAATCTTGTTCCTTGCTACAAATGTAGTTCAGGAAATAATCAAAGGGCAGTTAACTAGTACTTGACAAATTGTAAAATGTTTGTTTTTTTTTTAATTAAAACAAATTATTTTAAAAATCTAGCAAAATTGTAATAGAAGTTGGAAGTCATAATACACCTCCACTGCATCTGAATTTCCTGTAAATTGAGGGACTACTATATATGTTTTTTGTTGTTTTTTTTCCAATTTTGAAGAGCTTTGTTTGCATGTATAATTTGTTTATTTATTTATAGTGTGGTAAAAGAGTTAATGGTTTTAATTAGTCTACATGTTGGTTGTAGTGTAACAGGAAACTACCACTTTTTAACATGTTGATATTTTTTATCTGTTTTTTAAGAAAGCTTCATGCAATCATAATTTTAAAATATGGTTTTGTTTGTTTTTTTTTCCTAACTTAATACCAAAGTGGATGTGATGCTAGTTGTAAAGGTGGCTGCATGAGGTTGCTTCGTCATTTTCACGCTATGAAGTCTTTAGATGTTTTTCAGGAATTTTAATGAAAAAATTTAAATATATATTTTAAAAAAATTATTGTTTAAAGATCATAGGCAAACTGTTAGTAAGATTTCGTTGTTGGATGATTTTTTTTTCTCACCTTCAATTTTTCAAGGCCATTTTGAAAGTATAAATTCAGTAAATGGCTGTTACCATTTGCCTGTCATTATTGAAGAAGTCGGGTTTTTTGTCCCAATCCACTTATAAATCATGGCTTGACTTCCAAATTACTGATGATTCAAATTTTTCAGTGACAGTTTCAACTCTATTTTATCAAACACATCTTCAAAAATATCTGAAATTCTTTTTAGAAGTTTTTGAACAACATAACTCTTGAGATCAGACCTCCCATAGAAGTAAATCCGTGTCTCTGCTTTGGTTGACATCTACTTTCTTTCTTGCTCTTTATCACAGTAAAGATGTCCGTCTGCCAGTGCAACTGCAGAGAGCCATGGCTGCTGAAGCAGAAGCTGCTCGTGAAGCCAGAGCCAAGGTAGGTGCACATCACTTGTTCTTCAGATCAGCAGCACTACAGCCACACTGTCTACAATGAAAGCAACTGGTTACATAAGTTCTTTTTAAGTGATCAAAAATTGGAGCAGTCTGAAGAATTACTACCTCCTCTACTTTCATAATTTTAATTTTCTGTTTTTAAACTCTGAAAGGTGTGCCTTAGTTCTGATATCACCATGTATGTCTGGAATTTCAAATAGCAAGTGGCTTTTGCCCATTCTAATTAACGTGTAACAGCAAGCAACACGGTGGATAAATGGGAATTTTAAATTAAATAAACATCCTTTTTTTCTTCTATCATCATAAAAGACCCTGGTTGCTTAATCAACTATTATTGAATAATTTTAATGAGTTGTTTTAATGAGAAATATCCTAAGAAAGATTGATTATAGTACAGTGGACATCAAAAATTTTAATGTAATGTGTGTGCATCATAACACAGTTTCTATCTCTAGCCTAAACAGCAGAATTAGCAACTTCAGTAAATTTTTTTTTCAGATTACATTGCTATAACGTTGATTATTTTCTGTTTTTGAACGTGTCCAGGTGATTGCTGCCGAGGGTGAGCAACGAGCCTCTCGTGCCCTCAAGGAAGCTGCTGACATAATCTGCGAATCACCCGCTGCTCTCCAGCTTCGGTACCTGCAGACACTGAACACTATTTCAGCTGAGAAGAACTCTACCATCATCTTCCCACTCCCCATTGACCTCCTGCAAGGCTTTGTGGGCCGCAGTCAACACCATTAAATGTAATCTTGTTGACATCACCATATTTGACATGTAAATTTTTTTTACAACAAAATTATTTTAAAAAATATCTTTTAAAAAAATGAATTTAACAAAATAAACACTGATTTTTCTATATTGTAGAATATCTATTCATATGTAGTATTAACAGGTGACATTCAAAATAATATGATTTAAGCAATGTTTTTTGTAACTAGATATATATTTTTGTTAACCCTTTCAGTAATAAATTTTGCTGTGGACAAAATAGTCATTACTTTGAAATGCAAGGATTTCTTGAAATGTGTGAGTAGAGAAATCTTTGGTAGGTGGAATTAATCTATGTATAAATGTAATTATTTAATCAACCTAGAGAGGTACACAGACCTTGATCGTTTTACTTTCTTGACATGTAATTGTATTGATGCTGCACTGTTGAGATTTCCTTATATCTTTTTCATATTTGTTATCCTTATTTATTTTCTACTTACTACTATAGGGCTTAGTCAAGTGTTCTAAACTTCTCTCTATTGAAGACTCTCTTAAAAATCTATTATAAATTTTTAAAAATGAAAGATTCTCCCCTTATCACTAGTGGAGATGTGGGGTGGCAGGGCCATGATTAGAATAAATCATTGTAGAGCTTCCTGAGATTACAAGGGCCTGTATGTCGTCATTTTTTTAGTGCTAGGCAATGGGTCAGACAATAAAATAGAAATGTTGTCATGGCAGCAATAGAGGATTATTAATAGAGTATATTTGTGCAACTAGAATTTTTTTGTTTTGTTTTTTAGCATAAGATTTGTCAAACATTTCCCTCAAGAAAAGTCTCCATTTACTTAATGTAAAAGGCTTTTGACTACATTTTGGCAAAGCAAGTATAAAGAACAAAAATAGAAAATAATGGGTATTGTATTTTTCCTTAGTTTTATTATGTGTAGACAGGTAGAAGCCAGTATAACAGAATGTCAAAACTGTACCCAGTTGTGATACAATTTTTCCACTGTTGACTAAATAGAAGTTCAGAAAATTATTGAAGAAAGGGTTAATAAAACATAACTGTCATGTATTGCTTGCTAATTATTGTTAATCATCGCCTATCCAACTAGCTAATTTATAAAAAAAAAGTGGGGGGAATAAGTTTTAAGAAAAACTTAACATTATCATCTATTTATTTAGTCTATAGTTTACATTTTTTTTAATTTGCAAAAACAAAAGAAAAATGCAGAAACTTATTTTTTCATAAATATAAAAGTTCCTATCTTTAATAAGTAGAATCTATGTTGTGTATTAACATTTGTTTGGTGCCATTTTTGATTGTGGCTTATGTTCTCTTTATATAAATGAGTTAGTTTAATTTTTATGTAAATGCTTACTTCAAATAAAACTTTCTATAAAAACCATAAGCATTTTTTTTTTTTAATTTTTTTAAACAATAATGATGTCTTTCCCCATTTTATTTTTGAGAGGCTTTTGGATTATTTTTCTCAAGTCACTGTTTTATCAGTTAGTGCAGTACTCTCTAACCAATATTATATCAGGCCAGCAACTGGAGGCTCTGTTCACTCAACCATGACACCGATGAAAATCCCAGAGGAGTTGTTACCTGCTGAAAAAACACTACAATGAGGAGGGTTCTGACCATTAAGCAATCTAGACAGTATACACTTGCTTTTAGAAATTGTTGCCAGCAGAAAGTAGTTGATTTTTTTTACATACTTCTCGCCCTCTTGTTAGTAGAACTACTTAAAGAACCTACATTACAATTAGACAGTACTTTGGGGAATATTTAAGGCTTTCTGTCAGTCAGTACAGGTAGCCAGATTCTACTAATTTCATCACTGGGTTTGCTCAGTGTGTTGGGTTCTAGAGCCATCTAATGCTGACCTTTTGTGCTTTTCTACTTTGGTTTTGGTGGACCTTGCTTTGGACCCTAGATTTTTGGGGGGGGGGCCTTGCTTTGGACCCAAATGTGTTAACTGATTTTCTTAATGCCACAGTACTTTTGAGAATTACTTTGATATTGAATTTGTTGCAAATGAACCTAGTAACATCTGAAAATTGTTTTCCATATTTAAGGTTAGCGTAGTAATTATACCATGCGCATGTGCAGTATTTAGTTAAGTTCTTTTTTTTTTTTATTAACAACTTTTCTTTTTTGTTTGTTTGTCGTCATCTTAAAGATATGACTAAAAAATGAAACAATTCCAACTTACCTTTAGGACGTATGGAACTCTTGTGGGTAGCATCTGTGGTTTAATTGGTGGTACTCTTCTATTTCGACAGCTATTTTTTTCTTTTTTTAATTGACTTTTATTTTACAAAAGAAATGTACTGGATTATTTCAAAAGTTTTTTACTTTAGCTGGACTTTTCTATTCCATGCACATGTCTA
Source organism: Nautilus pompilius (assembly GCA_018389105.1). Lineage (NCBI taxonomy): Eukaryota > Metazoa > Mollusca > Cephalopoda > Nautilida > Nautilidae > Nautilus > Nautilus pompilius. The sequence goes on along the minus strand of JACATO010000656.1, from coordinate 315,173 downwards.
CATACAGCAGCTCTGGCTGACTAATTATTCATGTGCTAATAAACTGGACTGCAAACTGAAATTCTAAATCTACTGTTTCGAAAGTGTTTATCATCCATAACTAAAAAACTTTTGGAAATTCTTTCCAACATTTTCTATTCTGGTCAATATCTCCCCTTTAAAAAGTTTTTTGTTTTATTTTTTTATTACAGTGAATAATCTGAATTCCCGTACATGTTGTCATCTTTTTCTCAAGTTACTCTATCAGTATGCAATTTATATCAGGTATCTCTGTTTTTCTAATATATTAATTGTTTTCTTTGGCCTACTGAATCTTGATTAGTCCAGTAAGCAAAAATATTCTTTGTTTTCAATCTCATGATCACTATATTAGTCTTCCTGATGGTGCCTCTCACCTTAAGGGAATGAAATTATGGCTTTGCCTGCTGTGGATAGTGCTTGCATAGCTACTTAATAATTCTTCATCTACCCATCAGATTCTTACCAAATTTTACAATGTAATATGGTTTATGGACCTTATACAGTCTGTGTCCAAATAAGGTGATATAATTTCTATCCATCTCTGAAAGTTTGTTTCCCTATTGTTTTAAAAAAAGAAGTCTTTTACATTAGTGGTAGAACTTTTTAAAAGGAAAGGGATTTTAATTGGGGCGGTATATAGACTGATAGGTGGTTCGGGTTGTAAAGAAAATTACATCTAGAAGAAAAGGCTGCATTGAAACTTTACAACTATGAATACATTGTACTGCAGCATGAGTTTTTATTATAGCTGTTGATTTTAATTCTTAAATGATTATAATAGAAATCCATGTATTTTTTAAACAAATGTTTTTTTTTTTTTTGTTTTTTTACATGTATCTCTCAAGAAAAAGGGAGGGCAATCTGTTGTCACCAAATATGTTCGTTTATTTTCTAGTGATATGTATTTTATATTTTAAAAATATTTTGGTTATAAGTAGGTAGACACGTTCATGGGTTGAATTTTAGTGAGGTACAAACTGTTACCATAAATAACCAATCATTTCTCCATGATTGCGGTCTGATTTGTACAGATTAAAATTGAATTTATAATATTACAACATTGCTTCTTGTTATGCTACATATTTCTGTACCATTTGTTTTGAAGTTTTATGTTGCAAAATTAAAATTTAAAAAAAACAAACCTTTACCCAGAGTCTTGTGATGAAAAGCCTACATTTCTCAAAATGTAGGAGAAATTCTCTAATCTAGGAAAGGACTCTCAGAAAATTTGAGCATGACCTGGGAGTCGAGTTGATGGAACTGTATTAGAGGAAGTAATAGTGCACAGACTGCCCAGATTTTAGGAGCAAACTGCTATAATAGTAGACAAACTATGAAAAAAAAAAATTAAATGGTTTGTGAAGTATTCCTAATTGGTACTTAACCACTTCTTTCTTTTTTTTAAAGCATCAAAGGAAAACCTGTTGACCACATGCATATTAATTCTAAAATTGTATTGGTTAAAAAAACATATAAATAGATATCACTGTGTACAAATGCCATGTTGATAACCTTAGAACCGCAACCGCGTTAAATGTTTGTAGTATACCATGTAATAATTCCTTTCGTGTGCAGCTTTTGTGAATTATTACTTTTTTATTTTGGTATATTATTGTAACCCTCATTGTTCTGAATGTCTATTTTTTAAAAAAATTCATTCATTCTTATTTATATACAATAATGAAATTTTCATTTCATTTACTAAGCACCCATAAGCTTTGAGCAAATATGGTAAATGTATTTAAAAAATATAATATTTGCTTTTATTGTCTCTAAATATCTGTATACACTATACATACCGATGTCTGTCTATCTGAGATGTGAGTTATGAAATTGGATAATTGTCATTTACTTTTTTTAATATGTGTATACACACACACACATAGATCAGTATATATATATATACTGATCTATGTCAGAATTTCAACAATGTTTTTTTTTTTTTTAATTCGTATATTTATGGATGGTCATATAAAGCATTTTCTATTTATTATGATATTTGAACTTTAAAAAATATTTGGTGATAGGATGATTCACAGGAATTCTATGTAATGTAAGGATAACCAGTTCATGGAAGTGGCTGACTACCTAGAAAAGATACTTTCTGAATTCATAAAAGATATTTCTGTAGGTTTTTCTGATTTTTTTTTCTTTTTTTTTTTTAAAAATCATATGAATGGTATGTGTGAATATTTATGGTTTCTCAATTGACACTAATATTCTAAGGTATTATTGCTAATTACTCATTAACTGAATGAGAGGAGCAGGCTTTTAGATAGTTTGAAGCACTGAATAGGATAAAGCATCCATAGTAGGGAGAAATGAAAGGGATGGGGAGTTTGGTCCATTTTTGCCTTCAAATTGGCATCAGGCATATTCTTCAAATCGTTGATACACTTAGCACCTATCATTTTGCTTGGTAAGGTCTTTATGTCCTGTTAAAGAAAAATTTTCTGCTAATGTAGTCTGACATTTTGTCTTGGTGACCACCAGTATGCAGGGCCAGCTCCAGGGTTGCCAGTGCCCCTGGCAAATTGAATTTCAGCACCCTTGAGACTTACCATTTTAATATTTTTTTTTATAATGATAGAGAATTACAAATATATAAATAAAGAATTTATTACAGATATTACGAGTAAATAATCAGTCAAGGCAGTGACCATTAGGATCATTCTCTCGTACCTATATGTGATAATATGACCTGACCAACTTCCATGATGTTTTCCTTGTCTCTAGCCACAGCAATAAGAATCCCACACTTCTGAACATTTTGACTGCATGTCAGATAATTTTTATGTTTTCTTTTCTTTTACTTATTAAGTTTTTTTTTTTTCTCTCTCTCTAGTGACTGCCCAGTTAGCCAGGGCCTTGAGCCAGCCCAGCTGGTACACTGTAGTGTGTAGTACTCACCTCAGAGAATGTGGAGTTAATTTTCCATACCTGGAAAAAATTACAAATACTTAAACTAAACTGTCATTTTAAGAGTGATTTAAGCAAAGCAGTCTGAGGTTTCACGGTGTGCCTTAAGCTCCAACATCTAATCATCCAGTAAACCATCTTTGAACCTCTCATGACTGGTATCTCTTTGCTAATGAAGATTCCAAGTCTGAACCAAATGTCTAGGATTTTAAAAATTCTTTTTTCAATGCATTTTACATGGGCTTTTTCAGGAAATCTTTCCTCATAGAAAGTGGTAAAATTCAATGCATGCCTGCTTGGATAAACTAGCTTTTGTTTCTTGTTTGTTTTAACTTTATTTGGAGTTTAAGGCTGCTGATGTTTTATCTGCCTAGCGATGGAACACGACACAAAAACCTCATACTTGGTGGGGGAAAAAGCATTCTAAGCATTTTATTACTAGAAGAATGTTATCTAATGGGTTGTCATGCAATTGCACAAGTTAATTACTACTATATTGAATAGTTTTGATATGCCAAGCCTGTCTCAACTTAAATCTGTAATTTGTAGTTTATAAATTAAATATTTAGCAGAGAATTATTTTTAACCATAAGGATATTTCCTTGCTAAGTACACCAGTTTAAAAGACATCTATCCTTCATCCATTTTTTAAAAAAATTCTCTTCAGATGATATTCATCTGACATTAAGTATTTAAATATAGTCATGTAAACATGGTCTTTCAGTTTTTTTAATACACAGATTATGGAACAAATACAACTTTTCCATTTAGTGTTCTTTTTTGTAAATCATTTATGAATTTTATATCCATAAAGAAAGAAAGAAAAAGAAAAAGCTATTTCTGTTGTTTGTTTTTCAGTATCTTGAAAATTTGTCATTAATTTTACAGAGAGAATATAAAGTTGGTTCATCCTATTGCAAAATATTGTTGATTTTCTATTCAGTATTCTAACCCTTTGTTTTTTCTTAGTCTTTTTTGGTTGTCAATCTGTCTCTAACTACAAATGAAAACAAAATCTAAAAGGTATGGAATATTCAGAATGCTTTAATTAAGAAGTTAATTGCTCTCTCGTGAAAATTTCTGAATAGTTAATTATTACTAGGTTATCTTCCCTTATTTTTATTGTTTAACCATAATGCCTTTTTTAATGGTAATTTGTTTTTGTGAAAAAAGAGATTAGTGAAGTGAATGAAGCTGGAATTGTCTTTAGCAAGATGCCCTTTAAATGAATGAGCTTTTTAAAAAAATTTCTGTATTTAAAACTGTTTCAGCAAAGAACTATTTGTATTATTTTTAGTTTTAAGATATTTCCAGATATTTTGTACTACTTGAAATGGTCTTTATGGCAGCTGTTTCATTAGGTGACAAAAGTTGTTAAGAAAATGAACTGACACCAATGGAGATCTCATTGGTGCCTCATCTCTCATTTCCGTTTGTTTTTTGTTTTTTTTTTACAAATTATTGTGATGAATTTATTCATAAAAGAATTTCACATCTCTCAACTCAGACTGGCTTTGTAATGGCTCTGAAAGAATTGAAAAAAAAATCCTTCAGCTTGTCTGGTGACATTCAGGAGAAATGACTGCTACGCGTAATTCTGTTGAATTGCAAAATGGATTGTCTGCCTTAAATGTTCTGTCAGAGACTTTCTTTTGTTGAGGCATGCGGACTTTCAAAGCAGAAAGAACATCAGTCCCATCCATCTGTACATTGCTCAGTGATAAAGTTCACATCTGCAATCTGGAAATTTATATGAGTGAGTTAGTTTTTTAACTGTCTAGTAATGTATGTTCAATACTGAAAATAAACTCTGGATTTTGCCAAATGATTGTTCAAGGTTGTAAATTGAATTACTGTTGATGTCTTTCTTGATATCACTTAAATCATTTGAAAAAAGGTTTACAGAAAAGAAATATTGCTCCCAATACCCATCGTTTGTCAATGCTTTTAAAAAAAAAGTTAAAGGTCATGGTAGTAAACAGATCAATTTTTTTCTATACTTGGTTTCTAAGTTACTGTATTTTCAAATGCACTCATTACAAGTTTCATTAGCTGGATGTACTGCATCTCTACCAAGCAGAAAAAATGAAAGAAATTACAAAAGCATCCGGGTATCAAACAGAATTGTTTCTCTCATCATTTTTATGACAAAACTCAATGTGGTGTTATAGTGTTTAGATACTAGAATTTTCAGTACATGGCTTTCTAACCCCTAATCCTTGTTTTTTTAAAGATTGGAATAAATTGCTAAACCTTATAAAGATGAACCATCAGATTTTGCAATGAGCAGCAATCTATGATTTCATGGTTTATGTAGAAATGTTATTTTGTACCCTTATAGTCTAGCTTACTGTTAGATTGCTCACTTTTTATAAAATACTGTTATCAATAAACATTTTTAAAAAAAACATGACTTGGTCAACTCGTATTAGATTGAAAGTTGGGATCTTCGTACTCGATAAATATGAGCACCCAGCCAACAAAGCACCTTTGTTTGAGAGCTGATGTATGATGTAATGGTTGCCCCTTGTAACCAAAGATGGCCATTTACAAATCACAAGCAAATACCTGGGTGTGTGCATTTGTTTATAGCTTAGGGGCTGCTGCTGCCTGCACAGTAACCACACTAATCTGGTGTCAAGGAACATTCAAAAAGACCAGACAACCTACACAACAGAACTTTCTATTGTCAGATGTGAGAGGAAACCTAAACGGCCAGCTAGTAAAGAAGAGGGAGAAACCGAGCCAGCCCCAAATGGGATTCAAACTCAACTACAGCAGTCCTGTCATTTAACCATTGGACCACTCACAATTAATGGAACTAATCTACTTCAATTAATTTATCCTAATATCATAGTTTTCTGTTTAGCTGATTATTGTGTGGTTGTACTATTAATTCATTAATAAAGATGCCTTTGATCTGACAATACATGCTAAAATATAACTGAAATAATAGTTGCTGGGGGAATATTTTGTCAAGACATCAAGAAACAAATATTCTTAGACGCCTAGAACTGAACTTAATTAATTCACAGCTCTGAAGTACTACTTCCAGACCATCGAGTCTGGTCTGAGATTATCCATTCTTTGAACAAGTAAGAATGTCTTAAACTAAACATATTTTTTGTAATAGATTTGGTTTTGTGATCCACAGTGAAGAAAATATATATGTATTTTTACACAATTTTATTTGTTTTAACTTGCAGTAGCAGAAGCTAGTATGAGAAAGCTTGAACATTGCAGGCCAGTTCTTGTATTGATTGAAATGTTCTCAAAGTAGTACATAGAGTAGACACACCAACTGAAATCCAGATGATGCAGAACCACTACTGAGTTATTTACTGAAATGTATTCAAGAGAGAACAAGCAAATCAATATATTAAGGCAGCCAACTCTGTTAGTTATCACAGTGCTGTACCTGGCCATGCCATTTCTAAAGGTTTTTGAAACCACTGAATTTGATCTATCTTAAATATTTGAAGAACCTTTTTTATAATTATGTTGCTGACATTCTCTCACTGACCTTTTACCTGGATTTCTTGTTCAACAAATACAATTGGTTAATATTAAATCATAAACAACTTTTAGCATCATGAATGTGCAGAATTCTTTTATATGTCTATTGTTGCTGTTTTGTGCTTCTTACACAAATCTGTTGTGAGTATTAATCAACAAACAATTGCCTTGTAGAAAACTTTTGAGATCCTTAAACAATCCGATTTATCCCTATACATTTTCATTTTGCTTGTCAGATTGGAAGAATGCTATTTACTGAAAACATTCTTTGTAAGTTAAAATTAAGAATTTCTTTTGAAAAAAACATTTAATCTGGATTCTAGCGAGTTTGTTGAAAGATAAATCAGTAAAATATCATAGGTAATTGGTTTAAGATGGGCTACTATAAAGAGATTAACTAGACAAACGCATTTCCATCTACACTTGCAATACACAGTGAATGCTAACTTTCTGGGTTTTGAACAGGTATAAAATGAAATTATTTTTTTAGAATTATTTGAAATTAATAGCAATATAATTTTTACAAGCAGCTGGGGGAAAAGGCTGCTTTGATCTTGTAATAACTAAACTAAGCCTAATCGCTTGTGCTATACAAGTATTCCGTGGTTCTGTGGCAATGAAATTCTAATTTCACTCTTGTTTTCTCAATGGTTCCACCCTAACCCTGCCAACTGATAAATGAGTTTCTCTTATAGACAACAGCCAGTCTCCACAAATGCCTGGATGGCTGAGATGTTATGATTCTTCAGCATGTAAATTTTAATTTTGCAATAAACTTAAAGTTACAGTATCCGGGGACTGCTTCCTAAACTCTAGCATATTTATGGCAGACACATTTTAACTAGACAACTGTATTTTGTCAGATTTAGCATTGCATTGTGGGAAAGTTTTCCTAATCATTGGTGCGCACATTCCATACACCCAACCTACTCTAGAGATTCTCAAGTAAAAAAGACACGTGTTTTTTAAAAAAAAATATTGTCTTTGGTATATGTTTGTATTTTTTCCAGTTAAAAGACAGTGAAATTTAGCTTAAAATGGTTTATTTTTGAAGTCTCACAGGTTTGGCTGTTTTTCTCTAATTCTGGCATAATGGCTAGAATCCATTAAAAGAAACTTATTGCCTGAAAGATGTAGGTAGGTACTAACCAAATAACTTAAAAATAGCCATCATCAGGTTTATGCTCTCTTATTTGTAGAAGAAACTCCAATACAGATATTTTTAAAGTCTAAATTTATTTGTTTCTCTGCATTTTGACTCATTAATGAAAGGAATGTTTATCACTATTTTTCATCGTGTTTCATAAATGGTAAAGAATTAAGCAGTTAATGCGACACTACCACCATATCCAGAAACAGAAACACCGACTACAGATTATATCTGATGTAAAGGTGAAGATTTCTGTTCATAAACAAATCATGAATACGCTGTGCAAACAGAGTCTTTGAGAAAATATATCGACTTATTACAAAACGGTTTCCTGGTCTGAAGTATCTGGAATACACTCAAATGGTGACAGATTTTAAGGCTATTGAGTGAGTATATGTACCAGGAAAAATTGTTTTAGCTATCTACAGTTAATACTAGGGGTCATTATCACAAATTAGCTAAGATTTTGGCATGATTAGATACCAGGTTTTTTTTCCTTTCTTAATAATAGAATTGTTAATGAGTGGAATAAATTACTGGTTAACGTGGTTAATAGTGGGAGCATATTAAGGAATTGTATCAATAGATATTTCTCTGGCAGGGGAGGTTGCATAAGTCATCAGTTTCCTTCCTCCTCGTGACAACAAAACTGAACTAAACTAGACGGACAATAAGGTAGAAAGTCATATATAAATTCATTTCTTACGTTGGATGCGTATAAGCTTCCAAAAAAAAACAGAAAAGGTTACAAAACATTAGTAGTTATTAATAATTCTTTAAAAAGGATTCACTCTGCCAGATTAATATACCCATTAAGCATTTCCTCTTCTTTGAACTCGGCACGGTGCCAACGTTAGCATGTAAGACATCCACCAGAGGAAAACTCCCATCCTCATCTTAGCAGAGGATAACGGTGTGGAAGATAGAAACATGCCAATTAAGCATTTTCCTACCCAATAGATTCTATGCTGCTATGAAAATTATTCCTAGATTTTTTTAAAAATCTGATCACTGATTAAAAATGTTCTTTTTGTCAGATTTCAAGACTTTTATATTTATAGTTACTGGATATTTATATACAAAGCCCTCTTTCGGACCATCTGCGCAGTGCTTTACTCGAGGTGAAGATTATGTTGCATTGAACTACGATAGGTAGGCCCACATAAAATGCTAGAAAATACCACTTACTATAGTGTTTATAAAGCTTTAACTTATGACCCCTTTTAATCTGAGTACCCTTAATAAATAAGAAAAGAATAAAACTGTACCCATTTCCTTACCTTTTAGAATTTCAAAAACTATCCAGTTTCCCCATATAATCTCTAATATGTAAGACTGGGAAGTTTGATGTTGTCATCCCCGAATGAGGTAAGCATCAAACCTAGATTGCATACTCTAAATGAAGTCTAATATCTGCCATTGTCATATAGTTCTTGTTTAACAAACCTAAAATTCTGTTAGAACTGTTTTTTCAGATGACTTCAAATTAAATCTAAGAAGCAAAGAATTCTTAGCTTAGATCTGAATCAGTAACCCTTTTTTTCTGACCTAAATGACACACTCAAATAAATAGATTCCATCGTATGTTTACTGTCCCCCAACTCCAAGACTTGGGACATGACATATTATAACATATTTTAAATGAGAGTTAGCGGTTAAAAACAAACAAGTTTTCTTACAACTATGAATTTTTAAAAATATAAACCATTTAGTATACCAGAAGTTAGTTAGTTATTTTTTTTTTTTTACAAGAATAAAGTATAATATTACCATGTTTATAAAGAAAACAGCAACAAGATTAAATTATTGCATTACTTTGTACAGTCACAGGTATAAAATATAGGATGCAAGAAAATAGGAGATATTTTCTTCATTTGTGTGTTTATCAGAAATCCTAAAAACTGACAAATCGTTCTGTATTGTTTAGCTGCCAATGATCCTCTTTCTGAAAAGTGGGATGTAGTAATATACAGCTGGCACATGCACGCACACATTATCTTTGTGTTTACCAGTTTTTGGGGGGGTTGCTGGAAAAATTCTGATTACACATCAGAGAGAGTGGTGGTGATAAATTATTACATTTTAAATACTAGCAGTTAATTCATGTTAACTGTTATTATAAGTAATATGTAGTATGTTACAGCTTGCATATATATGTATGGAATAAAAACAAAATTTGAAAAATTAAAATTTTTATTTGTTCATCTTTATAAAAGAAAGAATACTTCAACAAAGTTCAGTGTTATATGTATATACATCTTTTTTCACTTTCACAGCTTCAACAACAATTGTGCACTCATGCTAGCATCCTCTCTGAAAATGGTTTGGAAATGTGCTTTCAACATAGAAACATCAGTTCTGATAAAGCAAGTAGCTTAAATATTACAGGCATGTGTGAGAGCCACATTGCAATGTATGGAGGAATATCACTCATTTTTTTTGTCTAGTCCTTTTGTATGAAATCAGTTTTTGTCAAGTTACTCATGAAGTAAAATCCATTGCCAAGGGGAACCCTAAAAATACATAAGTAATAATTATAAGTATACCATATACAAAATAAATTAGAATTAAAAATACAAATACTTTTGTGTGAAAATTGAAGTTAACACAATATGGAAAACAAAGAAAATATTTAAAATTCCCATTGTTCGGTTAAGTCTTTCTTCTCTCGCTAAGCAGTATCATTGTTGATTTTAAGCAGTCAATATTTTGACCATAGCTGGCCATCAACAAAAATGTTCTAAATAAAATGTATTCTAATAATGTAATGATAATGAAGAATCAATCTTTCTAATAATGCTATCATTATGAGAAGCCTTTGTAAAGAAAATAATTTAATTAAAACCTGTTCAATTTAATACAATTTTTTTTTGTTTAATTCTAGAAAAAAATTGTCCATAGAATAATTCTTTATTAATATAAAAAGATATACTCAGCATACTAGTAGAATATTATGGTGTATAGAGATGTACATTTTGTTCATGACCTCCAAGCAGTAACCAGTAAATAATAAGAGATTTCTCCTAATCCCATCATCAATAAAATTTGTAACCACCTAATTAGTAAATAATGGAAACGAAGTAAAAATGAAACTATAATTTTTCTTAAAAATTGTAAGACCGATTTATTTCCATTTGAAAAGTAATCAATTTCGTGATTTTTTGAAGAGAGAACAGTTTTTGATTAACTTCACTGTCCGAATTATGATCATTTTTGGATGGGCTTGTGCAATGATTAGGTAAGACATCATTTAAATTTACTTATTCAGTAATTTTTTTAAAAAAATAAATAAAAGTGGTGAAGATGAAAAGCATCCTAAATGATGATTCCTGGGAAGGACAGACAATGGATCTAAATCACATGGAAGTTCTCAGGAACTGGAGGAGGATGCGAGAGATCAGAGATGCTCACTTGCTTACCTATGCAAAGGCAGTCAAATCACTGGATTAAAATGGAACAGCAGGTGAGGCTCCCATCAGCCTTTCCAAGTTCGCTGTTGTTCACTCCAATCAAACTGTACTTGACATTGTCAACAATTGCCTGTTGAGAAAACAAACAATAAAATTAATCATGGAAATGGAAATCTCTACTTCAATTCATGTTCAGGGGAGGGTTCATTGTTGTCCTTGTTCTTAATTCAGATGAATTATCCGCATATAAAAATCACCCTTACAAAACCTTGTGAAAAATAAAAATTTTTAATTATAAACAGATTTAATATGTAGAGTATACCATGCTTTATGGTCAAGAATATTTAACCAACAGAAATAAAAAATAAATCATCAAAGAATATAAAAACTAAGTTTTTTTTGTTTTTAACCAGTTTTTTTCAACTTGTACAAAAAGTACTGATGAAATAGATTTTAGGGAAGGGAGATAATAATAGTAAATATACTTTTTAAAAAATTTCAACTTCACCAGAAAGGAATTATGCCCACTACCAAGTTTTAAATTGGGTATTCAAGAGCAGACCTAATATAAAGACTTCCAAAGTAATTAGGGAGTTTATGCATGCTGACAGGGAAAAATTGTTTTAGCTATCTACTGTTACTAATAAAAAGGGTCATAATCATGCATTGGCCCTCATCAATCACTAACCCGGGAGCCTCTGGCTCTCCAACGGTGGAGATAAAGAAAATAAGGATGCTACCGCCTGTCAACGCAGTAATCCATCAAAGTAGACGGAGGGAGATCGTGTCTCCATCCATTTACAATAGAAAAAAGAGTATTAAAAATAAAATAAAAGATAAAATGAAACAAAAATAAAAACAGATCCCTCCCCCTTATCCTTCCCCTCCGGTTGGACTTAATAAAAATAAAAAACGGCCCAAATGCTCCTCTCTCTTTAGGATCTTAAGGACACACAGAGAGAAAACTCTGTTCTAGAGGGTTCAGCCTGGATAAACCTACCCTCCTGAGCGTATTAGATACGAAGGAGTTGGGTAGCCCGCTGCTCTCGCTAGGATGAGGTACACTAACATTAAGAAAAAATAATACAGGTCGAAATAAGACCTCATTCAAACAGCTGAGGCGGCCGGTCGTGGAACCGACCCAGCTACACCACACACATATGCAAACTTAACAAACAGGCCATAACAAATGCACCACACCACCCCCCCCAAAAAAGAAAAAAAAAAAAGAATATGTGGCAACAGGGCATCGTGTCCTTAGCCTTCCAGTTGGGGTACCGACCAGGTGCCATGCCCTTTGGGTGTGGTCACTTGGTTTCGGCCCTGGAGGGCTGGGGACGAGTACTCTGTAACGAGGCACATGACAGAAAGTCCCCTGCTCAGAAAGAGTGGGGGCGAGGGATGCTTTTTGCCCTCGGCCTGCTTTCTCTGACTGGAAAGGTTAGGCACCTCAGTATCAATTTTCGGACCAGAGGAGCTGAGGTTTTTTTTTCCTAAGAGGTTTTTGGCTGGGGAGGCAATCCATCTAAATGGAGTTCACTCCACCTTTGAAGTGTTTTGGCGTCCCTAACTCTAGTCACTTCCAGCCAGCCACACAAGGTGCTTCGGCACCTCCATCCAGCCATTTTGGCCTTCACCAGGAGCTTTGCTCCACTAGGGGTTTCGGCCTCTCCCACACCCTTCTCCTTGGAGATAAACACACATACACGAATTTTACACCTGTACATACACGCATTACACCACAAAAAATAAAAATAAAAAAAGCTCAATAGCACTGATGAATGTCTGCAAATCAGATGATGAAATACTGTCGTGAGTATCCTTGACAGTAAAGGAAGTGGGATATAAGCTTCAGGGAGCTAATCCCATTGCTTGGATCAGGGTACATAGGTTGCTTTTATCTGCCCCTGTCGAGACTCTCGAGGCCCTTCTAGGGGATTACAGCAACGTGCTGGTGCCATTTAAATATGGCACCTTGCTGAGAATTCCCTTCCTGTTGGACCAGAAAAGTGGGAAAATATTGGTTACGTTTCCCATACCTCAATGAATCACAGGTACTGTGAATGATCAGCAGTACAAGATGAAGATCCTGTACAAGGATCAGCTGGGGCAGGTTCCCTTTTGTCCAGCCTACAAGGCCATTGGTCAGAATACATCAGCAGCATACAGAAGTTTTGGGATTACTGGAGAACATGCATAAATAGTTTCCCACAATCATGGAATGATGGGATGTAGGGAAATTAAAGCTGAGGGAACTCAGCATAGACTAGTATTAAATAAGTGGTTATAGGTAATTTAAAGAACAGGGTCTTAAATGCAATCTTAAAATAGAATTAAACTAAGTAGCATAAGGTTTCCCTAACCATGATAGGATCTATGCCATTAAAAAAGAGCTTACTGATCTAACTATCACCAAAGTGGAAGATGCCAGGATAAGGGCTCCAACACAGGCTGTTAGTGAAGGGAAGTGTAGCAAAGCCTTCTGTTGGTTAGAAAAATCTAGGGCCATAGGTAAAACTATGACTGGTTTAACTACCCCAGATGGCTGCACAATAACAGATATAGGTGATATTATTAGAGAAGTTTCTCAATACTACAAAAGCTCTACTCTAGTGAGGGAACTAATGCTCAAGCTCAAAACACTCTCCTGAAACATTTAGAGAGTAAACTAGACTCCGTAGACACCAGGCTCTGCAAAGGATTAATAACTAAGAATAAAATAAAAGATGCCATTGAGTGACAGCCTTGTGCCTGAGTTCTGTAAAAGGTTTGGATACCTGTTAGTTAGCGATCTGGCAGCTGTAGCTAACAGCACGTTTGAGCGAGAGGCTTCTGGGTTAGCCAGCGCATGTCACCTTACTGTTTGAAAAGGAGGGCATGGCTGCCTAGGTAACTTGAGCTATATCTCTTCTAAACACAAGTCATAAAATCAGAGCTAAGCTGATAGTGAGTCGAGTAACCAAAGTTATACCTAAAATAATCATTGAAGACCAAACCTGCTCAGTTTGAGGAAAAACCATAACAGAATCACTCCAACTGATCAGAGAAATGTTGCACAAAGCCAACACAGAACACTCCCCATCCGTCATGCCAGCCATCGATCAGCTGAAAGACTTTTGGGAGGACTTAATTCAGGGATAAGTCTCTGTTATTCTGGTATCCAGACAAGAATCAGTCAGAACAGTTTATGTCAGCTTACTTTAAACCCTCACGCAGAATACAGTAGGGCTGCCCTCTCAGTGCATTACTGTATGTATTATGGCAGAAATGCTGGCCTGTATGATGTGTGCAGAAAATAAAACGGAAGATGTAGAAATAACAGATAAAATAGAAGTTAAGATAATTCAGTATACCAACGACACCACAATTGTCCTATAGATCACAAAGAGCCTGCCAGCTGTGTTTGATTAACTCATGTTATACAATGATGCATCTGGTGCCTGGATAAAAGTCAAAAGAGAAAGTGTGGCTAGGCTGTTTCAAGAAAGCACATCACAATCCTGACAGTTTCAGCATTAAATTGGCCAGGGAAAGAATAAAAATTCTGTATATCGTGTTTTCCCTAGCTAACTACGTAAATATAGCTAAGGACAACTGTCAAAAAACAGATGAAGACGGAGAAAGTTAGTAAAAGACTAATGAGTGCATAACCTTAGCTTTGTAGGTAACAAAAGAGTAATCAATAGCCTAATAACTGCTCCCCCAAAATGTATAGGACTAAAATCATGGGGATGCCAGACTGGGTCTGCACCACCATTAACACAAACTGATAGAGTTCTTATGGCAAGGAAGCAAACATCCACTAAATAAACAAGTGATCCACCTGTCTCAGGATCTAGGAGGATTAAATATTGTAAACATACAAAGAATATTCAGCACTACGAAAAATTAAAAACATGCCAGATATCATAGGAGATAGTGGTAGCATGAAAAAAAATGGCAAATGCTATTCACCCAGCAGGTAGCTAAAGCCTTTAACAAGGCTAATGGGATAGCCACCCCTATGCGGCAAACCTGAAATCCACCAAAAACTGAGCAGTAATTTAAATAGGTTCCATAAAACTAGTATAGAGGTATGGAGCAAGAGCAAAATAACCCTTCTAGGGAATTTTGTAAAACTGTATAACATCATAAAGCCAATAATGGCGGTATCACAACATGACTTATATCCCTCTTCGCTTCAGCCTCAGTACCAGACTCGAGCTATCAGAAGATATGGAAAGCAAATCTTAATTTACCGCCTCTTCTATGGCAGATGCTATGGAGAAACTTAAAAAACTGTAATTTAGATAGTCATACCAGTGACATCCACTGGAAGATGCTCCTCTTGGTGCTCTTCACAAAGGAGAAGTATAAATGGAAATTAATTAACTCTCCAAGATGTCTTATATGAGAGAGACTGGATGATACTACAGTAATCCACAGTATCTTTACCTGCTCGCAACATAAAGAACTGTGGAACTTAGACCAATATCTGATCCAAAATATTAAAATTTTAAATAACTGGTACTGACATTCAAAAGGTTTATAAAAGATCTCTCAGATGAGTAAGTGTTTGGCTTCCTATGATATAACTCCAGCATTTGTTTGAAGTCAAATGGAACCTTATAATGTCTATTTTACAATCAAAAATGGAAATAGTACATTTTGCGAAAAAGCTGTCAGCCCACTTATTTACTGAACTCTTCTAAAGAAAGCTGATCTAAAAACCCAACAACAGCCTTAACACACCACCAGCTGTGTCAACTCATTTATTTACTGCTCTTTGCAAGTACAGTTGCAAAATGTCCAGATCAAACTTACCTGGTAACTTTCTTTGCCAATTTCCTCCAGGGATCTGTGGATGATCTTGTTATTTGCAAAAACCATGTTGGCCGCATCATCGTTTTCCACAGTAAAATACTTGTACTGCGAGTTGGCAAGGGTTTTGACATGCTGTTGCAACAAAAAATAAACAAAATTAATACCATGTAATCTGCATTTGGTTGTTATATTGTTTTAAAAACCTAAGAGCCTAAAAACACACAAATGCAAAGTATATACAAATAGTCAACTGGAAATATTTCCATTAATTATTAAAGTCTGCAGTAAAAATGTTTTAATTAAATTATGTATTTCACAAAACAATTATGGACAGTTTTTGTTTTAGTACACAAATATTCTTTCACTGCTGTTCATGGTTACTTCCCTTATAAATTACTAGTAACTTCTAATTTTACATTAGTGCTACGTTTGATTGATTATCTATAATTATAAGTAGATCCTGTAGTTTCATACAAATTTATTTGACTTCAGATTATCACCTTTATGTATTTAATATATATATATATATATAGGTGAGGAAACATTAAACTTGCAAAGTAGTACACTATCATATTCTGCTACAATGTTACTGTTGTGGTAGCAAGTGTGAAAGGCAGCTAACCTTCAGTATATGCTGAGCATCATGGCTGACTCCGGCTGCTAGTGTGCCTTTTCCAGCAAGGGTTATGGCAGTCTTCAAATGTAGTTTGCCATCCACAGGTATAGGTGTGATGGGAATGTGTGGAAAAGCATTTTTTAGAGCCAGCACTCCCTTCTCGTTT
The DNA here is from genome assembly GCA_018389105.1 of Nautilus pompilius. Classification (NCBI taxonomy): domain Eukaryota; kingdom Metazoa; phylum Mollusca; class Cephalopoda; order Nautilida; family Nautilidae; genus Nautilus; species Nautilus pompilius. The sequence continues at coordinate 298,572 of JACATO010000656.1, read as the reverse complement.
GTTCTGTTGCTCAAGCCAACCAAAATTTCTTCTCCTGGTTAGAAAAAAAATTGACTAATAATAAGAATATGGAACCTACAGTTTAATAGAGTTTATCAGTCACATTTTTATAAAGATTCTAATTAAATATTATAAAACAATTTTTATTGATTTTCTTTGCTAGATAAATAAGAAATTATTTTTAAAAATTGGTCAAGTTTCTGAAAAAAAAAAATCTAAAAGCAAAAAGCATTGCATTGTCCTTTAACTAAGAATCAGCAATTTTTTCAAACTGTTGATTGAACATCTAAATTTCAGCTTCACAAGAACACTTTTTTATTTTAATTTTAAAATATCAACCTCTTAAAAAATGCTTTCTGTGAAAAATGATATTAAAGAATTTTAGTAAATAAATTAACATTCTGATCTAATTAAACTATTGTGGTTTTACTCAAGGAAGTGTTGGAATAGCAGTTTTGATGGTTAGGTTACTTTTTCCATTCCAAAACATTTCAGTGGAATTTATCAGTTTATAGATAAATACAGTTTTTTTGTTAATGTTCCTAGTATAAGAGTTAGATGGCATCATGGTGCAGTGGGTAGCGAGTTTGCTCATCAATCCTTGTGTCACAGGTTTGATCCCCAGTGGGGTTGGAGGTACGTGCTGCTGCTGAGGGCCAAAAAATCCGAGACAGCTGTTTAGCCCTCCTCTGGATGCTGACATTCACCTTGACTCTCAACCTGGAGAGGGATGGGCTATGTACTGTGAATAAAGCAAGCATTCAACTTACCTGTGTATAGTACATCACCACCGTCAACCGTTGCATCGGAATCTTCAATTTCTATAATATTTTTGTTAAGTTGGTGCTTTAGAATTTCTCTTACTTTTTCAACCTAAAAAACAGAATAAATAATACAAAACAATTTTCCCCCACCTATGTATTCTAATGAGTCATTTGTTAACATGACGACCAAATGTTATGAAAAACAATAGTGAAAACGCTTTATCTAAATTAGATTTAATAATGCCAAAAATGTGTGGCAACTTGGTACATGTGCAGGCTGGTTTTGTGTAGATGCAAAAAAATCTGCTACATCTGATCTTTGATCTTCACCCCCTGACACATCTTTACCAGTCACACGGCCTTTCATTATCAGCTTCAGCAAGCTAAGAGTTACATTACAAAAAGAATCTTTCTGCCAACCATCACTTGTAGAAAAAAACTGCAAGAATTAAATGTGTGCATATGCTGGGGAGACACTTTCGGTGCTTTGTTGTTTATCTCAGTCATAGGATGACCTCGAATGGAGCCGAGTAACATCCTTCAAAGTTTAGACAGTTGTTTACTGTTAAATTTAATGCATCTACCTACCTCTTCACGGGAGTATAATAGCACTTACGAAGTCATGAGGGGGGGACGATAAGTAGGTATGTAAATTAGATTCTTTCTCATTTGCGGTTCGTGTCTTTGTGTTTTTTTTAAGTTGGTTACGAACACAGAGCTTCTATACTAGTTCTTTGCTTCGGTTCCGCCGCCACTGCTCACTCAGACCATGGAATGGAAGACAGTCGCTTCCAACGACAAAATTAAATAGGAGAGTATCAAAAAAAATAATAATAATAAATAATCAAGATTCCCTAATGCAAATACGGTCTCAAACATTAAAATGAAGCATTTGTTTACGAAAATAAATTAACTGTTACTTTTAATCTTCTTCAGCATATACGGGAAGTAACCAAACGTACTACTGCTACTGTGTGGTTAGGGTGCTGGTGTGGGCAGGGGTTAGGGCAGTTTCTTTTCCTTCCGGGGCCGCGGCTTCCGAGTGTGTTAACCCTAACCCTCCGGCTCGAGGTCGGGACCGCGCGCTGGTGATCAGGCGCGCGCTTTTCATCTCCATGAACCATGCAGTTCTAACAATTACAGGGGGAAAGAAAACCGGGTTTTGTTTATTCGTCCAATTAAATGTTAAAGCCTTAGTACCTATTTATTCTTGGTGGGGGGAGGGAGGGTTTTAAAGAAGGAATGAAGATCTTGTTGAAAGTAAAACAGAAAAAGTCACCTGCGGTGAATCAGTCAACAAAGGTTCTCACCTCTCCGCGTCTGCTCTTGTGGCCGGGTTTCGTCATGACCGCCGTGTCCCCGATGACTACGGCGCAGTCCTCCACGTACGGACTGTCGGGGTACCGCTCGTCTTTCTCGATCTCGATGATGTTAAGACCGCAGCTCTTCAGGGCGTTGATGTACGACTGGTGGTCCTTGCGGGCCTTCTCCAAGTCGATGGGCTCGCTGTTGTCTGATCGCAGAGCGAAATCTCTCAGGCTGTCGGGAATGCGGCGAACGATCGCGTGCTTGTACTGAAATAGCGAATCACCCATAACTACGCTTCTTAGACGACAGACAGCAGCAGACAGATTCCACATAAGACGGTCCATATATATACACTGGATGTTTCCGGTTAGAGGAATCATATGTTAGAGTTTCCTGCCCTTCGATTGGACAGGTGCGTCTTTGCAGGAGTAACCGGACTCGTCCCGTTAACGTACTCTTTAGCCAACCAAACGGAACGTAGGCTTTATTTCTATGAATATTAACAAAGTGGAACCAGGAACTGGCCGATTGTTTTTCTCTATATATATATTCATATATTGGACAAACAGTTGATTTTTTTTTATAGCTGTCCACCCCCCACCAATGAGTGATGACGGGTGACTAAGAGTTCTTGCGGAATTCCTGGAACAGTGTGTTGTCCAGCAAGCGACAAATGATTCAGCAAATTCTCTCCTGTTTAAGTTTCACCAGCCAATACTGAAAACCTACTGAAACAAAAATATAATTAGCCCATCCCAGTTTACCTTTTATCGCCACATTCATATATTATTAGTTTACATATTTGAATAATAAATGAATAAATTATAAAGAAAAATAATTCTACAGAATTATATATAAACGCTCGCTAAAAGATACATTTATTCATCCTTTAAAATATATACTTACCTACAAAGGTGTGTTCTCCAACCGGAACTTTATCGAACTCATTTCTATTTATCCTTCCTTCCTTCCTTCCTTCCTTCCTTTCTTCCTCTCTCTCTCTCTCTACTTTCCAAAAATGTGTACAAATAAAGTTGTCAAGAAACAGTCTTTTTTGGGATCGGCTCTTAATAAATCTGCTTCTTCTGTCAGTAATAGCTTGTTGCCATGACGATCATAGGCAAATAAAAGTTTTGTAAGATTCTTGGCAGTCATTACAACGAATGACCTTTTGTAAGGAAGACAAAATATAAGTTTCTAAATTTACTTCGGATGTTTGTAAGAAACAGAAGGCTGTCAATACGTGGAAATAATTATAGAAGGTCAAAAAGAAGAAGAAAGAACGGATTTTTTTTCAAAACTGGACAGAAGCAATGTATGACAAATAAACAGATTTGCAGAATCAAACTTTTAAAATAGTTTATTAACTGCTTTCATATCACAAATGACAATAAAATGATTTTATTAATATGCTGAACATTTATTGAAACATTCTAAAACTAAAATAGTGAGACGTAATTTCATACACACACCGGAGTTCATATCTTAATGGGGGCTGCATCATAAATCTTCTCTCTCGTGTTTTGTAGGGATTTTCTTTTAATCATACGTCGCTTGCTCCGTCTTCTGAATTCGAGAGATCCTTCGTTAAGGTTGTTCTGTCTGAGAACTGATAACGGCAAGGGATCAGCAGGAATGTAACAACAGATAGTCTCCAAAACACTGAGTCTTAGGAGAAAGTCCACGAAAATCCGCGTTCATTTTCAGGTGTGTTCGGGTTCTCTTCTGCCCCCTTTTTGTAATGTGTATAGATCCTGTTTACGGCGTAGTGGACTTAAATATAACGATGTTTTCTTCCACTCCGTGCTACGGCCTGCGATAGGGTTAACACAGAGAACGGTAGAGACAGGGAGTTTAACACTAGAAAATATGTGAAAGGTTATCCAAACAGAAAACATTGTAGCCATTATTTTACGGCGGGCGTGCTGAACTGGAACCAGTCACTCGTGAAAGCAGTCGCACCAAGCCATTCTTTGGAGATGGGAAGAAAGAAAAAGGAAAAAAAACCCCGAGGTTGGCAGATTTTCCGCCAGGAACGCGGGACCTTTTGCCCCCCGGCTGCGGTTCTTTCTTTGTGGGTCAGCCAGTCTGAATGCTCGGGACGGATGTTTTCGTAGTCTGGTTGCCCTGACTCACCATACCGGTTGTTTCGGGTTCACCGCACTTCAAACCTTTTATATATATATAAGTTTGTTGCAGTTGTCTTAGATTCGGGTCAGATTCGACGAGGTGCGTTATGGTTGCGTTTAATTATCACCACCCCCGGCTGCCTTCTGCTTGACGATTCTAAGCGAAGGGGGTAGCGAACGTCTGCTAGCTGTGCACCTATTTGCACGGAAGATTTATACAAATACGAAACTTCTCACAATCTGTTGTTTGTTTGTTTTTTCTTTCTTTTAGTTTTACAATAAAAGTCGTCGTTACTAAACCATGAATAATAACACTTATAACGGTGTACTATACATATATTGTAAAGTTGTCTATACGTTGTTTGTTGTGTCGTACGCCAGTCTCTACAACGGAGACGACCTACAGATATGGCGTAAAAACTTAGGGGAAAGTCTTTACTACACCCCCTCCACTCTCCGCCAGCAGCAAGGTTTGAAAGGAAAATGGATTATTAAAATGCTCTGGACAGCGGCACGCAGGCTTCTATTCTGGAACATTGTGGACTGCAGTAATGTGCCACACGCTTTTAACCCTTTTTGCTCATAGGGAAAAGCGTAGTTCTGTCTCTAATCAAAAGAACAATTTTGAATCTAACGAAACCGCACTTTGCAGTCGTTCATCAGCGCATCATCTCCGACGAATTTGCCTTAAGTTGTAACGCATTTGCTAAGAGTTTTAACTTTGAAGATGGAAAAGCAAGCAGAAATGCGAAAATGAGAGTGGCATTGTTTTTGAAACATACTAGAAAAATTATGTACTCATCTTATTGAGAGAATGTGAACAGGTCAGGGTGGTTTCGGCGCTTTCTGTGAGGGGAATGGGTGGTTTTAAAACAGAAAGAGCTTAAAAATACCCTAACACCTGAATAACAATGTTTATATTTATTGTTGAAACTAAGGAACGTAAATATATATCTCTAGAATTATAATTAGTTAACATCATAAAATCCAATATTGTGAAATCCATACTTTGAAGGAATTCGGGATTATTTGTTTTTCAAATTTAAATAAATAAATAAATCCATTTTAAAAGAATGAATTAAATTAAACAGAATTTCCTTATCCATAAATTTTAAAAATAAATTCTGATTTTTATGCATTATTTTTCTAATGCTTGTGGAATCATTGATTTGTAGAAATATTATTATTGTTGTTGTTGTTGCTATCATTTATTAATGCCGAAATCTGAATATTTGTCTACAAAATTCACTGAAATATACCTTTTATTATAACTGTCCATTTATGTTTATACATATATAGCTGCATTGTTTTACGTTCATTGCTTATTATCGGGTGTTATATCTTTAATTAACTCAACATGGTAGAAAAATTACAGCAAGAAAAAGAAAAAAAGAAACTGTAATCACATGGAAAGCACAACTTTTAATGTATTTAAATGGTAATTATGATATTGTTACTAACTGGATGAAAATTCTCTCTCTCTCTCTCTCTCAAGGGTTTATTTCTGAAAAATTATATTGCATACTTTTTTTTTTCGGCTTCGAAGAAAAAATAAACAAAATAATATAAATGCCAATGAACTGATACACTTTTTACTTCCAAAGTTTATCACTGTGTATAGGTAGTTTAAAGTTCAAGAGGATGTGTATTGTGGTACTATCTGAAGGAACTGAAGTTTCTAGATAAGGAAGGACTGACATCAGTTACCCTCCCGTTCTGAAGGATTGACTGCTTACTGGCGACCTCTGTCTGTCAAAGGAGAAAAACAATCAAATGAGCCGGGGTTTGGAAAATGGTAATACAACAACACTTATCATTTAGTGGTTTGTGCCTTTTTAAAATAGAGTTGATCGGAATATTAGTTATTGCTATCACAAACGTAAAACGAATAAATTATCGATCAAACGTTCTCCGTTATATACTGAATTAGGGAAGTTCAAGTGAAACCTGACCGGATACCACTATACTATGTACCAATTGAGAACCATTTCCGCGGATAACTGAAGGTGTTTTTGTTTCGTTTTGTTTTAAAGTATAAATGCTATATTTTATTTTTATAACAGAGAACAACGAGTTGTTGGCTAATATTTCTATAACCATTTAAATTTTGAAAATAGCTAGCAAAAGGTTTAGCAAGTTACTATGGTGATTATCCATTCCTTTTGTTCAGTTGTTTTATCAATTTCTGTTTGAACTGTATCTCACACACACAGTGAATTTATTCAGATTAATGGTAAACATTTTCGCAATGATAATAATAAGATAAAATCTTAACGAAAAAAAAATTGTGAAATTTCGATTATTCATACTCAAATTAAACATCCGGCTATTTTAAGGCAGGCTATAGCTACCGGGCGGTGATGTTGACATGACGTCAACCTTCTGTTGTTGCCATGAGCCGATCAATGGCAGTAAACAGACACATTATTAACGAACAATTTTTTTTGTTATTGTATTATAATCAATTTAAACAGATACATTTTTCTTGATTTTTTAAAATCCATAATCCATAAACATTTATTTTCAAAAAAATTTTATTCAGTTATACGCTTAACCAAAAAACAAAATGTTGAAATCGCCAACAAAGCAGACAAGCTGTAGACATTTTATTCACCATAGCTAAAGTATTGTTTTTATTTATTCTATGTTGTATGCGTGTTGAGAGGCTGCAGAAATAACTGACTGGTGCTAAAATGGTAAAACGTCTTGTTCTTATTGTGTTCGGCATTTTAGTCTTAAAAATATGTCAAGGCAGGTAATGTACTTTGGCTCCGAGATGGTCAGCTGACTAACGCCAGAGGGAAGCTAACGAATAGCAGGATCAAAGATACCGTATTAACAGACCTGTGGGTAAAATGCCAGGTTTTAGAATGCTACATTTCTGCTGATAATGAAGAAAAAATAGTTTCTGGACATTAAATAAATAAATAAATAAATAAATAAATAAATAACATATCATTTATATTATTACAATGCTTTTGATAATAATTTTTTTAGTTCAGTTAACCAAGATAGCAAACAATTAAAATTCTCACTGATATATTTTGCTGTCGTATGTAGCAATATTAAAAGGTAGTACAATATTTCACCAAGTTACCAAGATTATTACCATTCCGAAATTTAAAAGTACTCGCCGGAAACAGTTAGAGCGCATGTGCGCATTCCAATATGGAGACCGCTGTTAATAATTTGGCGTTGTTGGTAACCAGGTTTTCTTTCACTCTTCGCCACTTATGGAAAAAAGAATTAAGGTAATTTGATTGAATAGTCTTTTAAGATTTAAATATTTTTTTTTTAACACCAGGATATAAAAGTTAGTTTTGTCTGAAAGTTTTATTCAAAATGTTTGTTTTTCAATTTGTTTTCAAACTGTAAACGTAGCACACCCAAGTCGGTAAACAGCCATTAGTAACCTTAAATCTGTCTTTGTGGTGTGGAACAGATCTCGAGTATAATAAAGCAACAAAAAAAACAACACGTCATATCGAAAGATTCGTAAACAACCCAGTCAGGACGCATTACGTGTATTATTTTCAGTTCAGAAGATGGTCTACATTTTTATTTCCGTTTCGAGATTTATTTTCAAGTTTCACATACGTGTATTTACATACAGAATTCACTTAAACGGTCGGTTAAATGAGTTATTTTGAATTTGTAATGTATGAATTTTAAAGTTTTGTTTCTTTTGTTTTCTTTTAAAAATAAACTATGTTGCTATATGAAAACAACCAAGATCTGGCACAAAAATTACTATTATTACTATATAAAAGTAAATTCTTTGATTTCGGGTTTTATTGATCTGTAAATTTTTAAACATTTAAATCAAAATAATTTCTGGCTCATTGTTTCTTTTTTGTTATTCTTGCAATTTTATGTTACTTTTTGTAATTAACACACACACATATATATATATATATAAGAAAATTAGTTACTATGTTTTGCTTTTTATTGTGCACTGGAGATATTGCATAGTGAATATCTATGTTTAATTATTTAATCATTCAGACATTTGATTACAATTTTCTTAATATGATATCGTTATTATGACCTTCATATTTTGTAATATCTATAAAGACTCAAGGCAGAAAAAAAGATTTTGGCTAATTTTTAATTTGAGTAAATACCTAAAAGCTTTATTTAATTTTTCTATTTGATGTGATGGTATGTGGAGCTCAAATAAGGAAAGAAGAAATTTTGGTGAAAAATGTCACATTGGAAAGTGTGTGACATAAGGCAGTTTACTATTCAAAAGAGTGCAACCATTGGGGAACAACAAATGCAACAAAAAAAGTCTTGTGCATTAATCAGATCTCTTGCTTGAACCTAGAGGAATTTTTCTGACATTTATTTTTTAAATGAATTTGTAGTTATAAATGCTCTTTACAAAATTGTAAGTTATAGATATGACTTTTGATGATATAAGATCCAAAGCATAGACTTTACAATGAAGAAAATTAGATAAATCTTTTCATTTAAAATGTTTTAGTTGTTTTTTTTTTTTTTCATCTGTTAGAAGATTGCTCTTAAATGATTTTAAAATACTTTAATTTTTTTTCATTAAAAGCTTCAATCTCTTGAATCCTCATACCAGTAATATTGCCCTCAACTAGACTCTGGTTAAATGCATCATTTTCACATTGGTCTGAAAAGAAATACTGACATTTATAGCTGGTTGAAATTATTTAAAGAGTATACTATAACTGTTGGCTTGTTTGAAATGCTGATACTTTTTTGTATTAGTCAAGTTTCTTTCCAGGGACATTCAGTGTTGATCTCTAGCAGGACACAGTGATTGGATATTAAGCAGTAAAACAAAAAAAAGAAAAATAGGATAGGCCTACTGGGAGTAGTTACTGTAATTGATTGGATTAAATAAAACTTGGTTTACAAAAGAAAAATATAGAATATTATTAAAGATCATTTAAAAAAATTTTTATTTGTTAAATTAAAATGGTGTTTTCTTTATCACTATGGAATAACTTTGCAGATAACACTGCCAGAGATGTGAAAAGTATTTCGTTGTTTTGCAATCATGAAAATGTAAATAAATGTATTGACTTGAGCTGGCTGCCTAACTGTTTCTCAGTAGTTTGAATACCTCAACTTTCCAGTTCACAAAAAATTGATAACCAAAGCTTTAAAGCAATTTTAATTGTGGAGAGTACCATTATATGGAGAACATTTTAAAATATTTCTTCTGAATAATGTGTAAAATAAAATATTTTAGCATGGATTTAAAAAATTTTATGCCATAATTCTTCTCTTGGAACACTTCAGTATTCTGCATGAGAATTACATTGGCTACATTAATGCATTTATAAATAATACTTTTTCTAAGAATTCCACTGGTTTTATTTCCTCAGTATAAAAAAGGACTATAAGAATTCATTATTAATAGGTGATGTGATTTTGATTTTTTTTCTTTACAGAAATTTTTGAAAACCTTACAGATGAAGAGAAAATGACATTTAGTTTTTTCACTATAGTAACGTGTTTTCCTTATTACTTATGAAACACTATGGAACTTCCTCAAGGATCTCTACTTACTGAATTAAATAACAATGCTCAATTGATATGTGATTCTTCTCTGAGAACTCCAAGAAGTGCACGTTTAAAGAAAAAAAGTGTCATTGCTAAGCTTGTTGAAAAAAAAAAAAAGAACATGTTGCTAGGAAGTGATAGTCAGCAGGGATCATTGACAGTTCTTTCAAGGGAGTGTAATGAAACTAGTACAGATCAGTTTGAAGATGACAAAAAACTGGATAGTGATTCTCCCATGAGCAGAAAAAAGGAAGGTGGTCATGATGATAATGAAGTGGTGGGTAAGAAATCACAGACTGATTCAACAGTGGTTCGCTTTCGAAACTTAAAAGTTGCTACAGAAAGAAGCCACTCTTTAGAGTCTTTGAGAAATAGTTCTTTTGTGCCAAAGCCACCATCTCAGCCCAAACAGAATTCAGAAGAAACTATCTCTAAAGGTGAGAAGAGAAATAGAGAGCCCAGTTCTTCTGGTGAGGAGCAAGAGCTTGAAGTGAAAAAACAATTGTTGCGTACAGATTCATCGACAACAAAATCTGGAAACTGGAAATCCCAGAATGATGAGTTACCCGTGGATAATTCATCTAGTGATGAACTAGATTTTGAATACAACAGCAACACAGATCTTCATTTGACACCTGTCAGTAAAACAGTAAATAGGTTAAAATCACCTCGTTCACTGTCATCCCTTAGTCCCAGAAGTTTGCCACCTGTGATTCCAAATAATTTTAGTTCAAAAGCCCTGCGAACTAAAAACAAAATTGACCAGTCTTATATGCCATCATATTTTCACAAAGATAATTCATTTACACTGTCTACATCTGAAAATGCTTTCCCAGTACTAACAACAAAGGATGCCAGAACCAGGTATAGTTTTAGTGGCTTTTAGTACCATCATCATTTGTATAATTGATGATTTATAAAAGTATCACTGTTTTAGGGTCTTTTTTAAGTAAACAAAAAAAAAATCTCATTTGTAACCATTTCTGTATTTTGGAGGTTAGTTTTCTATTTAACACTGTATGACAAGGGTAAAAACAAACCTATGTTTGCTTATTACATTTATCTTTCTCTTTTGTTCCTCTTTACATAGTGACAATCTAATGTAGTAAGTTTGAGTTTTATTTACATTTGTGGTCATAAAATCCAAATCTTGACTTGTTTTCATCCACAGAAAGTCACTTTATCAATGAAATTACAAATGTCATTCATTTCATCTGAAAAATACAAATTCACAACTACAAAAGTGACTTCATGGTCAAAATCCTTATCTCAAAATATATACATTTTATCAACAAAATTGATTTTGTGACATTTCAGGCCATACTTGGTTGAACTTTTGCAAGTTGTCAATGCCAGTTAAAAGTTTCGTGAAATGTATTTATTATTTTTGACAGTGTATAGTGTCCGCTATTCAGACAGGGAAAGGTGGGGATGTAACACCAGAAACTATGGCCAGCACAAAGGTGCTCAGTGTGTTCCAACTTTGGCCTTTGGCTGGTCTAACAAAACTCCATACTAGAGTTCTTCTTTTTAACATGTTGGAGAAAACCAACATGGCTCACTGGTGAAGGAGGGTGACAAGATAATATTCCATTGGTATATGTCAAACCAAGCCACTTCCTGAGGAATTAAAGCCAGGCTTTTGAGTTTAGTAGTCCAGTAGTCTAACCACCAGACTAACATGCTATCCAAATGTGTTTTTTTAATATAATAACATTTTTACACAAAAACAATTTTCACAGCTGTGATTTCATATTTTGTGAAAAAGAAACAAGTGATTTTGTGGTCAAACACAAATGGCATTTGTAATTTTATGATGAAAAGCAAGTTGTTTTGTAGATAGATAATGAAATTTCCATGTTACACTTGGCATCCATGTCTGTCTGTCTGTCTCTCTCTCTCTCTCTCTCTCTCTCTCACACACATGCACACATGCATATAAGGTGAGAGTTTTTTCAATAACTTCTGTCTATCAAATGTAATGTGATATCAGGTAAATCATTGAAGACCACAACACTTATGTGAACTAACATTGTATCACAGGCTCGAAGAACTAAATAGAACTTAGCAGTGTGTATTATCTATAGAATGAAAAAAATAGTAATTTTAAGAAATGTATAATATGTAGAAACATTATGTTGTAATATCGGGTGGGTACTATATCTTCCCATTTTTATGCAGTGGAGGGATGTGCTTTAACAGGGGACAATTTTGGAGAAAAAAATTGTTTTTAATATGCTTCTTTTTCAATAAAAAATAAATGTTTCTTAACTTTGAATCTTTCTTGAATTATCTTCCTGGGTGAAATACCTACTGCTGCAGTGTTGTTAATGTCTGCAATGGTAAGTTAATCCTTGCTGTTGGTGCTTAATGAATTTTTGTTCTACATCTTAGATCACAACATCTCTAAACCTCACAGAAGATGATTACTTATCCTTTCTCTGAAAAGTTTTTATTAGAAACCTTTCTCTCTAAATATGCTAGAAACAATAAGTGTTCTCCCAAGAAATGCAAGGATATGGTGAAGTCAAACAAGCAGTATCACTCATTTTATCTTCTGCCTAAATTAATTTACTATCTCATCTACTACAATAGCAACTTTAGTGTCCCTGATGCAGACTCTACACAAATTACAGAGCCAGTGGAGATCATCACAAAACTCAACCAAAACGAAATGCAAGAGAATGTTTGTTTTTTGGAACATTGCCTCACTGGACACTGTCAAATCTCTTGGAATATTAGCCAATGAAAATAACAGTCCTTCACTTAGGAAATCAAGTTTTAAAAGCAGTAATTCATTCAGCTATATTTAAAAAAATCTCTAATTAAATGAATGTAGCAGCACAGTGTAGATAGTTACTGTATAGTCTGTTAAGAGAAAGAGAAATTAGAGAAAAAATTTTAGATTGATTCATCTAAATCCTTGACATACTTCTTGATGAATTTGCAGAGCCATTGTAAGTAGATTACTCATGATTTATCTCTGTGTTGTTATAATAGTTTTTTTTTTGAAGATATATAAATAATTTTTTTAATGTATAAGGTATTGTAATAGTTTTTTATTATGGTGAGCTTATTAGTTATTATTCTTTTAAATTATAACAGATATTGTATTTATTTAAATTTGAATTTTTTTCTAAAGAAGATTTACAACTTTCTAATCATTAGCTAAGATTATTGTGTCTAGTTTTTGTTTTTTTTTTTTAAACTACAGGGGATTTTTATATGGATCTATAAGTGGAGGAGGTTCACTGCTAGGAGCAGAAGAGCTACAGCGATATTTCCCACATCGTAAACTTCATATATTTGTTGGTTCATGGAATATGGGAGAATGTAAGGTAAATGTATATGACTTTATTAGCCATCCCCCACTTTTTTTGACTGGACAAACATTGGCAGAATTCACAGCTATAAGTTATTGTTGAAAAAACCAAGAACTCCACTACAGAATTCGGGAAACGTTTTTGAGGTTTTACAAAGCAGAAAAAATTAAAATACCTTTTATTTTAGAATAAATTATCAGATTTTAAAAGAGTACAAATTCTGAATAGTCCTGTGCATAGAAATATGCAAGCAAAATGGTAGATTATTTACTTGGTAAGTTCTTACAAACCATGTGTAAGGACTCCTGTTGCTATTATTAGTGTTTAGTCCTGATAAGAAAGAACTAATTAGAGTTGCAGTAGATGATCATTGCACAACCAAAATAGTCCTCATTACTGTATCCTAATGATGGTAACAGGAAAAGATGTTCAAAACACAGGCTCATTAGTTAGTTAATTTACTAGTAATAATGTGATGAGAAATTCCTGAACTTAACCTCTGCTTTTTGAACTGATACATCACCAATTTCTATTCTTAGCATGATTTATTTTCATTTAAAAGTCATCTGAGTAAGTTTCCTTTTTTGACATGTCAAAAGAAAGGTTAAGCAGATACACATGAATGGATTGAATCATTCATGATTTTTTCAGCATAGTATCAGGGAACAGATAAAAAGAAAAAATTCTTGCTGTATTCATAAATAACATTGTCATCAGATTGACTTCTATAGTAAAGAGTACACATGTATTATATCACTTGATATGCTGTTGAATTAATGGGTTAGGTTGTAGTAAAAGAAGGAAGTTCTTTGATATTATTAAAAGAACATCAGAATATTTTTGTTTCTTTAAAATAGGTTTATTGCAAAGTTGCTTTTTACAAATTTTGTATAAGGACATTTATTTGCAAATTGTCTCATTTTTTCTGAACAGTTTAAACTGCAATAATACAAATAAAAAATAATCTTTAAAATTTTAATGTTGGCTATCTAACAGGTGATGAAAGTACACATAAACAGTTAATATTAAGTAAACTCAACTTGTAAAATTATTTTGTATTTATTTCTTTTTGTTGAATTATAAATTTAATTTCAGTGAGATAGTATTGTATTTTCTGGGCTTAATTCATTCTCTCTCATAAAATTTAGGGGGTACAAATATAAATTAATTTTTTGAATTTTACCCAGACAAAGTGCATTAATTTCTGAAATGTATTCTATTGTATCTTTGTGATCTTATGATGCTTTAAAGGAAAGATAGGTTAGGTAGGTTGAGATGCCATAAGACAGGTTAACTAAAAGTGCTATATTAAGTTATTAAGTACGTTTCTAAATTTAAAACTATAGTGTGTACACACATACACACACCTACCTATCTAACTAGGGTTATCCACATACTCATTACTGACACTTCCTTTCAAGGTTTGGAAATAAATATCTTCCATAATATTTCATGGCTCTGAAATATATATGGTTACCTGCTGAATGTTGGCAATACCAGCCAAAATTTTTGAGATTCTTAGCTAACTATATCAGGTTTTGTAGGGGAGCTTTCTAAGTTGGTCTCAGAGAGTTTGATAACATTTATCAAATTTGCGATTATCATTATTTTTGTTTTTAGGTTTGACTCATTAAATATGATTGTTGCAATGTAAACATTTTACATTTGATAAGTAAAAACTTTCCATCTAAAATCACTTAATAAATTAATCAAATTAAAATAAAAGAAATTGAAATGCACTAGTTTGATTTTAATTTTATATTTAAATGACTTGGGATGAAGAGAACAATACTGATTGCAAGTGTAGTAATCAGCATATTTATGAGCAGTGTAGCAACAACATTCTATTGTTATGAGATTAAAGCAGGTGTGAGTCTTTGATGGCAAAAGAAGAGTTAGAAACTAACAATAGCTATAACCTGTTTTTTGAGATGAATGGGCTGCATGCGAAATACAATAAAAGGAATACATTTCTTTTTTGTATTTTACTGAAATGAAATGAAGATTATAAATGGCTTGTTCATGATGTTTCAAAAGAATTTGTTTCTTTAAATAATGATTTTGAATAAGTTACCATAAATTGTGGCATATAAGTCGACTTTTTAAGCCTGAAAAAATCTCTCCGAAACTAGCAGTCGACTTATACGGTGAGTATAAAATGCAAACCTTTACCACAGAGTGGTAAACAGGTGGAACAGTGCTCCTAACAATCATTGTGCACCACTTACTGTAACTCCAGCAGGCCGCCACAAATATTTCCAACTAAAATCGTGTTTGGTGAACTTATTTAACTTATTTAACACAGAAATTAATATAATAAAATAATAAAAATTCAGTATACCAAAGTTATATTTTATTGACAATGAAAGCATGTATGATCACATTTTAAAATCCTTCAAAGTCCTGCTGTAACTGCTGTTCATCATCTGACGTAAAAATGTCTGCGTATGGGTCCGAATCACTGGAAGTTCTGACTTCGTCTTCTGTATTTTTGCTGTCATCATCCTCCTTGTCACTGTCTCGCCACAATAATTCATCATCTTCCCCATCCATCGCATTTGAAATCCCACATTTTTTTAACGATTTTATGACAGTTTCTACATGAACAGCTTCCCAAGACTTTACCATGAAACCGCACAACACATGCAGTGGTGGAGCACGCATATCACCACCCTTCGTGAATGACTTTTCTCCATCAACCATCCATCTATTCCACTCCAAATGAACATTGTCCTTAAATGGCTTATTTAGGCTTACATTGAGAGGTTGAAGCATAGACGTTAACCCCCCCCATATTACTGCATATACAGTATTGTTTCGTTGTAGATGCTTCTTGACATTATCTGTTAAGTGGGATATGAACATGTCCAAAATCAACAAGCTCCTTTTCTTGCATGATCCACCAGCCCGCCTACTCCCTCCACACATTGTCAATCCATAAATGTACTCCACTTTCATTCATCCACCCCTTCTCATGAACATGGACAAAAACACCTGGAGGTAACTTGATGTTTGGCATTGTTTTTTGTTTAAATATAACCATTGGTTTTAATTTAGTTCCGTCTGTGAGGAAGCTTAATACAACAGTGAACTTCGTCTTTTCATGACCTGTACTTTTTATCAGAATGGTGTTTTTGCCTTTGGAGTCAGCAGTTTTATTGCTAAGCATATCGAAAAAACAAGTTGTTTCATCCATATTACCAGTCTGACACTGGTGGTAGTTGTGTTGCTTCCTCATTCCAATGACATATCTATGGAAATTTGTAATTTTGTCTTTGAGGTCTTCAGGGAGTTTCTGTGCAATTTTAGTTTTCTGTCGCAACAGCAAATCTTTCCTCTTCATAAAGCGAGTGCACCGGTTCACAGTTGCTTTAAAATCTTTGCTTTCATCTGGATGTATTTTTGCCAACTTAAGTGCTTGAGTACGTATGCTAGTTCGGGTAACTGTATAGCCATTTTGACAGTTTTTGTGGATCCAACCTTCTAAGTACTTTTCCAGTTCAGGCCAGTGATAGATGCCGGTCTTACAGCACATTTCTTCTTAGGCATCTTCTTCAGGGAGGCTTCACTTTTCTTCCAATCACATACCAGCTTTTCATTTACTCTCTACTTCCTCGCTGCAGCATTGTTGTTTGAAGAGTTTGCAAAAGCAACAACTTTCAGCTTGAAACTAGTGTCATATTTCATCCTTTTTGCTGGTGGAGCCATGGAGATAAAATATTTTCAGCTACAGTATTTAAAAACTGAATACCGTGAGTGTTGAACAGCTATAACTGGACAAGACGACACACTGGGCTCTAGCTCCACCTACAGTGTTATCAGGTTCGTGTGTAGATAATGATGTAATGGATCCATAGTTTTGCAGCTGTCTGTATGGTGTTGGTGGCACCACTGGCTGTTTGTTTACATCACTGATACAAATGGCAGAGTGTAAGCAAAGGCATGCTACACTGCTCTACTATCATATACCTTATGTAGCGGTATTATCATGGTACCATGCTGTGTAAACTATTAATATTTTATTGGAGGTGTTGATTTTGTCTTGAATTTCAGTTCTAGCCTACCGTATGTTTAGGGGTCAACTTATATGCTAGGTCAACTTGTAGGCCACAATTTACGGTAACTATCACTAACAAGAAATAAGTATCAATTTAAATGTAACCACAGCAAAAGAAATAAAATATGTACCAAAAGAAAAAAGATTAACAAATAAGAATTGAAATCAGATAATTACTATTTAGAAATTTGTCTTTTTACTTGTGTGAAACATTTTTTTAAAAATCAAGTTATGATCAGATAAAATCAAAAGGTGTGTAAGATAAATATGCTTTGTTAATATAGTGACTTGAAAAGAGCTTTGTGCATCCGTATTTGAGTGTATCCTGGATTTTTGTGAAGCCCAAAGGGAATTATATATGTCTTGTATTTAGACAACATCAGACTAAAGTCTAATCAAAGGTGATTGTCTCTTTCTCTAGATCCTTAATTACATATCCATATCTACTAAAAAAATCAATCAGTCTGAGTTAGCCACAAGTGCTATTTTGTACTGTAGCTCTATCAGCCATTACTACAGTAGTGTTTTCATCAACGGAAAAAAGTTTCTTTATGATGGTTTGTGAATACTGGTGAATGAATGGATGAATATCTGCCATACTATATGTGAAAACCCCAAATATTGAGGCACAGACAAGAAAAAAATTAATATATAAAGTGAGATTGAAAAGTTTTGATTATAGCGTGATCTAGCAGATAGTTGAGTGCATAGCACAGCAGCCTGCAGTGCAGAGGGTCTGTGTTTGATATCCACTGGGAACCATTAGTTTGGATAACCTATTGTAGCATATCTTACTCTTCTGCACCAGTTCATCAGCAAAAGAGTTCTGGTAGGGACCTTCCAGTGAGCAAACCAATGACATAACTTTTCCAGGTGTTCTTGGGTTTCAAGACTTCTCAGGAGAGTAGCCTGGCATCACCCTAACCCTTCTGACTTGCCCACACACCAAGAACATTTCCTTGCAGAGTGGGGCAGATAGTGGCTTAGTTGGACAGGCCCATCAAGGGATTGAAGGAGATTATAGCATGAGTATATTCCTGGACCTAGCTAGTAATTATTCTGCATATATCCCTATAGGCTACTAGGGTAAGGATGTACTTGATATTAATAGAAAGGCACTTAAACATTCAAAAAGTGGTGGGCTAGAACTGATTAAATTACACTGGTCAACAAGTATTTTTCATCAAGCATATGTCAAGGTGTACTTAGTGTAGTTTTTAATGCTGATTTAAAATATACAATTAGTTTTTTGACATCACGTACAGTTTTCAAGATGTGAAAGTTTTTTGGTTTTAGCTCATGCATTATATATAAATTCCAATTAATGACGTGTATGCATGTATTTCATTTACATCATGGAAACATACCTTTAAAATAAACTACATTATTCATTGCTGCATAGTTCAGATGCAATATTTCATCATCTTAAATTAACCAATCAAGTTTTGTCTGATGAAATAGGTATTTCAACATCTCAAATTGTCCAGTCATAATTGGTCTGATGAAATATTTCATCATCTCAAATTCAATATAAGTATAACCATTTGTATCTATTTCCTTACTTGTTTTACAGTGTTAACAATGTCAAGACAGTGTAGAAATCCTGATGTGTTTTGTTATGTCTGTGGACAATTTATTGTGAAAGCTCAAAAACGTACAATAACACCAGAGATCAAGAAGATTTATAAGCTATACTTTGACTGTCCTCTTGGAGATCAGGACAAGTTATGGGCACCACATTTTATCTGCTCAGCTTGCTCAAATGGTTTACGTGACTGGTTCAATAAGAGGAAGAAATCCATGCCTTTTGCCATTCCAATGATATGGAGGGAGCTGAAAGGCCATTTTAATGAGTTATTTTTGCAAAGTAAATGTCGCAGGATTTTCTATGAAGAATAAACACAAAATTGTGTATCCCAATTTGGATTCTGCAATGAGACCTGTGCCTCACAATGGAAGTCTGCCAATTTCACTTCCACCAGATGATGGTATTGAAACATCAGATGATGATGCTGACTGTCACGATAGTGCTGCTGAGGAAGATTACGTGGTTGATGACGATAGCTTTGAACCTCAGAAATTTTCCCAAGCTGAACTGAATGACCTTGTCAGAGACCTATCCCTCTCAAAAGATAAAGCAGAACTGTTGGTATCAAGACTGAAGGAGAAGTATCTGCTAGAGCACGGTGTTTGTATCATACCAGCCAGGACTGTCTAGCGTCAAGAACACACCTCTTGTAGATCCATGTAATGTCCTATTGCCTCCTTTGCACATAAAGCTTGGACTGATGAAACAGTTTGTAAAGACACTAGGGAAGAGAAATGCCAGAGGGTTTGAGTATATTGTAGAAAAGTTTCCCAAAATCACACAGGCGAAGTTGAAAGAGGGTATCTTTGTCGGACCCCAAATTAGAGAAGTACTCAAAGATGTCAACTTCAAGACAACACTGGATGAACTGGAACTGCCTGCCTGGAATGCTTTCAATTGGATCTGTGAGAATTTCTTGGGCAACAAGAAGGCAATGGACTACAAGGATGGCATCAAGAATCTTCTGAAATGTTACTCAGCAATGGGTTGTTGCATGTCACTGAAAGTTCACTTCTTGGACTCCCATCTGGATTTCTTCGCAGATAACCTTGGAGCAGTGTCTGATGAACATGATGAAAGATTTCACCAGGACATTAGTGCTATGGAGAAACGGTACCAGGGCTTCTGGAATGACAGTATGCTGGCTGACTACTGCTGGACACTTTACCGTGATCAACCAGATCAGGAACACCGTAGGAAATCCAAATCACAATGTTTCTAACTCTGTTGTTCTAACTTTGTCTGTTTTGTCTGACCCATTTTTTGTGTATTCACTCTTTGTAGAATGATAGTGATGATTTTTAACTCAATAAACTCATTTACTTTCTAAAAATAATATGTCCTTATTTATTACGTTAATGATTTCATATATACAAATATGTAAATATTTGCATGTATCTACTGAAAAACTGATACGTGCTGCATACAAATGGAGTGAAATTTTGAAATCAGCATGAAAAATTAGTCTAAAAAAGTTGGTTTGCATTCATAATGAGTATAATACATTTAATTTTGTTGACCAGTGTTATAGGAAAAAAATTTTTTTAAGCTTTTTACTAAAACAAAAAGTGTTAATAAGTTTAAATGCTTGAAACACAGAGAAATGGATATATTTTATAACAGTTGTTCAGCCAAGGCCAAAAGTTTTGCATCACCCTAGAAATAACAATAACAAAATCTATCTTCAAATCCTGCTCATATAGCTTGACATTGTACCCATTATCACTTCTAAATGTCTGCTTTTGGATACTTGTACTTGAGCCACTCACACTTGTCATGATTTATAAGATCTTTTGGAAATCATGTAGTTAGATTTTGAATTGTCACATTTTTCAGTTTTAGTCATTTTTCTATTAAGTATGTGGAGGTAAACTACAAAATAGTATGCACTTCAATACATCATTTTAACATTATTATGCAAATTAAGCAGGTTTAATTAGACTTTATTAGCAGAATGAGAAAATTCTAGGGTGATACAAAACTTTTGTCCATGCTATAGATTGAAATTAATTAGTCAGAGGGAACATAACTCTTAATTGAATACTTATATTTATGAGAAAAAATTATTATTTATTTTACTTATCGCTTATTTGTTATGAGTAGTTAGGTATTACATTGTTCTTAACCCTTCCACCATGGATTTCGATTCAAGGTCAGTATAAATAAAGATTTCATCAACTGTAGTCGATTAGTGCAGTGAAAAGGTTAATGTGTAAAACAAATGAACAGTAAAATTTAGGGCCACTTTTCTAAAGAACAAGCACATAAAAGAATTTTTTTTAAAATGGTATTATAAAGTTAAAATAAGAGTGCTAGTCCTCAAGTGGATAAAATATATACTTTGTTAGCCTTGTGTTGGTCAGTGTGGAATGTACATGTGGTTACTGAAATTTGTTTGATGGTTTAAATGAATATATTTATCTACCACAAGTAGTTTGCTGATATATGATATATAAGGCATATTATTTTTTTCTTTTTTCTAGGTTCTGTCTGCTCATTTATTGAATGATTTCATTTTCCCACAATCTTGTTTGCTGGTACAGGATTTTTATGTGATTGGCACACAGGAGAACACAATGAACAAGTAAATGTATTATTATATCTGTTTTTTTTTTTAAATTCTGAGTGCATATATCATAGATGCTATAGCAAATGAAAAAATGTTAATCCTTTTGCTATTTCTGAGGAAATTATTATGACACACACACACACACACTGTTTCCAAACTATTGGCCATAAGAATGTTAGTAGTCTAAATCTTTCACATGTAACATTACTCAACTGTTTATGTTAGTATATTATAGGTCTTGTATATCTTTTTTATTTTGCTAACCTGTTAGGAAGAAGCTTTTTGGTTCTGTACATAGCTTATTTTATTTTTTTTTCTCTATTTGTTTTAGAAAGCAATGGGAAATAACAATACAAGAAGCTTTGGGACCATCTCATGTACTGTTCTACTCTGTATCTTTGGGCTCCCTTCACCTTGCTGTTTTTATGAGGCGAGACCTCATCTGGTTCTCTTCAAGTAACACAGTTTCTATTAACAGAACAATTAAAAAAAATTTTTTTTTTCAGAATTTTACATTTACACCTAATATTTGCACATGCTGGAATACACTAGTTCTAATTATGAGTAACAGCTGAAATCAAAGACTCCAGATGAAATGTTTCTAAACAGTACACATTTGATTGTTTGTTAAAAAAAGGATTGTGTTCTAACATTTTTTCTCTCTCTTTTTGGTGCACAATATCCTTGTCGTCATATTATAATACACTGCCATTTGCACAGACTTTTGATAATATTTCCAGGAAAGGAAGTGAAACCTGAAAAACATGCTTTTGTTTGGATGACAGGGGGGTAGCATAATGACTGGAGTAAGGTACTGGCCTTGTTATTTCTAATGATTTATTCAAATTAGAAACAAGGTAGTGTTATGTATTCTTGACATTAAAATGAAGCTGTTTGTGCAGAAATGATAATATCGTTGTTGTTTAGGTGTAATTTAAAAATTAAAGATACTGATCCAGTTATTTTTTAAAATTCTACTTTTATTCTAACAACTATTATTTTTTTATAAACAGAAAATTAGAAGTATAAATAGATCATTCTAAGTTTCCATACATCTATATAATCATATGATTTTAATTAGATGGATAGAAGAGTCATTCTTTGCAGCTTTTCTTTTTTATAAAAAAATTATTATTGCTATTCCAGTTGCTCAGGAAGATTCAGTAACAACAAGAGCAGTGACAATGGTAAGGACAAAGGGAACCACAGGCATATGTTTGACATTTTTTGGAACATCTTTTTTGTTTCTCAATTCACACTTTACTGGTAAGTTTACTGCCTAAATCAATTTTCTGTTTGTTGACTAGTGTACAAAATATCTCTCTCCAGTTAAGGGTGTGTGTATTGTGGTTGTGAAACATGGTTTGGTCTCTTTAATCTTTTAGTGCAGGGACCTCAAACATTTTGATTTAGATGTTCTTTTTGTATCATGGGCTGGACTACTTATGAACCCAAACTTTGGTAATGATTGACATAACTATAAACAAACAAAAAACTGACAAACATTTGGAAAAACAAATTTTTTTATGTTTGCAAGTACAAGAAATTAAATTGGCATGTATACATAAATTTAAAACCTCATTAACTCTGATTTATACTGTTCTTTTTAGTTTTAGTGAGAACATTGTGCCTGTTTCCAGCTGACAGAAATAAATATTAGACTACATATTCAACACACACATTCTCAGTGTTTGATGTAAAATTTTAATGGTTATTCGCATTTGTAATCAAGATATCAGAATCTTCATTTTTTAAAGAGTCTGTTCACAAACATAGATATTACTATAGATGGTTATCATTCTTGTGGCAAACTTCTTTAAATTTCAATATGTGTTTTGTGGAAGACTTGAATAAAAATTGATGGAGCCACTTGCTTTGCATGTCTTTCAAGACATCATTTGCTTGTAATTCTGATAATTTCAAATGATACATGGGAGGGACCTTGTCAGTGTCCACTTCAAATGGACTTTAGAAGAATAGTCTCCTTTGCATATTTATGAAAGTCCTCAAATTGTTCTTGGATTTCATTTTGGAATATCTCCAAGGCCTTAATGCACAAATTAGCTGAAAAATGCATTTTGATTTCTTCATCTTGAGACATGTTTGCAACTTAAGAATGTGACAAATTTCCCTCTTTAAATTGTTCCAAAACAATCTGTAGTTTTTGACTAAAAAGCTTTCATATCAGCAAACATTTCTCAAAACAACTAGCTATCCTTTTCCCTGCAGCTTCAGGTTCACGTTACTTATATGCTCTGTGACATCCTTTAAAAAGTCAGATCCTAAGTCCATGCAGGATCAGTTCCAACTTTGGCTTTGCCTTTCTGTATGAAAAATGTTGATTTCATGGCAAATTGAAAAAATTGCTTCAAAATCCTACTGCAGCTGAGCCATCTTACTTCAGTAAGATACAAAATATCACCATATTCCACTTCTAGTTCAGAAAGGAACTGTTGAAATTGGCAATGATTCAAGACATGACTATGGATGAAATTCACACACAAAACAGCAACATTCATAACAGATTCTTACTGTACAATTTTATTGCACAAAAATTGATGATGAATGTTACAGTAAAGCTGCATAAGAAGTTTGGCATTTATTGTTGCATTTCTTTGATTTGCAGGCTATGAGCTCTGATATTTTTTACCATGATTTGTGCACCATCCATCAGTCATCATATTTCTCAGGTTTTTCTAATTCAATTGAAACAAATTTACTGTTTTACATACTTTGAAAAAATTTCTTTACCAGCGGTTGTTACTTTTATACTTTGAAGTGCTGCTAACTCTTCAGTAACTTCACAGATTTTTTGCATTAATTCCTAAAACAAAAATAAGAAATCGTGTATATTTGAAATATCTTTGTTCTCATCAAGTGCTAACAAGAATCACTCTATGATCTTGGCCCTTTTCTGGAGCTGAGAAAACAAGTCCCCACCCATTTCTTCACTTTGTCTGGTAATTGTAATGGCAGATAACTTTCATTACTGATATTGTTTTTATTTTCTGGGCATACTTCAATTACTTTATGATATAATTCTTAATGAACATCCCATCTGTAAATAGTCTTCCACCATCAACAACCGACTTAGCCACATGGTAACTAGCTCAGACAGCTGGTGTATTTTTCTCTATGTTCTTCTTGATGCTTTGCCAGTTGGTGAAGCTCTTTTGGAGTGCTTCAATCTCATCAGCTTTCAGCTGACCTTGCAAGTAGTTGTGCTTTTCTTTGTGATGTGTGGCATAATGACGTTTGATATTGTATTCTTTAAAAACTGAAACACTCTTTTTACATATGAAGCAAAAGTAAATTGTCTTTGAACTGCATCAAAAAGTAATCATTTGTTCATTGATTGTTAAGTACCCAGCATTTGTTATCCACTTTTCTCTTGGATGGCTTCAACAGTAACATTGCAGATGGAAGGCCCTTACATTTCAGGTTTTTTAGCAGTAGCCAGCATAGCAACTCATGTCCAACCACCTTTGTAAAAATAGATACAGTTAGTTTGTCTTTTGGAAGTTTACATATTGCATCATTAACAACAATTATCATTAATTACGAGAATAACCAGAATCATTAAGAAAGTTAACTATGGTGGTATATAGACATCACTATCAAACTATGTTCACACCAAACAGGTTCCCAAGAAATAGTATGGTGAAACCAAATTTCATAAAACATAGTCTTTGAAACAAAATACATTCACGAATATGAAGTTTACTGAAACATGGTCACCTAATTGCAAGAGTTTGCCAAAATACACGGTGTTGACAAAAACATTTGCTGAAACAGCTTAGTAGTTCTCCAGAACAATTCAATAGTTATGGTCTAACATTCCAACTTATCTAACTATTATCTGTCAGGGAGCAGGATGAATGCACATAATAGTTTATTATACAGGCAAGACAGATGAAGAACTCAAACAAGAAACATTGGTAGAGTAGTGTTGAGCAGATACTGTTGACTGCCTGTGTTGACCATTGCACTAGACCTTTGGTGTCAGAGGATCTTTGGTGTTTGATCCATTCAGCTTCCAGTTGTCGGTTGACAATTATCATAGAACATAACTGTATAACTTTTTAGTTGTTGGTTTACTTGAGTCATTATAACTCAGTCTGCTTGAGTTGTTATATAACCATGTAGCATCTGGCTTTCAGTTGTCAGTCTTTGTGCCAGTGTTGCCAATTCAGATGTGAACTTCACTTCTTGCCGCAGGTGCTGCTGCTGGACCATTTCCTATATTCAATTATTTTTGCATGTTGAGCCATAGTTTGGGGACCTCTACTGTAATGTAATTAGTGTACACATTTATAATGTCTAAGAAATGTCTAGCACAGTAAAATGTATGTGTAGTCAAACCTCATTGTAGCAAACCATTCTTTTTATAAACAGCAAGATTTAACAATCTCAATAGCTAGAACAGAATTTTCCTATTGAAATTAACCTAAATTGAACAGTCTATTACAATAGGTCGACTTGGATATAACTATTACTGGCTTGATGATTTTGAACTCACTCATGTAAGCTATGTGCTAGCATCTCAATAAAAACAAAGATGATTGCTTAGCAAAAGAGGAGAGCTCTTCACAGTCTTTAAGAAAGCAATAGAAACTGCACATTTCCATGCAGTATTTGACTGGAACTGAGGAACTTTTCAGAGAACTCAATAAAATTGAAACTATGTGCATTGAAGAAAGTGCACCAAATTTGAAGCAGTTTACTTTGGATACTTTTTTCTCAAAGAAGATATGAAATTGTTGTATAAGTTTTTTTTAAATTATTAATATTATTACCATATACTTTTTAAATGTACATAACCTGTTTAAAATTTTATCTTGAAATATATATATATAATATATTCAATGTTTACGACAATGCACATGTTTCTTCATTGTTTTGATGTATCATATTTATAAAACCAGTTATAATAAACACCCTGATGTAGCAAATTTTTTCCACATTGGTTGTTTGCTATAGCGAGGTTCAATTGTATATGTATTATTTATGAATTGTTTTAAAAAAATTATTTCATTGTCAAGCTGCCTCCTCTCACTGTTAGTGTAGTGTTACTTCAAAAGAAGTTACTTATTATTATTATTATTATTATTATTATTATTATGAAAAATAAATGTTGATATTTTTATGCCTTTTTCAGCTTCACAAGACAAAGTGACAGATCGAATACATGATTATACCAAGACTATTTATGAGCTCAAGTTACCAGGAATTCAATTGGGTGGCAGAATATATCCGCTGGTAAGAAAAAACAAATGATCTTTCAGAAACTGTAAATTTTAATTTTTTTATGGCTCTTACATTAATATCCATTCTTAAGTGTGTGAAAAGCTTATTGAATTTTTAAACTATCGATCAACATTTATTATTGTTTCATAATATATTTAATCATAATCTTTGGAAGACTTTGCAAAAGGAATTTCATTTAGTAATCTTTCCATCATACCCAGAATATTAGAATGATGATAGTTCAGACTTTTTTATATGAATAGCTAACAAACAGGTATGTACTCAAAATACACTTCCACATTACACAGTGTAACAAATTTTCACAAAGTTTTCAGTTATCCTGATTTTTCAATTGGTTATGGTCAGTTTTGGTGAGCTGATTACTAACATAGTTTTTCTAAAGTGTCAGTTTTTCACTGAGAATGTTATTTTAAATACCCTAACACATCATTACTGATAATACGAGTACAATTAACTAACTTTTCCAAAACCAAAAAGAAACAATCATTTTAACTCATGAAAAAAGTTTATTCATTACATTTATTTAATTCTTAAGTACAGTAAATATCTAAATTGCAGTTGCAGAAATCAGAAATGTGCAACTTTTCGGGCCTTCCTTCTGTGCATTGAAGTAATCATCACGAATTAGACCCCAAATATAGTCACCCATCATTCTGACATCCAATCTTACCTGAAATCTCTCACCATGCTCTTCACTGAAATCTCCCATGTTGTCTTTGAAGAAATCTAGATGAGAATGAAGGACGTGAAGCTTGAGAGACATTCTGTATCGAAGCTTTTCATACTCATTGATTAAATCCGCAATTAATTGTATATAGTTTTCACTTCTTCTGTTTCCCAGGAAATTTTCGACAACTAAACGAAATGCTTTCCATTCCCTTTTTTCTTGTTCTGACTTCTAATTCTTCTGATTTGAGCATTTGACAAATTTGCGGCCCAACAAAGATCCCGCCTTTTATTTTTGCTTCTGAAAGATTTGGAAACAATTCATGAATGTGTTGGAATGCTTCACTTTGTGTTAAGAGCTTTAATGAACTGCTTCACAAGCCCCAGTTTTATGTGCAGTGGAGGCATGAGGATTTTTTCTGATCTCACCAAGGGCTCATATTTACCATTTTGTGTCCCAGGAATAAACTGATCTCTGGCTGGCCACACTTTTCTTCTGTAATGCTGTGATGTGGCACGACTATCCCAAAGACAGAGAAAGCATGAGTATTTTGTGAGTCCTCCTTGCAGTCCTTTCAAAAAAAACAAATCATCTTAAAATCTCCACAAACATTCCAGTTATATTTTTTGCAGTCATTTGTCTCCAGCAGAAACTTAACATTTTCATAATCCTCCTTTATATGTACAGAATGGCCAATGGGTATTGATGGATATTTGTTTCCATTGTGAAGAAGGACTGCTTTGAGACTTCTCGTCGAACTGTCAATGAAGAGTCGCCATTTAGTAGGATTGTGCACAATACCCATTTCGTAAAACAAACTATTAATGTCACTGCAGAAGCACAATTTGCCATTCACTGAGAAGTATCTTGAGAATTTTCATGCCTCTTTCTGGAAGATGTAGATTTACAACTGCTATCCAAGAGATTCCATTCTTTTAGCCTTGATATAAGAAGTTCAGCATTAGATTTTGTTAAACCTAAATCTCGTACTAAGTCATCCAGTTCTTGCTGATTTGGAAAATGAGGCTTCTTTGAATTTAATTCAGAATCATAGTTTTCATCTACAGGTGAATTTTCACTTTCTGATGATGCA
Source organism: Nautilus pompilius (assembly GCA_018389105.1). Classification (NCBI taxonomy): domain Eukaryota; kingdom Metazoa; phylum Mollusca; class Cephalopoda; order Nautilida; family Nautilidae; genus Nautilus; species Nautilus pompilius. The sequence goes on along the minus strand of JACATO010000656.1, from coordinate 270,265 downwards.
TCTATTTCTTTCGATTTGGATTGTGGCTGTGGCACTGGAAGGTCATCACTGCGTGGAACTGGTGCAATGGATGATGGAATATTTGGATACACAATATCGTGTCAGTCTTTGGTGTTCCTGAATCTTGACATCCACTAGACAAAAGTAGCACTCATCTATGTGATTCTTAGACTCTTGCCAAATACGAAGAATTGCAAATGCCATTGCTTTATGATCTCCTCTTAGCCATACTTCTAGTGCTGATCTGCATGTTCCACACAAGCCACACGAGGTGGCCATGCTTTATCTTGATCAACAATCTTCATTCCAAAGTATGATTCAAAGGCCAGTGAAAATTTGTTATTTGGTGTGATCATATGTCTCACTTGCTTTGGGCCAATATAGAATCCACAAACATAACAAAATGAGTCTGCAGAGAGCTTGCATTTTCGGTTTGCAGTCATTCTTATTTAATAACAGAATTAAAAAATCACCTGTTAAATACTTTTATTTCATACTGGGCTGAGTGTGCACAAGGGTTTATATATCTTGGTTTATGGAAGAAAGTTCTAGAAAGTGCTAGAATGTTCCAGAAAGTTCTTAAAAATCTAGGAATTTTTAGGGTGTTCTGTATTATGCACCCATTCTATCAACTATAATAGTATAATTATTTCTAATATACTTGACATTTACCAAAAACCAATCCTAGAACTGTATTTAAAATACAAAAACGACATGGAAATTGTAAAAAAAAAAATCGAGTTACATCATTTTTGCACAATCTAGTAAAAATACTAGCAGAACAAACTAATTTTAAAAAGAAGGAAAATGCTGAAATTCTTGTTTTATAAGTATTATATGTATATTTAAACAGTGGCTCATTTTTGGTGCATTTGTTTAACTATGGTAGATATTAAACTGCAAACTTTCTACCAATTTTTGCATGACTTGGTCAGTTATTCTTTATATGTGACACAAAAGGTGGTCATCTTTAGTTATTTTAAATGTATTTTTATATCTGTTTCAGATGCTACAGCAAAATTTGAGAGTGTTTTTTGGATGGGAGATTTTAATTTCCGCATCAACCAGGATAAGACTCTGGTGGAAGACTTATTAAAAAGAATTAGTATAGACAATTTTCAAAATTTTGAAGACCTGATGCACAAGGAACAGTTGACAGAACTGATGGTTGAAGGTAGAAGAAAATAGTCAATTACAGTCTTCATTGTTATACATGGAGTTGGAATTTGTTTTATTATTAATGTCAGAAATTTTTATTGAAGCTGCATGAAGTTAATATCTATTTCTCAGATAATGTAAAATTATTGGTAGGAAGTCAAAGTAAATAAATATTCTTTGGTAAAATATAAATTTGGGTTCAAAACATGTTAATGTGGGTTTCAGATAGATAAGAAGTAGATTATCAAAGAGATGATTTTATATTTTTGTACTTTCTTTTTTCTTTTTTTTCTTTAACATAAATTTAAATAGAAATGAGGAAACATTGATGGAATATAGGAGTCCAGCGAGTTATATTTTTATTTACTATGGTCAGAAATATCTTATCAGAGATATTAATTGCATAATATCTATCTTCTTCTTAGCGTTTGCCATTGGCGTAAGGTGCATGGTACTGTGGTTTGTTAAGAGAGCGCACACTGGCTCAGTACCTCTGACTTTAGCTCTCTAGGTTTTCTGTAGGGGTTACCCTGCCCTTAGCTCCTGGCTCATACGTCCTACCCTGGCAGCACAGGGGGGATTGCTTCTCCGAGGATCCCACCCTGGGGCAGGGCTTTTAAGGCGGCCCTTGCCCACCCGCTAGCTCCATCATGGGACACTTAGGCATTTTAGGAGTAGCTTTGCCACAAGCTACCACACCCCGTCCTGATAGAACCAACGCCAGTTTGGTCCATGACTGCTTATTCGACTGGGAACAGCTTATTTCGCAGCTAACCTCCATATCTGGAGGCCGTTCCCCAATCCACCACCTGGGGACACACTCTGTTGGGGGTGGTCGCCCTGACAAAGAACCCATGTGCTGGACATGTAGTAAATCGCCCTGTCCAAGCATAATATTTATAATTTTGAAAGCAGTTAACTTCTCCATTTCTAATTATTTTTTTTGTGTTTCCTACAGAAAACATTTGTGGTACATCAGAATTTTAAAAAAAAAGATTATTTAAGGAGAAAAATTAATTAATTGGTCATGTATCCTTATTCTTATTCTTTGTACTTTAATTTTGTAATTTTTTTTTACATAATCAGGAAAAATATTCAAGGGTTTTCAGGAAGGAAGAATAAACTTCAAACCTACTTACAAATTTGATGTTAATACTAATACTTATGATACCTCCAACAAGCTGAGAGTTCCTTCATACACAGTAAGTGCTCTGATCATTTTTGTAGACAAAACAAATTGGTTGTTTACAGGCAACCAGCATATGAGCTATTAAAATAACTGACACTTTTATCTTATTTATCAGCATTCTTAACAATCAAGTTCATAGACTGCTGTACAGTTTGAAAGTTTCCCAGCATGCATCTTAAAAAGGATGCAGTTAACACAATGAAAATAGTATTTGCAAATAGGCTAAATATTTATTATTTTAAATCAAATTAAGCAAACCAAATCATAGTTTTGTAGAATACTGCATTATCAACTAAAGATTGGTGATATTATGTAGGTCCTTGTATGGAACTCTTTATCATGGTTATTTTCTATTCTTTAGTTCTACCTTTTACAATACTTATCACAAAGAAGAAGCACCATTTTAGTGTTTTACTTAAAACAGTACTAAACCCAAGATAAAACAGATTTACTCAATTGTTTTCTTTCTATTAATAAGGTGATGAAAAATGCACAAACAAACCCTCTACTTTCTGTAAATAACACATTACAAAAAAAAGTTATTGAGGAAGTTTATTGGAGTCTTCTGTATAATGAACAGCAGTGTTTGTAAGTTGTTTAACTCATAAGATGTTCATAAGCCCTTTTTAAACTTTTTAAGGAAAGATGATATTGATGACTGTCTGTATAGGTCATCATGTTTGCCTGCTTTTCCAAGATGGTGTGGTTGGTTTCCTGTTAGTTTGTAGTTTCTCCAGACATTTTAGTTGTATAATTGAGTGTTCTTTTTGGTGAACCCTGGGGAAAGTGTGGGGTAGTTGCCTTGGTGACCTGGGTACAGTTATGGGTTCTTGAGTGGTGGTCAAAGTGTAAGCCGGTCAAGAGTTAACTGCAGGACCCCCGCCACACATTTGGAAAACCATACCAAAACTTTTCATTTTCAGATGTGAGAGGAAATCAGAATGCCTGAAGGAAACTCACACAGCTGGCTGGTGAAGAAGACTAAGAAGAAACCATGACAAGAAGGATTCAAACTCAGGCCCTCAATCATTGCAGTCCAGTACTTTATCACTGGAACACTGTCCACCCAAGATCATATCTGTATAAATGTAACTCCAACAAGATTTAGTAGAAACTTAAAAATGATTAAATTGGGTTGGTTTGGCAGTCTCGTTACATTGATAAACAGCAAATATTTTTTTTCCTTTTTTACAACTCCATCAGTTCTGTAGCCATGCCCTCTTTATAGAATGTAAAAAATGTGTGTTAATCTAACTGATATGGCACAGATTCAGCTGCTAACTTTGCCTATTTATTATAATAATTTTATTGTGCAAGCATGAAAGCTTATGAACACTGACAATTATTTACTCAATTTCTATTAATATATGTGAATTTCCATAACTCTTTTTTTATTTCACTACCTGCTTTTTGATTAAATTGAAGTGTGTTTAGGTGTATATTTATTAGATACTACTACAATATACCACTACAAATTCATAAAGGGAAATTTTAAGATTAAAGAATAATGTTGTAGTTTTCCATGCTTCAATTCATTCTTAGCTAAGTTTAGCTTAGTTATTACCCAGAGGCAGGAAACCTGTATGGCTTATACAAGGTCCACATCTCACAACTTTTCTTCCATTATACTGGAATACCTACCAGCAAGCAATAAATATTCTAAGAAAATCCCTCAAAAAAGCAAAATATGGCAATTAATCAAATTTTAAATTATGCCTTATAATATAGACAATGGTAGAAAAATCAGTATTTTCATTTGGTGGTTATAAAATGAAGATCATTTAGAACCATAATTATGTATAGAAATTTTAAAATAATTTTGAAAAAGTGTAGATGTTTCATCATCAGATTATTATTTTAAATTGTCTCTTTTCTGGAAGGTCAGCATAAAGCTTTTTATAATGTACCCAAGTATTAATACATTCATTTTGGACATACTGATTTGTTTTGTTGCAATTTTTTCCTTTCATTAAATTTATTTTCCTTTTTATGCCATACTTTCTTAATTTTCTAATACTATTTGAGCAAACATCTGCACAGCTCCTAACTATCATGGTTGGTATATTACAGTGGTAGCATCTTATTGTGTACAATTCAGATGTTTCCTTACAAATGTGTCTATACATTTCTGATTAAAAATGACACCAATTTTTATTAAAAAGTAAATTTTGAGAAAATGATGAAATGCTATTAAGGCTTAATTGAATTAATCAACAGCATTTCTTCCATTTTCATATCAAGACTTAAAATTCTTTAATGGAAATTCATGGTCAGTATCACAGCTCTGTTGTTTGCTAGAATAAAGATGCCTGCCAGTTAAAAATAAATTGGCAACCATTCTGTCCGTACAAGTAGACTTGTTGATATGGAATACTCGTTGTGTGATATAAATTAAGTACTTTTTATTGTGATAATTGGTTGTTAATCAAGATCTCTTGTTAATTTTTATCCACAACTGACTGAATGACTGAAACTATATTTTTCATTGTAATTGATAGTATACCTAATGTCATAACAGAGCTGAAAATTTTGAATTCTATCTGAAGATCCCCAATTTACATTCCATACATCCATTCAGGCTGGTGTCTTCATGTGTAAAGGTTGCTGATCATGTCTCCATAATTTGTGCTTGGGGATGGAGGGGATAACTAATGTGGTATGGTCCAAGAACTACCACATTAGTTAGTGGAAAGTCTCTACTAGAACTACTATGATTACCTTTGGAAGGAAACTGGAGGAAAGCCACCTGAATGAACTGATATAGAAGAGTCAGAAGAATCCATCACATGGGAGGTTCTTCAAACCAAGTCAGGGTCCCAGATGGATTAAGAACAAACCCTCATTCATGTAGGCCAGTACTCTGTGCTACTCCAAATTTAGATTAGATATCTTAAATCTATCTACCTTTTTTTTTTTATAACTTTTATCAATAAGTCTGAAAAAAAAAAAACTTTTTTTCTATATATATATATAACTTAGACATTTTATTTACCTGAATAAATTTTGTATTTGGGGGAACATTGATTATAAGGAAACTTTAAAAAAATCTTTTTTGAATTTATTTTAAGGACAGAATTTTATTCCGATCCAGACAGAAGAACAATACTATCTGCACACATTATAATTCTGTGATGACTCTCAAAGTGTCAGACCATAAACCCGTGTATGGGTTGTTTGAAGTTTGCCTTCGTCCAGGAAGGGATATGTGAGTATCATATGACATGACTTAAAAAAATTAGTTTCTTTATTATTTTTTATTCATTGAGGCTCTTGTCACTGTGATCTCTCTATCAGACTAAATACCGACGTGTTACCTGAAGATGGTTTAGAATTTTCTGTTTCCTGATGCTAATATTTTTGTTGTTTTTTAATTGAGAACACAGAAGGAAATATTATAATGAGATTATATTCTCTGAAGCAGAGTATATTAGGACAAAGAAGCAGAATCAGAGAGTACACATGACAGACATGTCTGCACTTATCTAAGTATCTCAAGCTAAAACAGACTACCTATAGAAGTGGGCATCCAATTTTGTTTGAATTGTTTAATAAAGGCACTTATGATTTATTCCTGGTCCTGGAGTAGGATTTAAGCTGATACTAGTCAAATTTCCTAATGCAAAACAGTTTTGAAGCTGATGAAATATTTTGAACTCCAATCACCAAAATACAAAAATTAATTTTGAGGACAATAAATGTTTCTTAGGATTTTAGTTGTATTTTTAATGCGCTAACTTAAAAAGGATATGAGAATGTTGCCATACTAATATACTAGCCACAACGCACTGCTAGTAGGCTATTTTCATCTACTATGTTCAACAGTATCACTCAATGAGTTGTATGTTGACTTTGTTACTTTACATTGTGTACATGTGGTTACATCTCACCAATAGCAAGAGAAGTTTGGTTCACTCTGACCTTACAGTAATTGGAACAAATATGAACCATTAGGTATTTTGGCAATATAATTATATGTAATTTTGTAAATAAACAATCTAGATTGTGATTCATATCTTTTAAATTAATTTTGACTAAACCAGAGCTAATTTGGCAAATTATTTCTCAAGTAATTTAGCCAATTACTAAAGACGATTTTTTGTAGCTTTTTTAAACCCTGCTGGAGCCATTTGCCAACTAAGCCTGGGATCATAGTAGAAAGTGCAAAACAGCTTTCAAGTTGAACAGGGTTCATTGATGAGACCTATAAATTGCGTTTTTTTTCATTATTTCTCTTGGTGTTTAAATGTGAGTTTCTTTTCCCCCTGTTATTAATAACTTAAAACTTGATTATCTTTTTTAAAAATGCTTTTTATTTATTTATGCATTAAAATTTGTTTATTACATATACACTATTTGTCTCTTGTTAATTAAAAAATTTAATTTTTATTGTTTTAAATTAGGTGCATGTAAAGATTTTCCATTTGCACACAGACCTTTATTTAAAAAAATTTAGCTTATCAATTGTTTGGCAAAAGAAACAAATTCCATTTATTTTCAGTGTTTAATTGCATTAAAATATTTCCAAATCTTTGTAAAAGTATCTACTGACTTTAAAATATATGGCAGAAATTTGTATCATTATCACATGATACATTGAGAAATAATAATTTTTTTTTTTGTACAAGTAGTTTGCTACGCATTTTTTGTAGTGTGTGGTATAAAATGGAAATATAGAAATAATATTAAATGCAAAATAATTATTGAAATTAAAACAATTCATAATAATTTTGTGCAGACTAAACTGATAACCAGAATGCTATGATGATTGATTGATTGTTTGTTCTTCAGGGTTGACTTGGCTTCTGGTCTGTTTAACAGAGATGTGTATGTTGCAGGTGAGAAAATTATAATATTATTGCTTGTAATTATCTCAGAAATTATGAAAACTGATGAAGTTTCTTTTGTATACTAAATTTATTTAGAAAGTTGCGAGACAGTGCTGATCTGGTGTAATCTCAATATAAAACAAACATTATTATTTATCTTGTTTTTTTTGGTGTAGTGACATAAAAGAATTAGATTCAGAGGTGCATAAACAGATGTCTAAATTAAATAAATTGTATACTAATAAAACAGTTTTTAAATACCTTTTAAGAAATTTTTAATTTCATTTTCAGCTAATCGCCGACGTGCTGATTATTTGAATGCTCTACCAAAGTCTCACAAATATAGCTCAATATGCAGCATCCAGTAAAATAGAATAGGATGAAGTCACACCTGGGCTGTCTGTATTATGGTAGTTCTTGCTGAATACACGTGCACTTTTATTTGTTTGTTGTTGTTTCCATAGGCTGTTAAAACAAAACTTGCAGGTTACAGATCTCAGCATAGCACTAAGAAAAAAAAAAACATGCTATAAAAAGGAGCTAAAGAATTATCAAGAGTTTTAAAAGTACAATCTGGATTATATTTGTTTTATCTACATTAAACAATTCATATACTTTTACTCCTGCTTAACAGGTTCTTTTTAAGTAGAATGTCTGTTTTCTTTGTTTGATTATTTGAATTAAACCATATAACACAGTGATTTATATTTTCATTATTTAATTAACTGTAAGTAAATCCACATCGGACAGTCCATATATCAATTTGAGGCTTGTATGATGCAAGCATACTTTGTTTTAATTTTACACAATAAACCTCTAAAATTAAAAAAAATAGTAATTATCTGAATAAAAAGATTTTTATTAGACAAAACAAAAGCTTGTAGAACTCAATTTTATCAGGTGGTTGAAATCATCAAGAATCTTGGTTGAAGTCAGATCTTCATTCAGTATTATTTATTTAAAAGCATTTTATCATACTATTGTAAAAGATTTTTTTCTTTTTTAAGCCTGAGCAGCTTGAATTTGTGCAGAAGTATCTGAGCTAAAGGTTCCACTGAAATTGACTATATTTTTCTCTTTTGTGAAGGGCTTAGCTTCCTTTTCCTACAGTATTCAGAAAATCCATGTCATATTACTCACTAATTCAATCAGCTAAGTTAATCCTCTAATCCATCAATCTGCATTACCTTTAAAGATTCTTCTTTTCTCTGGAAGTAAGCTGTCTATATTTAAAATTTCTTAATTTTTTTTTTTAAATTAACTGCTTGTTTTATAATTTTTTCTTTTAATGAAAGAACACTTTAATGTTATTTTTTTAAAATATGCATAATCAATATAATTTTTGTGAACATCTGGCGAGAAAGAATTTTGCTCTTTAATTTTTCTATTAAAAAATTCAGAGAACTGCAGAGTTGGGATATATTTTTAAAAGTAAAATAAACAAGGTTTCATTCATTTTTTGTTTTTCTATTTCTGGAATTAACTATTGCCACATGTATGTTGTTATATAATTTTGCTGGAACTATAATGCCAACCTTTTACACATCCTTTTTCTTACACGATAAATGTGCAGCATGCTAAAATGTTGGTTATTTTAGTATTTTTTCCATAAAAAGGAAAACTCTTTTGTTCACTTTAATTTTTATACTGTTTCACAATCAACTGTAGTTTCATCTATGATCCAACCATGTGCAAAACTGAAGTAATTTTTGTGGTACACCATGTCAAAAAGTCAGTCTGTTTATATTTCATGTTTCAGACAAGAACACATTTATTTTTCTATTTAGCTTCAAATGAAAAGTTTGCACATTAAATGTTTTATTGTTTAGACAATTTTTTAGTACACGGGCCCACTTCCCTAAGTTAATAACTTCTAAAATGAAAATGTAATATCACTGTTCATTTTTTCTAAAATGAGGTTTGTCACTAAAAAAACAGGTTTTAACGATAATGTATTGGGTTTTTCATGTTGCTGAGCTGGTTTTAAATCTTTAGTGGTAACTGAACATTTCATCGTTCTTGTTGGCTGGTTTTCCATTACAAATCAGTGCTTACGTCACAACTATTAACATTACCAATAATAAGTAGAGTGTATCTACCCATACGTTTATTTAAGATCACAACAATTTTCCTTTCCTCTTTTATAACTTGACTATTTTATCTTTTTCTTGTTCTGTCTTTTATGTAATAGTTAATTTTTCATTACAGACTGTGTGCATGTGCATATTAACCACCAAAAGTGTGGAGTTTCTAACAATTTCCATTCTGTGTTACAGCTGATGCTTGACTGTGATACATGAAGTTGAAAATAGTGACTGTGTACAATTTTGTAAATTCTCAGATATTTTATACCCCATTTAAAAAATGCATTTTCAATAAATCAAAGAATGTTTAATGTTGCTTTTTTATTCATGTTTGTAAACAGTAACATAGCATACTATATATTAGACTGCATATTGGTTTATAGTAACAAAAGTTGTTTTGGGTTTAATATGATCAAATTAAAGAATCTTAATGCTTTAGCAAAATTTATTAATACCCGCCTTTTTTAAAAACAATATGATCAAATTTAAGATTTTTGTAAAACTCACCTCTGTATCTGCTGTACGAACCAACCACATATCCACTTTATTTAAATCCTTTCGAATAGTCTGTAGATAACTGCATTTCACTTACACGAGACTGGGCTCTTTTGACAAAGACATTAATAGTCAAAGCTCTTCAAAAGACTGCTTTAAACAAATTAATTCTTACTGATTTCCCCATAATTACTAAAATTATTAACTAGATAAAAGTCCAATTTAACACAGATTTTATTCAGTTTTTATATAATGTACTACAGCTTTATTTTTATTTTTTGTAGTAACAAGTTCACGTACAGTTTATATCAACAGAAAATAAGTTATTTCAGTCGTACCTTTTTCTTGCGAAGTGTTAAATATTGATGCTTTCAATTTACAGCTTATTTTTGATACAGTAATATTATGAAGCAAGGTTCTCCGCCACGCACGTCCCCGTCGTTTATTTATTTATTTCACGGTTAGTTCCCTTGAATGTAATGCTTATTATTCTTGTTGTTTTCTCGGTTGTATTTCTTTCTTTCTTTTGTTTGTTTTTTGCTCCATACCACCGCCAGAGAGATATTTTGCTGTCAGTTGATAGTTCTTTTTTCTTCTGTATTGTTACCCAAAACGAATACTCGGCATGGTGAGGACGGGGTTTGACTCCACGCGTTCTCGTAGTCTCGTCAAAATTCTCACCATCTGCGCCACGAGCGTTTCATCTGTTGTATTGGTGCTAGTAACTTGCCGCTTGTGGACTGAAATGAGAAAGTCGTAATCCGTATTAGTAAGCGCCGGAAGAATTAAATAAATAAATATAAACGTTTTTTTTTTTCGTTCCGAAGTTTTATCTGTCCGGGCGACACGGTTAAGTACGAAACCAATCCGGCTAACTAAGGCAATCCTTATGGCGGAAAGTCGTCTTACAACCTGGTATAAAGATGCTCCCCTTTCCTTTAGGTTTTCTATATTAAGCTTCTTCCCTTTCCATCCTACGCTAATAGAAATGTTTTCTGATAAATCGCTGCTTGCCCTTAATGTCAAAGGAACAGCGTTAGTTTTCGCATACTCAATACAAGCTACACCTTTAAATTTAGTTTGTCAACCATCAGCCACACACAATCGCTATACTTTATTGGCGCGATAACAGATGCAGCACCAAATACAAATGCGTAAGATATAATAAATGCAACAACTTCAATTTCTTGTCTGCGACTTAAAAAGACAGAAATCCATGATATTATTTTTACCTTTTTTAAAAAAACTATATCGATAAATTTGTTGTCAAATGATCTCAACTCGTGTTACACACCAAAGCAACAGCAACAAAAATGTGGCACTTACTTAGCCGGGCCAGAGAGTTCCTGTCGTATTCATTAAATATTTCTGACTCTGTGCCGGACGGTTGTCTAAGACGGAGCTTCTTCAAAATGAGGTCCCCCATATCTGTATTCCAAAAACAAACCAATACAAGCGTCAATGCATTTTCTTTCATGACGTCGGTTACTTTACTAAAATTGCTTGTTTTATCTGTTTCTTCTATGTTGGGTCATACTCACTCCTATGCGTATATACTACAAATATAACTAATTTTTGCACAAACATAATTATATGCAAATATTTCTCCGTATACCAGAGGTCGTGTTAAATGGGGGGGGGTAAGAGCGTGGCTACACAACAACAGAATGCGAAAGACTCAACATTTCCCGTGAATCTGTAGCGAATATTATCGCGACCAATGTCATTGCTGCCCCAACAGGCACACCACGACGAGAGCGTGCCATTACTTTTCTGTCCAGTAGAAATAAAACACTTCGAAAGGTCTGGTCAGAGGACATGTGAAGAAAGATCCTCGAATATTGGTGGTATGTAGTCTTCTTGGATGAGTCCAGCTTTCAGCAGTTCGTGTCTGGGGCTTGGAGAACCCCAGTGTCTTCAGCCCATCTTGGTCAAGTTGGAAGCGGGAGTGTCATGGTATGGACTGCAATCCAGAATGGTGGAAAGACGAAATTGGTGTTTGTCAAGGGGCTTCTCAATTCTGTAGGATACACTGCCATTTTAAAGACATTTATTCCCATTGTGCCAACAAGGCAGATTGGATTCAATATCCAGATTTTTCGGGAAGGAAGATGGCAGTCATATTTTTTCGCGTGACGAAACATCAAAGCATTCATCATCTTTCCTCTGTACCCCTAAAGCCCTGATATAAACCCATTTGAGTACCTGTGAGAGAGTTTAGATTGTCAGCTAAAAACAACGCATCCACGCCCCGCCGATATGATGGGATTATCACGGATATGAGGAATCTGGACAAGACTGTGCAACAAAATCTCGTTGATCAACCAAGTACTGACATAAGAATTTTACTATCTTATCTTTATTTGCCGTTTTATGCAACAAACTAGCATTTTAATAGTAACAGGTCTCCAAATTATTATGGCAGGGCACTGTATATACATAAAAATAGGTTTATTTTACTTCACTTATTGATGTTTTCCTTCACGGCAGGGGGCGTACCGCAGACGCGGTTATTTCAGTGCGCTGGAGGTTTGTCTCGTTACGGTTTCTTTCCGACCCAGTGACCCGAACTAGAGACAAAGTTTGCATTTCGTTTCGCTTATACACGAGCAACGAAGGTTAATTTAGTACGAAATTCCAGCTGTTTTGAACCATTTTTAAAACAGTTTAATTACATTCTATATATTCTATATACGCTAACCAAGCACTAAAATATTTTCTGCATGCAGAGTTTCACTTTAAAAAATTCGGTAAATGTTTCGCTCAGTCGGCGACTGACACACGTGCTGGGCACAGGCTTAAAAGAACAAACAAGAAGACAATCCTGCTGGAGCCGTGGAATATACATTTCACAAGTTTTAAAGACCTGAAAAAGATCAGCGAAGACGTGACGATGGAATCGCAGGAAAGCAACAAAACATTTTTGATAAAAATATTTTTGTAATCGGAACAGAAGCTCCTTGTTACGCTTTACTTGGGCGAAAATCTACAACTAACCAGACATATGTACCACACTGAACGATGTCCGTAGAGTATCTGCTACACGGGGTTTTGAACGCGTCTCAAAGCATTGGTGTTCATCCAGGATGGGTGCCAAATAGAACAATACTTCTTGTGCCTTCACAACATGTGCTGGATTCTCACTCTTATTAAAGATGTACATCGATATGGTCACACACAACCTCTCTCAAACTGATCCAAGTACCCAAGTTCTTGGAACGCTCGAAGTTATGCATGGTAAAAGACTGACTAAGACTAAAAAGCAAAAATTAATATCAAAATTTCGCATGGATAGAAATTTATTATAATCACGAGTGTCCATCGGTTGTTGCGAACCGCAGAAGTCCTCTCCTGATATCTGTCTTTCGCAATATCATTTCGTGTCATAACAGTAATAAACCGTATGACGTCACGCGCTTGTCAATCATTCAAGATGATGACCAAGAGCGTACTGTAGGATAAAACCATTGAGCGTCTGCCATACAGTCTAGATAGTACTGCAATCAAAAAAAGAATTTATTACTGAAGTTTTCCTTATATTTGTGCCTAAAAAGTTATTTCCGTTGTTCGATAGCTTAATGTCATGGGGAAATACTGTGATGAGGCTACGATACTGCGAAATCCAGACAGTGGGTGCAGTAAGACTCCCAGAGTCACGTGACCTGACCCCGTGCGCACTATGAGCAAGCAGCAGCTGGGCGAGGATCCACGACGAGCTTCTATCCACACGCTAGTTAGGATGGTTAGTTGTTTTCTTTTCAATCCCAATCCCCCCCCTTTTTTTAAAACCTAGGATTACTTAACAAATGTTAAGAACTCCGATGTTTACAATAAATTTTTATTGTGGATCGAGGAATAGTTAAAAAATAAAAAAAATGGTGTCAAAAGATCGAAAGAATGTCCGGAGTTCAGGGCTGTTACCAGTGGCAAATCACGGCTCGCAAATTTTTTGTTCGGTGACTCCCAAAATACTCCTGTACTGCGCAGATGATACTAAATAGAAAGGTAAATAAATAATAGGAGCTGATCCAATTACGTAGTGATCTAAATGGCAAACGAAATTCCATATTAATACCTGTCATAGAAGCTCTAAATATGATTATTTATTCAGGTAATGGTACAGTATCACGTGTACATAAAGAAAAGGATCTCAGGGCCACTGTAACGAATTCCTTAAAACATCAGAATGAGTGGAGCAGAGTATCAGCAAAGACAAATTAGATTTGGGTATAATTACTCAAAACTGTCGGTTTTGGCGTACAACCGCCGAATCTCCTCTATTCCATTAAATGCTTAACGAGTCTCAGAATAACCCAATCTGGTGTGTCAGCGGGTTTTTTCTGTTTGTATTTTAGGGGGATTTTATTGGAAGCTTTAAAATTATGGTCAAGGAAAGAAGAGGGTCAATATCTTTGTTGCACGGGGTCACCAACTAAAACTTTACAAACATCAGCGTATATTAATTATCAGTTGTTGTTGTTACTGTTTTTATTCAACACGTGGATTCATGGAATGCTGTTCAAATTATTCTAAAACGAGCTCTATGTCTAAATTATTCTAGCAAAGATGGTCTTTAAAAGTTGTACACTTCCTGCTCCGTCTGACAGTCCTTATTACCAGTTTATGGGCGAACGGTGTACATTTTTAAGAAACAGGAAGAAGAATAAACATTAAATGTTTTTTAAGGCACGAGCAAGTAGCATTTTACTACTTCAAACGCTTCGACAACTTGCCATGATGATTACAACCATCCAGGAAACCGTTTTCTCAGAGTAAAGCACCAAGAATGCGACAGTTTTTGCACAGACAGAGGCTTCGAAAACGACGAACACATTAAGGGAAACCTCTTCCCTCTTTTCTGTCTCTCATTCGCAAAGCAGCACTTCTGTACCAAATTCAATGTCTTCGAATGCATTAAAATGTGCCAAACGACTCCGATCTCGGAACAGGGTTTACAAAAGGTGTTCCGAGCATCGAATAATCTGTATTCGGCAAGGTAGAAGGATTCAAAATTAGAAGCGTTATGGTATGGAGGGTAATCATCTATAAGACCAATCAGTATTTATCTATCTACTTTAATGGTTCCTCGAGAAGCAGCGGGAAAGATGCCAAATGCAAGGAGACTCTGCAGTCAACTGTTGTTCATCTTACTGATGCGTACGGAAAATGCTAACTTCGCGCCGTAGTTTCCTCGGACCGATCACTGTTTGTTCTCTTCCTCTGTTATCATGACAACCGCGCACTTCGTGTAGGATAGCTGGATTTACAGTCCCGACCGCTTTCGCGGGCCGTATACGCCAAGCAGACTTTGATTAAGGCACAAGTTAAACACAATACATATATATATATGTGTGTGTGTGTGTGACGTCATTCTTTACATCATTTAACATTGTTCGGCAACGCGAATCGGGCAGGCTCGGGCCCCTTCTTGGTGGTTAGGGTTAGTAAATAAACCGCACGCGAAAAAAATGGTCGTTACAATTTTTAGATTGAGGAAAAGCAAACAAGAAATGAAAGTAATTTCAAGACGTTCCAGTGTGCGGTTGAAGAGAAAGAGCTGCCATTGCCGCAGTTGGACAGACAGACAGACAAACACGGATACCTTCCACACCTGTCCAGCCGTCCAACTGCTTATCAACATTCTTGGGCAAAACTTGAACATCTACACGGAGAACAGCCGTTTTATTAATTTTAATTTTTTTTTATAATTTGTAGTTGGGATCCTAATCCACCCAGACAGAAACAAATGGACTGTCCCAATAGCCCCGAACCGCATCTCTACCTATCGGAAATGGGGCGTGACTAAAGGTAAAGCGAAATTATAAACCGCACTTTAAGGTAGTTCAGGCTCAGAACAGTAAAGAGGGACAGTATAACAAGGAATAAACTATTCCAGTCTCATATTTAGTTTTCTGTTTTACATTTCGATTATTTTTTTTAAAAAAAAAAAAAACTTTTTAAAATATTCGTCAGAGCTTTTTTAGCATATTATTTATTGAAACGCCAAACAATGTTTTGTTGCTGTCTTCAGACAGACACGCTCTCTCTCTCTCTCTCTCTCTCGCACATAAATCAGTTAATTCACGATATTACAGAGAAGAACTCCGAAAATGAGACCATCTATGGATTTAGACGACCCGTGGTACGTACCGTAGTCCTGCTTGATCGGGCGCGAGTCGCCGGCGCTTTCATATCGCTCCGCGTACCTATTTGGCACGTAGGCTTCTGCCAACAACAGGCTCAGCAGCAGCAGCAACATGGTCGGCGTGAACAGTCTGCTCCAATTCATTTTCAGTTTTTCTGGAAATAAAAAAAAAAAAAAAAAAACGTCCGAAAAAATAATAATTGACGTAGCTTTTTACCGGCCGACAATGCATTATATAATGTTACGCTATAGTATGTAAAACGCGAGCGGGTTTACGGCCCAAAGTACGCGTCACAGAAATTCTACTTCGTACAACCAAAAAGTCCAGCCCCGAGGGGCGGTCGGCTCTTACTCCGCCACCGTCTTCCCCTGCACGATTTCGCATAAAAAATCATTTCGACTGTAAGCGTTTGCTTTAAAATTAAATGTCTTAATTGCATTTCGCATTGATCTGGAAACGGAACAGGGTTAGTCGTCCAACAAGCCTCAAGAACGAATTCTTCATAATTAGTGCACACACACAACCACGCACAACCACGCAGAAACAAGGCATATCTTATGTTTCTTAGCTTGACACAGAAACACTGTACTTCATTGGATTTTCCACCACTGGTTGCTCCTGTCTACCAGGTTGTTTGGGAAATATTCGCGTTGAATGCATAAACTTCTGTCAGTAGAATTGTGGAATTTCTGCTCGCACTCACAGAGTACAAAACGATCGCCACTTTTCTGAAAGTTTTAACTTAATTTCGTTTTGCATAACAGACATTCCGCCACATTTGCGGGCTCCGCTCGTTGCATAAGAGCAATATTTCAATAATTAAAAAGAAATGGTTTTTCAGTCCTTTTACAGTAATTTCTGTTTTCTGCGCTCAAAATATATTCAAGTTATAATCATATTTGAAGTGTTATTACAAACTTTACAAGAGAGAGAATTATTTGATTATGTAATCTAATATCCAACTATAAAGAAAAAATAGATGTTAACCCTAAGCGACAGTTCGACGTTTTTAGCACCAGCTGAAACAGGTCAAAGATTTTAGTTCTTTAAAAAGGGGTGTTAAATAAAAATTAAGTTGGGGCTTTAAAAGCCGAAATGAATATTCGAAACAAAAGGAGAAAATATTACTTCTGCAAAAATGATTAATTAAATATTTCAAAATCAAATGGCGTTTAAGAAGCGCATGCGTCAAAGTCATGTGACCTTTAAGAGCGACAACGTGGTTCTAAATAAGTTTTCCTTTTTTTCCCATTGGCAGACATTGCTGGGTTGGTACAGTGCCCTAACCAGGCAATTCTGCGTCCCCCCCCCCGCTTAACATGTATATTGACTATAGTTTAAATTGTTTTGACTTTTGGAAAAGACCTTTTATGCGTACAGAATACAACTTTTGATTTTTTCCATTAGCTTTATTTAGACTACCTGCAACAAACAATGACAATCAGAAGACTTATAACAATGATATCCGAGTGCATTATTTAAGCACTGTATTTTAGAATATATTATATAAAATGTAAGTAAATTTTGCTTTGAAATTCGGAATGGGAGAGAGTAGATGTGATATTATTGTTGGTGTAATCTAAGAGAAACAGAATGCAGATGTCTAGCTACTGGAGGCTCGTGTAAACACTGAAATGCGCGTATTGACACATTGCTATATTTTCAATAGGCTTTAATCTGCTGATCTGTTTGTCTGGCGTTATCTCCACTCTGGCAGCCCAGCTCTAGTGTTAATGACTGGTCCGGCGGCGTGATGAGGTGAGGTAATGGGTCGCCCTCGCAGGTGTTGGGGTAGCTAGTGAGTGCTCGAGGAGACTGGTTTCACAGCAGAGAGATCTCAGTAGATAATTACTAAACTCTTAGGAAACTTTTTGCACCCCATCCTCCAACTGACTGCGTACACAAATCAGTTTAAAGGTGTTGTATTAACGACCGTTATTTTATTTGAAGAGTAATTCATTCGTGCCCCTTCTTTCGGTCCATTACTCCCCCGGTTACAATACCTGGCTAATTCGCAAACCGTGGCACGGCGATTGTCGGGTTACAGCTCTTGTTTATTGTTCATCTTTTCTAGCAAACGAAGTCCACCGATGTCGGCTCCAAGGCTCTGCTGCCGCTGAACGGGCTGACAGCACACAAGGTCGTATCTTAAGAAAAATGGAAGGACGGCAGTGGGTGTACTGACTTATCGTCCTGGTCCCTGGCTCTATATCACTATATTGACTTAATATCCCGTCGAAAGGAAAGAGTCTTACATCTTTTTCTTTAAGAACAAGCTGCAGAGAAAGTTTTAAAAAAAAATAATTAATAATAATAAAACCCCAAAAAATATGGCTAAATGTTGGAAATATTCAGTACTGAATCTAAATTTCTTTAAAAAAATAGCAATCAGATTATTGATATGATGAAATGTGATGACATATTTAAAATATGTCTGGTAGGGTGACGTAATTTGGATAATTTATTTTTCCAATATGGCGACACGTTATAAGAGGCGGCCTTTTACCGCCACGTTACGTCATTTTCACGCTCTCCAGCACGAACACAGGAACGAGATGGCGCTGTGACGAGGAAGGACACGTGTCATCGAAAGAAAGAAAAAAAACAGATGATTCATTCCATGTCTACCAGAAACCTTTCTTCACGACTACACTGCATATCGTTTAATATTTACACATTGAAGTACCTCCTCCTGATGTCAGTTTCCTAAAGCAAGAAAACAGGGTGCAGAGTCTGGCCACACACCTACCGCAGAATGTGTCTTTAGACGACTGTAAATCATCTTTAAAATGTGGTAGATCACTTTTCGTTAACACGAAGTCTGTATTTATGGGACTTCTCCATACCGTTTGCGATTTTACATTTTAAATTCTGTAATGTCTTTCTTTGAGTACTCGAAAACCGATAATTGGATTATAAAATCATAAAAGTAAAATTGAAAATTGCATCGCTTCAGATAAAGTCTCTTAATCTGTGATGAAGATTTGAAGAGCCGGTACTAAAATTAATTTCGTTGCAGTTATTTATTTTTTTTTCAGAATCAAGTACATAGATTGTTCGTTATTAAACGTGGGCAAAGAATCCGTGTTGAGTTACACTACCATCAGTAGAAGTGTCTTGTTTACGTGAGGGTTCTTTGCTTGGTTTGCTGGAAATTGAATTCTAACCTAAAAGACGATGGATGCTCGGGGCGTACTTACACATCAGATATCTTAAACAAGTACTGCGTGCGGTCTGTAAGAACTGGTCTGAAAACATGGAGTACGTTATCTGTTATCAGGGCCTTAAATTCCACCAGTAATATGTTGTTGTTGTTTTTTAAAAAGGAAGAAACAGACTTATGCCAGTTAAACATTTTTAAACTTTCATATGTGATTAGCCGAAGGAAGAGAAAGTTTTGG
Organism: Nautilus pompilius; assembly: GCA_018389105.1. Taxonomy (NCBI): domain Eukaryota; kingdom Metazoa; phylum Mollusca; class Cephalopoda; order Nautilida; family Nautilidae; genus Nautilus; species Nautilus pompilius. The sequence goes on along the minus strand of JACATO010000656.1, from coordinate 250,966 downwards.
AGGAATATGGCGATTATGACGATTCTCTACAACTGTCAGTCGCAGGTAGCGCTGCTAATTATGTGACAAACTTTAATGACACAGTTTCTTTTTCATCTCCCTGCATCTTGATTTCGTCCAGATTAGTTGGCAACAGCTGAAATGTCGAGATGCTCCAGCGTCTGTCGTAAACAGAACTCGCGAGATTCGCCGAGGAGTTATACTTAGCTTGAAAGTGAAGGGCAATTACCCGAGACACGTTGACACCTAGCCGGCAGAGACTTTCGCCCGATCCACAGCCCGGTTTACCTCGCTGTGTATTGGAGCACCCTCTGATCCCGCTTCCATTCTTCGTTCCAGTCTCCCCGCAGTCTTTATCAACACCATCCCACTCGCTCGAGTTAGCAAAATTCAAAAGGAAGGAAAGAAAATTGTACAAAAGTCTGTTTTGTTTCATTAACGTTTTTGTTTTGAACAAAATGAATAAATAAATAGAAGTAATAAACGACAATAATGCCGAGGAACAGTTCATGTTCCGTTCTGGGTCACAACGCGTGAAAACTGTTAGAGGGCGGCTAGCAAGATGGACGAAGACAAGGTGGCCATGTTGGCTACTGGATGCTTCTGTTCATACCTACATAAGCTAGAATGCTGGAAATAGGGCATTTTAAGAAGTGAATGTACCAATGGAAATGTAAACAAAACCTACAAAATTATTTCTGCTGGATTCAAAAGAAAAAAAGGGGGGGTTAAACCATGACAAACGACGAGCGGCGTGGTGGTAACACGTTAGTCAGCTGCCAGAAAGGGGGTGGGTGGTGTGTCAGCCATGTTCGGCGCACGCGGGGACATGGCGACGAATCTCGCTTTTGGACGGCAAAGTCAGGGATTATTGAGTTTGTGTATTCACTAACTCAGGCGGTATGATAACCAAACGCAAGAGAGAAATCCAGCTGACGCCGAGGCCGTTTAATCTGGCTGTTTACTGATTTACTGTAGTAAATGGAGCAGAAATCCCTATGACTCGCAAACCCAAAACATCTCCAGCAATGTCTCCAGTACTCGTTTTGGACGAGCTCTGCCTCTACGTATTTCACGTTGCATGAGCAACAAACCTTTAAAACTGCAGTGCCAAGTCAAAATCCGAAGCCCTATTATTTTTTTTCCCTGTCATTTTATTGGTCGAGCAACGATGGGTATTTTCAGGAACTCCGGTGACGTAAACAAGCGCACGCGCGCGCGCTGGTTCGTGAGAGTCGCGTCTTAACGAGACGGGCGGCATCTTCTCTTGTTGCTGTTTTTAATACATGGAACACAAAGACATTATTTCAAAGCTAACATGCCGCCGAATACCAGCGTAGTAACTGTGTACAGTTTTTACAAAAGCAAAAGCGAAAAAACAACAAATATTTTATTTAATTTGAAAAGACGAAATTAAAATCTTGTGAAGTCCAGCAGGGTTGTCAGGGCACAGAATGTATAAAATCTACGTAAATACTTCATTAAAGAAACGATTTACGCTCACCCATTTATATTTTAAAAAATGCTAACGCTATCAAATTTACTTTAATTTTCAAATGATGGCATTTGCTTTCTAATGTATGATAGAAACATATCACCATTTCTGAAATGATATTTTTTGCAAATCTCTAAAAAAAAGATGCCATTAATGAAGTAGTTTTAAGAGATCTGTTTCATTTGTACTCTGAATTTTAAATCTGTAAAACTGTACACTTCGTTACCCTGTATAATATATTTTCCGGGTACTCCGGTTTCTTTCCACATCTAAATATAAAAAGTTCTAAGGTTCTGCGGGTAACTGTCGACTGGCCTGCCCCTTTGCCACTGCCTGTGAGCTGGACCCAGATCACTCCCTCGGTCACCAGAGCTGATACCCCACACCTTCAGTTCTCGGCTGAGAGCCATTTGTCCTTGGACCTCGGCAGGAGGTAGAAGAGGATAAAAGAATAGTGACCGGTGGCGATTAGGGTTATTCTACACCCCCTCAGATGACTTGGGTTATATATATATATATAATGACATTTTAAGTTGAACAGACGATCATTATGATTTTTCGTAGATTTCTATAGTTTGCCACGGATCGTTCTGGGTTCGACACCGTGGTATTTTTAAATGCTTAACTACTTTCAATTTCTGCTAACGAGAAAGCTTATTTATTGACTTACCTGCCAGTTATTTATAAACTTATACGGATCATTTTAATCGAAAACTAGTAGAAAGTGGTTTAGATGATAAAATAATTAAGAACAAATTTGGGATATTTGTAATTTTTAATAAGGAACTAGCTTAAAAATAAATTAAAAACTACGCTCAACCGAGTTTTAAAAAAGATTCTGAAGTCTTTTAAAATATTTCTTCTTAATTAAAAAAAGAGATTTTTTTATAAAATTCACGCAAAATCGCCCAGTTTCTGAAATTATCGAACATTAATTAAATTGTATTTGAAAACGTGAGTTTAGTTCGCCACCCACCGCCGACCGCGAGCGGTCTCCCTCCTCGGGCTTCAGGACAGGTGAGAACAAATTAGTAATAGTAACAATAATATAAAAGATGCTTACTTGCGATGAGGCTGGTTGTCGACGGCTTCTAACTTGGAAAATTTCCCGCAGACCGCGCTGGTTATATAGGGATGGTAGCTGTTGGTGTCGTACGGGTCTTATGTATGAAAGTTTTGTATGTGGAGACAATGCTGGGAGGCAGACTGTTATCTCGTCCTAATAATACTGAGCAACATTTTAAAAGCCATTAGGCATGCGCGGATTGTTTCAAACAGCCAATCAACTGCCATCTACGTGTTTCTTCCTTCTTTTTCTTTTTTTTTTTTTTTTTTTTTACAAACCCACAATTTGTGAATTTATAACAAATGTATAAAAAAAAAGGGGGGGTTTGCGAACGGAACCAATAATCATCTCGGTATTTAGTTAAATTTCGTTGTTACGAAATTTCGTGAGTCAAACTCCAGCCTGTCAAGAAGTAACCGGCCGAGGCTGGCGTTAGCAGAAGGTACGCCTGCATCCTAGAGAATAAAAAGGAAAAGAAAAAGAAAAAAAAACTTAAACGGGTCCAGAAGGTTTTTCTATTTCTATCCCCGCTCTAATTTTCTAATTATTATTCCCCCCCCCCTCCAGCGCCAAATCAGATGTGTGTTTGTTTCATGTGCGAATGTGTAGACAGATCAAGCTGTTATGTAAGATGTGAGCGACTTGTTACGTGTTCGGGAACATAGGAGGATGAGGCGTCTGTGTCGAGAATCTCGATCCATCTATCCCACGCTACTTTTGTTAAAATAAACAGGGAATAGTTAAAATAGGAGAGGAGAAAAGTTGGTCTTAAAACGGCCGGATGACGAGTACACGAAATGGTGCGCCTCACGGTGGTAGAAAAACAAAGCTCTCCAACGGCATCACTCTGAATGGTTCCGAGATGTTGGAAGACCCAGCGGTTGGCGCACCAGCCGGAGTTATTGTCTCTAGGCTCGCGCGTGCAGTTCTGGATGAAAGCATCTTTTCGTTTATCTGCTAATAAACTCCCACTTCGCTTTCAGAAAGTTGGACCCTATTTTGTCTTAAATCGACAAAAGACAACTAGCACTTAATCTACATCCATAAGAGAGACAGACCGGGTGGGAGATAATTTAATAGTTGGGCTACATAAAAAGATAAAAGAACGTGTGGAAAAATAACAGTGACACGGGTACTTTTATTCGCGAGTAGCGGGTTCAGCACCGGGTCCACCTCGACAGATTCCACGATGGCAAAAGCTGTCCAAGAGCGCTGAGTGCTTCACGGGACGATGTTTGGTCCTATCCAGCGACCGCTGAAGGACGCAAGCATCGGCAAAGTCGACTGGTCAACAAGTCTTCAGCAGAGGAGATGGGAGCTCGCTGTAGACGGCCCGAGAGTAATGGTTACAGGCCTGGCGGGCGGTGCAGTTCACTATTAAGGCGCTGCTAAAGAAGGTCCAGCTGAATAGGACATTTCGCAACACTGAGCAAAACTTTACCACAGACCAGTGAATTACAAAAGCGAAACAAAAACCATTAGTCATTGATTACAGAGTTAAACTGATGTACGTGGTGACCCAAAATGTCAAATGTTATAATTGCTTCGACCTTCCTTAATAGTGAGCTGCACGGCTTCCCGGCCTGTATCCATTCTTAGACATCGCTATTTTTAGGCCTTCTAAGAAAGATAGTATCCGTGGTGTAATGGCCAGGGCTTTACTATATTCTGACCTGTGACATCCGTGTCCGACTGCAGTTGTTTCTTTTTGTTTACTTCACAATATTAACACATTGAGGTTGTTAAACTTCAACCTTTTTTTATTATTATTTCAAAATTAAACACGGATAGTGAGAACTGATGACTAAATTAATCAGTTCCATCTTTTTGATTCATTGTGCTTTACTTTACGGTATTTTCTTCCATGTTTATCGAAACGAGGCCGCCTGTTCGGTGAACACCGGAGAGCTGTAGCTGTGCTAGGTACTTACAACTACGCACCGTGTAATGAGTTATGTATAATCTACTTCTCTTCAATAATAATAATAATAATAATAATAAGTAGTAGTAGTAGTAGTAGTATTAGTAGTAGTATAGACGATTGTACAACTATGATCAAAACTTTTGCATACTAGAGTTTTCTAATTTTGCTTCATAAAGTCCAGTCCCACCCGCTGGATTTTCACCTATTGAGGTCCGTGCCGCTTTTTAGTTTACCTCCACAATACTTAATGGGGAAAATGTGACAATTCGACAAGTAAAGACAGTGACGGATGAAAAGCTTAAGAACGATGGCAGAACAAACGTAATTTGACAGGTGAAATATGTAAAGATAAACATTCTGGCATGAACTTCACCCTGTAGAAAAGCAGTTGCTTTTTATTTCGATTGACGTACACCAACCTGATCGGTAGTAAAACATTTTGCCCAACCCGCCTTTCTCACGTTCTGACGGAATCTCATGACAACAAAAGTTTAAGAACGAATCAAACACATTCGAAATGTTATCACAAAAGCCCGAGATTTAAAGACTACATGAGATAAGCAGGTCAGGGAAGTATTAATATTTGGTCTCATAGCCATAAACACAAATCACAGCCTGGCAGCGCCTATGCTTGGAGTCCACAGGGCGAATACATCGGTCCAAGTCGACTGGATAATTTGGAACAGTTGATCCAGATTTCTGATCTTTCCCGTCTTAACAGCTTTGTCTGTATCATTTCATAGATTCTCTATTAAATTAAAATCAGAGCCTTGAACCGGCCACTTTAGAAGGATTTTCTGTCTATGAGAAACTGTTTGACGATGGCGGACGAATGTTTTGGATCGTTATCACGTTGGAGAATTCAGTCGAGAGGGAAGCAGTCTTCGGAATATAGTTCTGATATATTGGTCAGAATGTCAAGGTAAACACACCGATGCTTTCTTCTCTGGATACGATGAATGAGGCCCATCGCTTTTGGGGAAACAGTCTCATACTATAATGGACCCTTCGGGTGGAGTGATTCACTGAATCTTCTCCACATATATAGGTCCAACTATCTGAGCCAAGCCCCTTTTTGTTGGACTTAAACTGGCTTTTTTTACTCATTGTAGGAAGCTTCATAAAAGTTATTCTCCATTTTGCTGTTTTATTTATTGTCAGGAAAAAAAAAAACAAACAAATATTAAGCAGTTGACGTTGGCGATCTTAAACTTCTGTTGTCATGAAATTCCGTCATAACGTAAGAAAAGCAACCGTGTGTAAAATCGTTACCTCCGATCAGGTTCGTGTAGACGCCATTTATCAATGCGATGCCCGGGCTGGAATGTTTATTTTTACATATTTTACCTGTTTATTTATGTTTATTCGTCATCTTTCTTAAACTTTTGTCAACCACTGCACACGATTTCCGGAAAGACCTTATAGATAGATCACCTCAACAAACCTGGCTCAGTTAGAAGTGGTCAGGTGTACATTGTCCAGTTATACGATGAGCCTGATTTGAAGATATATTTTGTAATTGTTATTTCAAGACGGGAGCAAAACTTTTGGAAAATGATAATTTAAATTTATTCTTCAGATGCTTTTCAAAATCTTCGTTTCCACATCCTCTGTCTCTTTTTGTTTGGTACATCAGTGACCATAAAATCTTTCCTTAGCTAAAGTTCCTTATTTTACAACTTTACGCTTACCCATTTTCATCTTTTCTCTTCTTTTATGTGAACGTAGAGTTCATTTTGCGAGAAGACTTACAAAGAAAATGGTTCTTGAATTTCGCGTTGTTTTGGTGCCCAGTGTGCTGCTTATTTGTATTAAGAGAGGTCTGATTTCAAAATAATAATAATAATAATAATTTTTAAAAAAGGTTATCATTAATTTATTTGTATTTATCCATTCATTTGTTTATTTTCAGGCCTAAGTCACCCTTACTTTAAGCTTTCTTCATTTAAAATGCTATTTTAGCCTGTTTATTTTTCGTACACTCTCACATTTATAATGAAGGTGTCTCAAGATGTCTGACACTAGGAAACCTGACCCAATTTTTTTTTTTAAAGTGTCGGTTACTTTAAATAATCGCCGGTTTCTTTTCATTGCTTTGCCTCCAATGTTTATGTTCTCACCATTTCTGGTCTCTCCTGCAGACGCTGTATCGCTCTCTCTTGACCTGGGGTGTTCTATAAACGCAGACTAGTCGTCCGGGTTAGAAGGTACAGGGTCCGACAAAAATGGGAAGAGCAAGAGTGGGGTTTCCAAATGGCGAGCAGGTGTTTGGACTGCAGCGGGCGGGCGCGTGTATGGTGTGTATACGTTAGAGAGACCGATGGAGCTCCATGATATGGTATATTATAAATGAGACGTAAAACTTCCCTCTAAGCCCTACATATCTGGTAATCGTACGCCACAAACTGATCGGAAGGTTAAACCATTGCATGCATCGACCGACGTAGCACTAAAGAAAACCCTACAAGCAGCCAATCTATTCCCCGATTTAAACAACTTAAATAACCGCCAGAGTTAATTTTCTAAAATCCATTAAACATCATAAACATCTGTCATCCTGTCGTCAGTCTTGGCAGCTCCGACGTCATTAAACGCTCGACATTTGTCAAACTCGCCCAGAATTGTTATAACTAACCAGCTTCTAGGAGCCATAACTCCTAACAACTGCGTGTCCCTCACGTGCTTGAGGTAATACGCAGTTACCTAACCTGTTCTAAGTTACCGTTCTCTTTAGGTACATTCAGAGTGGACAGCCACACACGACAACTGATTCTTAAATCAGTTTTTTCTCGTCAGTCATGCTTCCATATACTGAGTTATCACCGGCAAACTTTTTAATATTCAAGTTTGTCCCTTTTCAACATCAGTGGCAGAGCTGTCCGCTGGGTTACAGCGCTAGCGACGGTCACAGAGCTTGATGTGTCGCCATTTAAAAATATGCCCTGAGCCAGCCAAATAACCGTCCAGCCCCTTATCTTTGCGCGTGATTTTTTTCAAACATTTTATTAAAAAGCCTTAGTTTATGAAATACAAGAGTAGAACATCCACTTTGTCACTTTCTTGTAATATTGTAAAAGATTTGTCAGGCAAGATCTTTCCGATCAAAATAACTTTTAAAAGTTAATTCTAATATTTTCCTCATAACAGACGTTAGTAACTTACAGACCCCCCCTTAAAACAAAAGAGGGTACTATCAGCTTTCTTCTATCTGGCTGAGACTTTACTCTGTTTTCCGGCGTCATTTGATAAAAAATGGCAATCAAAGGGCAGTTGAGAGAACCCTAAGATATAATTTGTCTAGACTATCGCTTTATCCATTATTTTTTTTTACCCTTTCGAATATTTTGCTGATTTTCCTCCTGTAATAGTAAGGAGATACTGTTTATCCTGCTATAAATAAGCAAATTTTAGTATCTGGAATTTACTCAACCTATTCTATTGTAAAGACACTAGAGCAACAACCATTGAGAACCTTGGCCATGTATCTCTCTTATCTCGGAGTGTTATCGTCCTTTCACGCAGACGCCATGTTGCGGGATGTTTCAAGTGGATATCCCGAGGCAATGTCAGTTCAAAAGATGCTTAAGACTAATTATTTTCAATGATTTTCTCCTTATAATTCATATTTATTTTCCCATCACCCACCTAATCACGGACGAGAGTTCTCTATTCATCCCCCGTCGCTGTCCACTTTTAGGATCAATATGCAGCCTTCCACTTTACATTTGGAAGAAAAGTTTGGTAGCCAGGATACCGAACTTTGGTGGGGGGGAGCAAGAAGAGACGGTCATGTAAATGCTCTATTCTTTGGCTATGGACGTCGACGTAAGCGAAGCAATTGGTGGTATCTTAAATGTAACCTCGGCGAAGAAAAGGTTGGTCATATACATTGACGGTTTTTTAACCCTTGCGCGCCTATCGTCTTGTAATCTCACCGTTCAGCAGTAAATTAACGTGGGGAGAGCGGATCAAGAGAGGTCAAATGTCGTGGATCTCTATCTGGCCGGTTAGCAGCCAGCCACAAAATCCATCAATAAGAAATATAATTAGATGCCAAGAACTAAAAATAACAAACTTCTACAAAATTCTTGTAAACCGAGCTGACGCTGCAACATTTAAAAGACAATTTAATTATATGTTTGCACAGTTTCAGACTTGATCAAATGGATTTTGGAGGCATTTTGCAGTTTTCCAATCCGCACATTATTTTATATATTTTTCTGTAAATCTAAATATTATCTCACGTATTTTCAAGTATTTTGCAACAAGCCGGCGAATATTTGGTTGTTCGTGATATTTTTTGCGATTGTTTGTGGTAATTGTCACTGTTATCTACGCTTAGAGGGGTTGGAAAGGATACTGTTATATAGTAAACTACGAAAGTCATAAAACATTCCTGGTAACATAATTTTATTATTATTATCTAACGATTTTCTAAGAACTCTTAAACATTTAAAGACAAAATTTCTATTTTAGATTTTCGACTTTCTCAATATTGAAAATATTTCGACATGGCCACAACACCGTACTTGTTAACGTTCACAAATGAATTTTTAGGCTTTATTTAGCTGTATCCAGTTATTTATTAATTATTATATACGATTACTGTCGTTATTAGTCAGCCATCTGTTCTACGCAGATCTAACGGGTAATTATAAACTAATCTTAACGCCATCTTGCCATTTCCACATTTTCTTCTCTGACAGAGCCAAAAGCCATTAGAATTTCTTTTCTATCGACGAGGCTTTAAAAGTCTTATCTTTTCTGGCCTTGGGTGCGAGCCAATGTACTTACGACGGAAATAAGCAGATTTCATCTTCTAAATTTATCATTTAGCGTAGGAAAAAAACACAAATGTTGACAACAAAATTTCTTTAGTCACAAAGGCCTGACGCCTATAAGTCCGCTTATATCCGCTCGCTTTTGAATTTACGTGTCTGCTTCCGGTATAAAAAAATAACAACAACAATACACATATGGGCGCAGTTTCAAAGGATGAACAATATTCAGTGATGTTTGCTGATGCTTTTTAATACCCAGCGAAGCTTTTGCAAACGTGTCCTTAGTATATGACATTAGGATCTGACAGAATCCTTTGTGCTAGGTAAGGATTGTTGGTTACTTATCAATCTGATATCCGATATCTGCAGAGTTCTTTCAGCTTTATACAACTCGTTCGTTCTGCTACATCACTTCTAAATGTAAAGACTGTTTTCCCGAAGAGTTCGAAGATTATGCCAAAAGTTTCCAATACTCACAATTTACTTTAACCCATTGGCCAACAACTTTGTAACTCCTTTGTTATATTTCCAGAGTGATGGGAAATATTTAAGTACGTTTTCCAGAAAATAAATAAAACTCTCTCGAAGAAGAAGAGTATAAGATGATGATGAAGAACTAAGATATAGTCGGCCAGGCCAATTGTTTACTGTATATTAAGTACAATTAGGGTTGTGAAGATAGAATACCTAGAAGTGCCGGACCCCGAAAGACAGTGCGCTTCCTTACCGGAGTTCTCGTCAGTGTAGGGACCGGTCTACAGCACAACGACCAACCTACATATCACGAAGGAGATGATACTTTGATATTATCGATGATAAATTAAAAAAAAAAAAAATTGCTTGAAGGATATAAGCTGTGGTGGATAGTTTCGTTGGTAGCCAAAGTTACTAATTTATTGATCTCTATGTAGACGTCATTACTTTTATTAAATTTCCAAATTAAACAAAGCGTCACCCCCCGCCTTGTTTAATTAGTTATTTGAGAACTAGTTTAAATATCTATATAAAGTAAAAGAACACCGAATCACCTACACTAGATATCGCATTACAAAAGCTTCCAATTTTGCTGTTACATTTCTTTGGTACTGCACCGAATTCTTTTGTAATGCTATAGTTTTCAGTGAGCAGCTGAATCTGTTTACCGCGGAACGATTGTCTACGATATTCCCACATCTTATTAAAACACCGTTCGTGTATTTGTAAGCTGTACTGGCGTACACACACACACGTACACCCGTATACACACACACACACACACACACAATACATACCCGTACACACACACACACGTACACAATACATACCCGTACACACACACACACACATACACAATACATACCCGTACACACACACACACACACACGCACACAATACATACCCGTACACACACACACACACACACGTACACAATACATACCCGTACACACACACACACCACACACACGCACACAATACATACCCGTACACACACACACACACACGTACACAATACATACCCGTACACACACACACACACACACACACACACGCACACAATACATACCCGTACACACACACACACACACGTACACAATACATACCCGTACACACACACACACACACCACACACGTACACAATACATGCCCGCACACACACACACACACACACGTACACAATACATACCCGTACACACACACGTACACAATACATACCCGTACACACACACACACACACACGTACACAATACATACCCGTACACACACACGTACACAATACATACCCGTACACACACACACACACACACGTACACAATACATACCCGTACACACACACGTACACAATACATACCCGTACACACACACACGCACAACACGCACGTACACACCTTCGTAGTGAGAATGGCCGAACTCGTCCCGACGGTCGGAAGTTGGGGTGTCGCCGTCTATTTGTGTTATGTACGGTAGTTAGGAGGCTGAGAGCCCCGGTTCGATTCCCGGTCGGGGTTAGCTTGGTTTGGCGTGCCTCCCTAACCTGATTTCTTTTTACTCTTCTTCGCCAGCTGGCCGCAGGGGTTTTCTCCCACACCTGACAATGGAGAGTTCCGCTAGAGACATTTTCTTAGTTTCTTTTTAATCGGCCGAAATTGGAATGCACCGGACGATTTGGTGCCGACCTTAATTCCAGTGTCGTGTACTTTTTCCTTCCGGGCCAAAGGTCAGGCTCAGTAGTACGTTATATAGCGAAAGACGACTCATCACTCGTCAGCGGAAGGTGGCATTCAAAATTGAAGCCAATGGTTTTCTGTCTATTTCAGTATCTCAGTCATAAGTTAAACAAGAGAAAAACACAAAAAAATCTACTGAAAACTTGCGCCTAGGTGAACATTTAACGAAGAATGGCTCCCTTTCTACTTGGGATTACCGTTTATCCTGCTTCTTTCCCCGTAACGTTTAAGAAAATCTTAACTGATTTTGAAATAAATTTCACTTCGTTGCGTCAGTCGGCGACTCCACTCGGAGAGTTCGTGTTTTCGGTAGGGAGGAGGTTGCGGACATCGCGTCCTGACTGTTTTTCCTAGTTCGAAAGACATGGCTGCTTCGACGCCGAATCTGTCGTACAGGTGTAGAACCGGTGTTAAAGACAACGAATATGTATCAGCCTTCTGCAATTTCAGCGTGCGGCGCCACCCAACAAATAACACCAACCCTCGAACAGACACCCGGCCAGGTGCCATTGCTGCCCCGACGATCGAAAAATAGCCTATCTTCGCACCTGGCTCACAATGTACCCCTCCCTGACCAACTCTATACCTGTCTGTTGTGCTCCTAGTTAAGTCACACCTGAGGGTCGTGACCTCGTTAGATTTCAGGTGGTCGTCACATTTCACACCGAGCAGGTGGGAAACTGCAGAGCCGTACGCGCCCCATTAACACTCGGCGGGGTTGACTCTGATTAAGAATTAACTCCAAAACCGAAACAAATGAATAATGTCAAACATGTCTAGTCTAAGGAAAATGGCAGTAGTAGATTTTGATATTTTTTACTGTTAGTCTCTGTCTTCGTTTGTCGCCAATCAGAGGGAAAGAACTCCTCACAAACTACACTATTAAAGCACGATTTTAAAGTAAAAACAGCACCGACCATTTCCATTGTAGGGAAAGCCGCCAACTCCCAGCTGAACAACGAAGAGATATGGTAGGAATTTTTCTTTGATTCGTTCACACCCTCATCTCGGCGTGCAAGGCTTTTAGGAGCCTACCCCTTCCCATTACTATATTTGGATCATGACTGAAGATCCAAAACTAAAACATGGCATGTGATAACATAAAAGTAAACATCGCCGTTCAGTAATATTTGCATTTACAAAATGAGGTACACGCACACACACTTTAGGTGAAGCCTTAGATGTCCATTCTTTCCTGCCAATCATAGCAGATCAACAGCAACCCTTAAAGTCCATGGTGATAACTCAGCTGTTGGCGTATACAGAAAGTGGTCATATTGTTATCAAAATTCCTTTAAGAGTTGACCTTACTCAACATAACTCTTGAAATAGAGCTTTTGTCTTGTAATAGATTTTATTTATAATGTTTAACTTTTTTTTGCTAGACTAAGCAAGTATTTATCACATTAAAACAAACAACAAAAAAAAGTGACAACAGATAAATAAGTTCTTAACCAACATTCCCTAATTGGTTGTCCTCCCTGTAAAAGTCCAAGGCATATGTACAGGTGAATCTCAGAAAATTAGAATATCATGGAAAAAATTCAATATTTTTTGTCAGTTATTTCAGAAAGTGAAAATTGTATATATTATAGACTCATTACATGTAAACTAAAATGTTTCAAGCATTTTTTAATTTTAATTTTGATAATTACGGCCTACAGCTAAAAAAATGGGAAAAACGTATCTCAAAATATTAGAACATTCCATTTCGAGTTTGAATAAATCACTATTTATGCAGTATAAATACCATGAATCTCTGTCTGGTTCAGTACACACAACCACAATCATGGGGAAGACTGCTGACTTGACAGTTGTCCAGAAGACACTCATTGACACCCTCCACAAGAAGGGTAAGTCACAGAAGGTCATTGCTGAAAGGGCTGGCTGTTCGCAGAGTGCTGTATCATCAAAGCATATTCATGGAAAGTTGACTGGAAGGGAAAAGTGTGGTAGGAAAAGGTGCACAAGCAAGAGGGATGACCGCAGCCTTGAGAAGATTGTCAAGCAAAGCCGATTCAAGAACATTGGGGAGCTCACAAGGAGTGGACTGAGGCTGGAGTCAGTGCATCAAGAGCCACCACACACAGACATGTCCAGGAAATGGGCTACAAGTGTGAAGCCACTCCTGAACAGAGACAACGTCAGAAGCGTCTTACCTGGGCTAAGGAGAAAAAGAACTGGACCATTGCTCAGTAGTCCAAAGTCCTCTTTTCAGATGAAAGTAAATTTTGCATTTCATTTGGAAATCAAGGTCCCACAGTCTGGAGGAAGAGTGGAGACGCACAGAATCCAAGTTGCTTGAAGTCCAGTGTGAAGTTTCCACAGTCAGTGATGATTTGGGGTGCCAGGTCATCTGCTGGTGTTGGTCCACTGTCTTTTATCAAGTCCAAAGTCAATGAGCCATCTACCAGGAGATTTTAGAGCACTTCATGCTTCCATCTGCTGACAAGCTTTATGGAGATGCTGATTTCCTTTTCCAGCAGGACTTGTGCCGAAACTACTAGTAACTGGTTTGCTGACCATGGTATTACTGTGCTTGATTGGTCAGCCAACTCGCCTGACCTGAACCCAATAGATTATCTATGGGGTATTGTCAAGAGGAAGATGAGAGACACCAGACCCAACAATACAGATGAGCTGAAGGCCACTATCAAAGCAACCTTGGCTTCCATAACATCTCAGCAGTGCCACAGGCTGATCGCCTCCATGCCATGCTGCATTGATTCGTGCAAAAGGAGCCCTGACCAAGTATTGAGTGCATAAATGAACATAGTTTTCAGAAGTTCGACATTTCTATATTATAAATCCTTTTTTTTTATTGCTCTTATGAAATATTCCAATATTTTGAGATAGTGGATTTTTTATTTTCATGAGCTGTAAGCTGTAATCATCAAAATTAAAACAAAAAAAGGCTTGAAATATTTCGCTGTGTGTGTAATGAATCTAGAATATATATGAAAGTTCCACTGTTTGAATTAAATTACGGGAAAAAATGAACTCTTCCACGATATTCTAATTTTTTGAGATGCACCTGTATATCTTAATGTAGATTTTTTTTTTTTTTATGTTTATGCAATGATTAAAAGTTTAATGCCCATACAATTTTTTTTTTTTTTACATATTTGACATGTCAATTTGTTTGTTCTAGCATCCTTTTGTCCACCACCCTGGTGGAAGTAGGATTCAGTAATGAAACAACACTGCATTCTCTCTTGACCAGTGGCTGTTTTACTGTCCATGCTTTTGGACAAGTCACACCAGGAAGAACTATTTCACGTTTTTGGGAATGGTTACCCATCCCCATTCCTTGATATCCAAAGGCCTGGTCCATGTAGCTGTATCGCATTCTCCTTAATTGTTGAAAGTTGTTTACACTGCAAATACCAGTCTATCACACACACGGGCTTCAACAGTGGTGCTATGCCAAGATACTTACACGGGAATTTATGTAGATTATTATGCTAAACATTCGAGTAGAATACTAGGTTATAAGGCAAATCAATTTTACCAACTAAACTAGTTATACTTGAGACTAATAATATACATATTAATCAGTCTCCAGTATAACAAGTCATAGTTAACTGTAAACAGACAACAATACATTTTTTTTTTCGCTATAAAATTTGCTATTTAATCTGGAGATCTGCTTGAACTTTAATATTTAGGAATACCCAAATACAAATAAATTTTTTTTTTAAGAGATGTATTTTTACCAACTAAACTATATTTTTAATGTGTGCATCTGCAAGCTACAACTGCCACTATCTTACATAAGTACCAACAATCCTACAAACATGTACTTTTTTAATTCTATTTAATACAACCATAAGTTCCATGCAGACTTGTGCACAAAAAGATTGACATGGATTCTGTTCTGTATACTTCAGGGAAAAAATAATGATTAATCTTATATTTGAAATGATGTTTTGTCATTTTTGCGTAAATTTATAGCACTATACAGGTTCGCTGATGATCTGAAAGTGTTGTTGACAACACTGGAGTTCCACCCCGGCATGCTGAGCTATTTTATGTTTATTCTTTTTTGTCACAGTGCCCTAAACATTTGCTAAATTAGTGAGTATTAACTGAGCCATCAGTACTTCAAGTTCCTCTTTTTCTGGGGGTAAGAGGGCAAAAGCTCAAGAGTTTTAACAGTGACATTTTATTCTTATTCCATAACTTCCTTCATAGTTAAAACATTTACAGCTGAAACAAACTGGAATCTGTAAGAGTAAGTTCTCTATACTAGTTTCAATAAAGAGAAAGACAAATTTTTAAATAGAGAAGACTTTATTTGCTTTAAGCAGATTTCTATGAAAAAAAAAACCCATTTAGATTTAAAAGATTCTTGTTGAAAGTCATCTGTAATCCAAATAGGGTTCTTTAGAAGTGCTTACAGTATGTAGTAATTAATTGCCTAAGCTGCCAAAAAACCAAAAAAAAAATTCTTTTCCTTAATTAATCCTTACATTTTAATATAAAAACATTTAGACATGGCACCAGAAACACAAGCACATCTTTACTTTCCCTCTAACCACCATCCAACATGTTCCTTTTATTCCAAAGTGTTTTAGATGTTTTGCAAGAGCAAGCATAAAATCACAATAAACATAGAAAGGTATCAGTATTAAGGCAATATTGTTGATATAGTGTGGTCCTGAAGAACTCTAAAACAAAGGCAGTCAGGCAAAACAGGTGCTAATTGATAAACAACGATCTTGTAAAGTCAGTGTAATTGTAAGCATCTAGTATTGGTCTTCCTGTCTTGTCTACAAATGGTTTCATACGAGCGATACAGTAATCAGCCTGCTCTTTGCTCAGGTTCTGAAAGAAAGAAAAAAAACAAACTTTTAATACATTTCCATACAAGGCGAGATTTACATGTACAATGGTTGAAAAATGTTTAAGAATAATAGCAGAGCAAACAATCCAACATGACACTACACTGGTGAAACAGCAATTTCTTTGTTCTTTTGACCAACACATACAAACATTATTGGTAGTAAATATTTCACATTACTCTTTTCTTACATGATGGAAGTTCATTGCAACAAATTTAAGAGTACCAACTGCTTATATTTGATTTTTTCTGACAACCAATAAAACAAACTAATACATAACTTTTTAGAACACTTTACAAAGAAGAAAAAACTAGTTTAAATAAAGTGCACAATCAGAGTTGCACAAGGAGAAACTCATTCTGAAATTGTTAAGCAGGATAGTGTGTGGACTCAAATGCAGTAAAACAGCTTGTTACATAACCTGGAAGCTGAACAAACTAGCCTTTTGTTTCTTGAAGAATTGAAGGGCTGGTCTTCAGTTCAGTAAGGACCAGCTCCACTGGACCCAAAAAAAGTGTGGGCCAGGGTGCTCTGGTCCAATGAACCACAGTTATAGAGGGTTGAATCAGATGGCTGGACTTGTGGGGCAAAGATCTGCTGAAGTGTTCCATCCAAAGAGGGTGGTCCTTTATGATATAGAGATGTTTTCTCAACAGAAAAAAAAAGGGGACAATCCCTATTCATTGTATCCAGGGAAAATCAATTGGTTTGTTTACCTAGACATTTTGCCTGCAAATGGATTTTCCAATGTGATAATGATCACAAAACATTTGGCTACTATCATCAAGCAGTATCTCACAGATCAGGAAATTTTAGCTCAAGTGCCTGGCTTAAACCCAGATTTGAATCCATAAAGAATCTATGGAAGGATATAGACAAAGATATTAAGAAAAAAAGCCCAGGAATTTGGATCAATTGTTCCAAATTATTCAGTCAATTTGGGCCAATATTTGCATAGACCAGTGTATTCATCTTGTGGACTCCATGCAACCAAATGCTAATACTTTCTTAATTTGTTTATCTCGTGTAATCTCTAAAATTGGGTTTCGTCATGAAATTCCAACATAGCAGCAGAAGAGCAAGCATATACAAATATTTACTACTGATCATGATGTACACATCAATCAAAAGAACAATTGATTTTATACCAGTGTAATGCTCATGCTGAAATATTTATTTTTAGACATTTGACATGTTAATTTGCTTGTTCTGTCATCATTCTTTAACTTATCTTCGACTGTGTATAATTAAAAAATCCAACAGAAAAATGCATTCAAATATATGGTGGTAGACAGTAATTAGTACATAATAATCAAATGCAGTGTAGTAAGTGCAAACCAATTTTATCTTTTAAATAATTGACTTTAATTTCAATGTCCCATTATCTGCTTTAGAGTTTTCTTGTGTTTCTAACTGAAATTACTAACAAAACTTTTGATAAGATTAACTTTTACAAAATTATTTGTCTATCCACTATAAATGGTTGTAAATTTTATCTTTATTTATAAGAAATGTAAGGTCCGACTCACAGCATAGAGCTCCTGGGCAGTTATGTATGGTTTTTCTCCCGATGTCAAAGCTCGGAAAGCCTGTTCTACTTCAGAACTGGACTGAACATTTTCAGTTTCTCGGCTGATCATAAATGCCATGTACTCCTGTAAACTTACATGACCATCCCTAAGGGGAAAAAAAAAAAAAAAAAACACACCACACACTTAGTAAGCATTATCAAAAACACACGATAACAAAATGAACCTGCCTGCCAAAGCCAGTAAAAATGCTTTTTAAGAATATCATTTTTGCAGAATTCCAATGACAATCAAGTTTCAAACAACCTACTTTGCTTTTTTTTCTTCTTCCTTTAAACAAAACTAACTCCAGTGGTTCTTTGTAAATCCATTGAGTGGAGTATTACTGCCATTAAGAGTATTTTATGCCTAGTGTTAACTACTTTCCCTCTTTATAAGATACTGGAGATCAGAAAATAAATGGCTAGGTAAGAGGCAATGCTTCTCTGTTCCATATTGATAACCCATAAATATCAATCAATTATTGGTTGGTGAATGAATCTATCATTTCCATTGACTAAATAAAAACAGAAAAATTTACTTTTAAAAAAAAAAATTTTTTTTTAGAAACTTAACTGAACAAATTTGTTCACCTTAGTATGAAATTCATAAAAATTAAGACTAAAACAAACCTGTCTAACCATGTTTGAGTTTTAATTTTTATGAATAAAACATTGAAAATAACTCAGTAGATAAATATGGACTACCTTAGAAAAATTATTCAAAATAAAAACAAGTGTTTCTCTCATCTAATGAAAGCAAGTGACCAACCTGTTGGGGTCAACACTGTCCAGAATGTCTTGGAATTCTGGATCAACCTGACCTTCTTCAACCATTGGTAAATCGTATCCCAATGCTCGCAGACATGATTTGAACTCTTGGTGATCCAATTTTCCACTCTTATCTTTATCATAGTGCCTGAAAATAAACATAATTAAAATACATAATGGTAATAAAAACATGCTTTCTAATTCAGCAATTTAATAAAAATTGGAGAGAGAACAGACTCCTTTGTAATTCTGCCTAAAATATTCTAAATAATCCTCTCTGGTTCTATCTACATTTACTGTCAGTTCCAAAGCAAAGCGGCAAAAAAATTAATTGATGCTCAGTGTTAAGGGTCACTAATAGTTTTAAATAATTTTCTTTGAAAACTAACAGTTACTGTTCAAGGGTGGAGAACAAGTTAGAATTGTTTGTTTGGCTAACTTGCCCCACAAAGATATTTAACAACAGTTGAAAGATAAATAAATAAATATGCATATTTATTTATCTATCTCAAAGAAGTGTGTTTGTTTATAAGAACAAGCTAGTGTCCTCCTGACTGCTGGTATAAAAGCTTCCCAGTTATACTTTTAAAAGAAACAGCAAAATTTCCCCAGTGACTTGGAAATGGCACAAAAGTGGCAAGTCTTCAGCATTTGTAAAAAAAAATGGGTGACAACTAGCCAGGCTCCTGAAAGTGCTTACCTAGAGCTACCAATGCAACATTCTGATGAATGGACAGATTTTGGTCATTTTAACTATTCATAAAGTTGTAACTTAGTTTTCTTCCATACTAACTACCTGGGCAAGTCATTTCTCAGCATTTTAAGATCATATTAGTCAAATCTTTTAGGTTGTTTGAGGAATCAAATGTAAAAATTATGAAAATAATGCACACAAACTCCCCACAATATACAGCAATAAGCAATACTGCTAAAAATTTTGGTGACTGATTTTATGATTTAGAAAGTAAATGCGGCTATCCCACTCATTTATCCACAATAAAAGAAAGCACCTAAATTACACTGACAATAATAACCTAGCCATGTTATTTACTACATATTTTGGAAAAAGTTTAAAAATGTCTAAAATTTGAGAAATTTCAAATATATTCATTGCCTCCTTCAACTCAACAATCCACGATAGTCAAAAGCTAAGTATTTTTCAACATAGCACCTAGCTATTCACAAAGTAAAGCCCTTTCTCAGCAATACGTTTTTGAAAAGCGTACCTGAACATCATGCTGAATTCCCGCAAGGCATCTTCAGAGACACCACTTCGATTTCTGAAAATAAGGAAATACCACCGTTGAGTAGATTCTACACCCTTTTTAAACAAAAAAATCTCACATTTAAAAAAGAATAAAATCATTTTATATATAAATATCAATATTCTACATCATTAAAAACTAAATGATTGATGAATTTTTTATGAATGTTCACTCACTGTTCTTTTCCTAATGTCTTTAGCTTCTGATTTCTAGACAGCGACAACAAATGGTAAACCTGACAATTACCTTAAATGCAAAAGATTCTTTTGACTATTGTTCTTTATGGTACAATGCAAGCTGTGAAAACTTACCGAGCCTGTATCTGTTGTTCCAGGTTGTGCTGCATACGCATACCCAGTTGATCCAGCTGGTCCCACTGCTGGGCTAGACCCACAGTACTGTGCTCAGTGTACCTGAAGAAATGTTAAAACATACCTTTAAAAACAGTCAAAATCAAATGCTTATTGTAATGCAACCAATAATAAAAATCATAACCTGTTTTCTTGGAAAGTTAATCAAAGTTAAAAATACTGATCAACATATTTCATAAATAATGAATTCAACGTGAGCTTACTATACTTAAGAATGTTACAAAATGTTATTGATATGTAGTGTTCCAGCGGTTCTTTTGCTATTTAAATTCTTACAAAATAAAAAAAAAAAAAATGATAAAAGATGAAATCACTTTAATAAGTGATAAAAAAAAACCTCCAAAAATTAGCTTTCTATAACTATTCATTACCAAATAAATGTAAACCTAAGATTACCTGTTGTCTAAAATCAATCGTTCTTCCATTGCAGCTCCAAGATCTTCAATGCGCTTCAGATGTCCCTTCTGTGCTCTCACCTCACCTGCCTTGCGCTGGATGGCAAAAAGAATACCATGGTATCAATGAATCAAGTTGTGTTTTGTTTTTTCCCCTAGTTGGGTGAAATGAGTTCTCTTTCATCTGTTTCATTCAGAAGCTCTCAGGTTTTAATGTTGAGACACAAAATGCCTTTGTATGGTAGTGTATGAAAGCATAAATCTTTTTTGGAACAATGTATGTTTGAAAAAGAGCATTTGTATTTAAGACATTCAGCAATTAAACCCTCTACCTCAATTGAGGTAATTTGCCATTGGGAAAATAATTATTCAGTGTTTTTTTTTTTTGTTTTAAGCAGACAAAAACAAAAAAAAAAAAAAACTTTATAAACAATTTGCTTAGCTCTTTAAAAAATCTAATATTTTCTGATAAAATATGGGAGATTATGTATAAAAAGCCAATGTAAAAATCAAGAGTCAACACTAATTGATTCTGTACCTTCACCGCCTCCAATTGATCTTCCAAACTTCCAGATCCTTCCATCATTGCAGCCCTAAATATGCATTAAAAATGTCAAAAAAATAAACTTTTATTTAATACATTGAAAATGAAATCCTAAGTTTCTAGATGCCAAAACATTTGCTTGTTTCTGGATTTTTTTTTTTTTTTTTTTGTGGATACATATAGGATGTTTCTCTGTCCTAAAAGTTTTAATTTATCTATCTAGCAATATTTTCAATGGGTGTTTAGCATAGAAACAATTTATAAAATCTTAGCAGTGAAATAGTTTCTTTTAGAACACAGATAATATCAGAGACTAGCAGTTAATTGTTCTCAGTGAACAAATGCATTAAATTTCTTTATTCTTTTTCAAAATATTCTAAGTTTATATACAAAATGAGCTAGTTATTTTATAATGGATGAAATAAACAGATCTTTTTCTTTACTTCTAGTGTGTGCTGATTTAAGATTAACACTAGTAATATATCTAAAAATGAACGTTCTCTTCAGCATTCCCTCATTCAGCTGTCTAAACAGAATTGGGAGGAGGGGGGAAATGAAATTACCTGTGTTATGTGAACACAGACAGTGTTATTTATGTAACATTAGGCAAATCTCACACATCCATGCATAATCTGATTTCATTTTTAAAAGGAAAATCCATTTTAAAAATCTAACAAAAACATTCAAACATGTTGCATATTAGTAAATGAAGCATGTATAACTTATAGCTGGCAACATTGTCAAGGTAATATTGGTTGTGATAGGTAATTCATTAATTCAGACAAATGCCACGCATATTCAAACTTTTTATGCAAATAACTCTAAAAGATCTATCTGTTAACAGCTTGTGAGTACCATGCGCCCTGATATTCAAATTAAAACTAACATGCATTAAGAACTTCTGACTTAATACATTTACTTTAATTCATCTCTCTTACCATATACAAAATAAAATAGGTGACTACATGCATATTAAAGTAAATATACTTTAATTGATGCATATATTTAGCAGTCAAATGTAATTAACTTCAGTAAATGGTTCAAAAGCGTGACAATATTACTTTTAATGAGTACTTTTGAACAAGTTCACATTAACTCAAAGAATTTGTAAAAAAAAAAATAAAAAAAAAGTTTTTTTAAAAAGAAACAAACAGCTAATATCTTTAACCCACTCACATTTATGTTAGTGTAGAGTCTTAAAATGTTTAAATGCTGATTAACTAATGCAAATTCTAGTCATTCAAATAATGCTCACACACCAATTACATTCTTTTTAGATAGTTACCATTTCTGACAAGCAAGGGTTAAACACCAATATTTCTAATGCTTACACCCTATATTGTAGTGGTACCATAAAATTTTGATATAAGGACATTCCAAGTTTCAGATAATTAAAAAAAAAAATAATATACCAGAAAGTGTGCTGCAAATAAGGTTATTTAATTTTGATTGTAGACAACAAGTCAAATCACCATTTTGCTTAAGTTACATTTTTTTAATTTTATTTTTTCTAATTATTGAAAGGCATATGTATTGTCATGCCAAAAGCTAGTGAGAACCACCTTTGGCCTGAATGCTACAAGACCGGCTTATAGCATTTGTAACCATACATAATCTGTTCAGAGAAGGTAGCTATGGATAGGCTCTGCTACATTATTCAAAGACATCCACAGATGCTCATTGACACAGCATTGAACTGAGCTAATCAAAGAAAAATGTCCGAAGTCACATTTTTGTTCTGTAAACAGATTCTGTATAACAGTGACCCAATCTCAAATGGATATAAAATCAGCATTGAAGAATAAACTATCTGCCACAAATCCTCATTTTTTCCATATTTTATATGGCACTGCAACAAAATGCAGAACCAGAGTACGTCCTAAGATCATGACACCATCTCCAGCAACCTGGACTGTTACGACAATGATTCATGAGATCACATCCAACAAACATTCTTCCATCAGTTACAAATAAGACGAAACATGATTAATCAAATTACACAACTTTCCTACAATGGCTGACCACTGCAGACAGACTCCCCTCCCAATACTGCCTAATTGGTACTGGACTGCTACAGTTGACAACCAGGGCTAGATTCCTCACAGAGGACTAACTCAGTTTAGCATACATCTGTGAAACGGTTTCTTTTCACTCTTCTTCACCAGCTGGCTATGTGAGCACCACCCCCAATTTGAAAATAAAGTTTTACTAGGGACTTTTGCTTCTGATCTTTGATGCTAAGAAATGGTTATGCAACCCACCCAGTATGTAAGCGCACAATCCTCATAACCAAGATGGAGATCTGCAACCTTTGTAACTGGGGAAGCGTGTGAAAGGAAATACTGCCTGCCTCAGAACATTATCCAACTGGAAATAGGTTTCTTATCCAACATAAATAATTTGTACTTTCTAGAAGGATGGGTTAGCTCTGGCTGCAGTGACATTTATGCAGGTTTAGTAGATCACATGAGAATTAAATCTATTCATATAATACATTGCAGATAAGTGAATATTTTCTATATCACTAATTTGATATAGAATTAAACTGAACTACAAGATAAAAAGCAGATACCATTTTTAGTTGTTTCTTTCATACATTAACATCTATAAGGTATACTGGTCTGGACATCCATTATCCACTAGAGAACACATCCTGTGCCACAAAGGTTAACACTTCCAACTGGCAAGAAGAGCCACACGTTTGTTTCTAAATAACAAGATCCATTGAAAGTGCTTGTGAATAATGTTTCAGGAATTGTTATTCACTTTCTACCATGTTTGTGTATTTGTTCACACCTATGCACAATTCTGAAATTATTTCTACCTGCACACACTTTTTTTTGGGGGGGGGGAGGTCGGACAATAAATAAGATTAATTTTTATAAACATTTTTTTTGGTTTTCCCTCCACGTGCAGAGGTTATCTAATATAGTGCTGCTGTAGTGGTAAATGAACAGATAATCAGTCTCAAAGATTTGACAGAGCAGCTTCAATGCCTGCGGCTATTCAGATAAGCTATGGCACCATCTAGATCCAACCAGCATTGGAAATCTGATGCCCATATCACTTAGAACGAATCAAAACTGCTACTAGGCACAAATCCTGACTCCCAGTACATCCTTGAAACTCATGCATCAAATATGATTAAAAAGCTCGTAACCTTATTATTAATTAACATGTAAACACACTCAAAATTGGTTGGACAAACTCAAGCAGCATGTAACATGCAGAAAAAAATAAAATAGTAATAACCCGTCCAAAAGCCAGAGTCTGTTGTGGTGGTGAGAGCCAGGGGCCAGTCACAACAGAATAAGGTAACCAGCAAAAGAAGAAAATGATTGTTAGCACCAAAAGTGTGTCAAATAAAACATTTAATGTAATAAAATAAAAATTAGAGAATACAGTGATGCATGCGCTAAGACAAACTTGAATGAAAGTTTTATTAAATATCTGCAATTTTAGTCCTAAGTGGTCAAATTTAAATTTAGGTTCATTATTAATATATCCCTTCTTAAGGAGGATTTTTGTCATCAAAACAAAATTAAAACAACAATTGACTAAATTTTGTTTTCTCAAATAACATTCATGCTAAAACTGTCTTGAGGTTTTCCAGCAAAACAGTTCCTAAAGTGTTGTACTGATAATACTTGGGGGAAGAGTTTATCTTTTGATCAACTACCAACCAACCACTTTCCAGAGCCACTCAACAGAACTATGAATGATTGCTATCAAATACAAACACCAAACAATATTATCTGGAGAGAAAAAAAAGCATACACAGATTGCACACTTTTTTTAAAGCTAAAATGTTTGTTTACATGAATCATCAAGGTAACATCTGCTCGACCATCTTACAATTCAAAATAAATCCTAAATGAACTGCTGAGAATATCAAACAAATAAAATTCATCCTCTAAGAATGAAGATGGTAGATTTAAAATCGCATTAAATTAAAAAAAAAAAAGTAGACAGCAGTCCGGTCAGTTTATTTTATAGCCATCGCCTCATTTCTGACACTTCATAAAATACTTGTTTGATTAACTTTCTTTTCAAATAAATTTTTGATGACATACATTCATTATAAATTACAATCCTGGAAGAGATATTTAGTCTTCCTCCTATTCATTGTTTAGTGAATGAAAAGATAAGTGGACAACATTATACTTTTCAATTTTCCTTGTCTGTTTTCAAAGGCAAGCTGAATAGTTTTCTTAAATTTTATAACTGTCTTTGAAACAAATATCGAAAAACATTAAATTTACTTTACTAAAAATATGTATACCAACAAGAAAATATGCTCTCATATTTGATGATATAAACATGGTCTTTCTATTTATTTTTCATGAATCTTTACAAAAATTTTAAGTCCATGGACTAAAATAATTACATGTACAAAAAGTTTTCCAAAATGTGCACTTATCTGAAAATGACTAACCATTGTATTCAAAACTAATGAATGTTAGTAAACTGACCGTGTCTCAGTGAGCCAAGCATGGAAGGCATTAGCAGCCTGGGCAAACTGCTTTCTTAATTGGTCATTCTCCTCCTGTCGCTGCTGTTCACGACTCAGCTCCACATCACGCTCCTGGCAGACAACCAAAATAATCCAATGTTAAGCTAAACAAATTATTTCAAAGTATTACTCATTTGACAATTTTGACTATTACAAAACCATTCTATTAATAACGCTACTATGACTAAATTCAAAAATGGATTTTCAAAATATTTTCTGCAAATGGGACACATGTACACTAGATAAAAGAAACATTAAATAAGATGTTTATTCAGAAATGTTCTGTTACAACTTCTAAGTATTTCTAATGTCTTTGATATGCCAGCAATTCTGCCCATTAGCAAATTTTTCTTCATTAAGTAAATTTTATAATTTTGGCACATATGCCAAGGATAATCATAGCAATTCATTCAGAAGATCAAAAAGCTTGATGAAATTAAATTAGTTATTCAGTTAAAGTCAAAACAATGGACTTAAATCAACACTACTTAGACATTCATTGTAAACTCTTTTGGAAATTAAATAGAATTCCATTCCATTAAATAAATACAAAAAATTAAATTTAACCAATAAACCAAATGGAAGACAGTAATGTTATTCAGGAAAATAAAATCTCAGATTATTTTGTCTTTTTTTGGTTAGTTGAAAACTAAAGTTCAGTCTTAGAATAATCCTAAAGTCTTTGAGTTGTGCAGCAAAATGTTCTGGTGAACTGGTATAAGACTATTGAGGGAAAGAGTTCACTGGCAATTTCAATCTTCCTATCTTAACTAGTAGCAGGAATGGGCAGGTTTATTGCAGCTGCAGTAAAAATGCTTGACATTTGGTTTTCGCTTTCTGAATACAACTTCATCTAGTTTTAGCCAAAGTATCTCTTGGCTGCTCCAGGAAATTGGATAGTATTAGAAATGCTTCATAAAGATATGACCATTATATGTCATCATTCTGAGTTTGTGACAATAACTTCAGGTATGCATTAGCTTTCTGTTTCTAGGATATAAATCAGATTTAAATGCAGTAAGCATCAAAATTGGCCATGAAGCTTTTACTAGTCGTTGGCCGCTCAAGGTCAAGAAGTTCATTCATTAGCATCTAACTTGTCATCAACTACATCAAAATGCATATCATCTGTCAGAGTTGTGTCTTACAAATCCCTAATTATGGCACTCAGTCATCTGCCTTTTGCAAATTCAAATACAATCTGCATTTTCACAAATAAAAATATCATCTAAGTTTCTAGAACCATGCTTAACAACAACTGTTACAAAATCTGAAAATTTATAAATTGAATATCTGAACAACACAGAACACATCCACCAACTTAGATTTTCCTTATCCTCATCAGAAAAGGTTTTAACAGCTAACAAATGTCAAGAAAACAATTCTGAATTATCTTTTTTTTTTATTTTTAAAAGATTGTTATTGTGGCTTTTAAAATGATGGGACAGATGGATTTGTTTTTTTTAAATTCAGATTAGTGGGAGAGTAGAGACTGAAATTTTGTTAACATAAATGGAAAATTAAAGAAAAACATGACTTGCATAAAAAAAAACATTGAGAATAAGCTGGTTATGAGAACCATTTAATTCACTTTAGAAGTTTCTATACAGAAACAATATTATGATGCTAAAAAGGATCTAAAACATGACATTTGGATTAACCGAACCTTGATTATTTTCTGCAGATTTCTCCAGGTATCCTCCAAAGCTTCCATTGTGAACCAGGTGTATGGATTGGGTCCAACATTGAAACTCTTGATCTGTTTGTCCAAGCTGGCCAGTTGGTTGAAGTCAGCCTGGGCTGCACTCAGAGATGCCTTGAACTGGTCATGAGCTTCTCTCAATGCCTAAATATGCACGAAAATACATATATTAACAACAATCTAGAGATAATACAAAAAAAAATTACTTTTAGTACTCTCTTCTGAAATTTGGCTCTTAACTTAATTAAGAATCTGAAGCTAACCTTGATTTCTTCCACTGAATTACATCTGACAGGATCTGTGAGGTCCTCTTCAGCATTTTCAAACCAGCTGTTGAATGCAGAAGCCTTTTTAGCGAAAGTCAAGTAGAGGTCCTCGATCTGTCTGTATTGTTCTTGCAACTTGAGCAATCTCTGCTTTCTAGCATCTGAGTCAGCAAGCAGCTTCTGCCACCTACAAATGAAAAAGAGAGAAACTGTTAGTTTAATGGACTTTAATGTTAACAAACATTGATATTGTTTTTAACAGATCATGTTTGGCTGTAATCTGCATCCTTACCTGGCAATAACATCATTGTAGCGTTTCTCAATGGCTGGAGTCTGAGCATGGTGGGAGGCCACTAGCTGTTCCTTCAGAGCTGTAATGGTCTGGATACCTTCTTTCTCAAATGCTTGTAGTCCAGCATCAAAAGTTTCCTAGTAAAAACATTAAATGATTTAACAGTAACTATGCTAAAATGTGTTCCTTCTGTATTAGATGCAGTTTTATGTAATAAAATATTACCAAATGGATTAGGCAGATACAAGTAATATTGGTTTTTTTAATGCTATTTTATCTCTACAAATGAGGAAACAAAACCTGCTTTTACCTGCTTTGTCAAGAGAGTTTGTACTGATGACAGATCACGCCCATAATCATCAGATCTAACTTGGGTTTCCTTATCAGCTAAAACGAAAAGAGAAATAAAGAATAATGCATGTGGAAAACAATCTTTAGACATGACTAAGAAAAAAAAAAATTCATGAGCACTTGAAGTTACTGCTGTAATTTTATGATATACTCATTTTTCAAATCAATGCAGTTTGATTCAATAACTATTGCTATAGTTTTAAAGTCTTGAATCTTACTAATGATACTTAGTCACCATATATTAAAAATGTAAGCTTCGCAGTTTAAAATTTAAAACCAAAACGGTAACTCACCAATCCAACTCTCGACAACATCAGTCTTCCAAATAAATTGCAGGAAGGCTGAATTATCAACCAGATTATTTTTCCTCAGAGATGCTGCTTCTTCCAGGGATCCAAGTTTTTCTTGAAGACCATTATTCCGTTGTTGAATTAATGCTGCATTGTGGTTTTTCTAAATGATTACCAAACTGAGATTCAATCAGCAATCCAACAAGAATTTTGAAGCACAAAGCATCCCTACCCATTTTATAATTTTTTTTTTTTTACCATTAACAATTCCCAAAACAAGTTTTGTTTTTCTCCCTGAAATTCCACATTTTTAGAATTCTTACTCATTGCAATCCTGAAATTAGTTGTTTTTAAGTGTATAGATGAAATTGAAGTCACAGCTTAGCCAAATGTATTTTCAGTTTAAAATTTAAAAAAAAAAAAAAAAAAAAACAATGTACGTGCACAAGATAGACACTTGAAGTTTTGATTTCAAGGAAAAGTTTTAATTTTTTAAGGTAAACTATCTTATATACATATATATCACACACACCTCTTCAATGAGTTTGTGCCCCTCTTTTTGTATTTCCTGGCAACGCTCCTTGTGAACTTGAAAATCTGTTTCAAAGGCATCATGCTTCTTAAGTAAACCCTGAAAATAAACGTTTAAATATTTACTAGTTATAAAATTCTGAACTCTTAAAAAAATAAACAAACAAAATTTCCACTACTAACCTGTACGGCAGCCATAGTATCTCCATAATCACCACCAGATAAGAGATGTTGTTTCTCTGCAATCCAAGCTTCCTCCTCTTCAACATTGGCTGTAAATTGTTGAAAAGCATACGACTCTTCCAGTTTCTGGCCCCTGTTATAAAATTAATCATCCAGCTTTAGTAGAAACATCAAAAGATTTCATTTCTATTCATTTCCCCAGTTGTATTAGTTTCAAAACATAAAAACCCCCACCATAAAGTTGGTTTAGATTAAAACTTTTGCCCCAAGCTTGCAACATTGTTAGACAAAGACTAGAACCATATCTTTTCATTAAATTATTGAATTCTAAAAGCAGAGACTTTAAAATATGTCTAAAACAGTAGCCACACCACCTCATCTGCAACAAAAAAATTTATAGTAAATCTTCAGTTGTTTACACAAAATTTAATACATAATTTACTTGTTTTATAATTTAAAATTCATTTTAGACCTTGCTTTCAAATCTATCCTAAAACCCTAGTTCAATGTAATTCTGAGAACTTAAAAGTCTTGAGTTAGATGGTTAAAAGCACAATCAGTTAACATGCCTCTGTGCTGCTAAGTGTTTCAGTTCCTCCCAACTCTGAGCTAACTGATCCAGCCTGGCCTCTATATCTGCTGTTCCAATATCAGATTCACTCATCAGTTTTCTTCCAGTGTCCTGTACAGCCTGCAAAATAAATCATATTAAACAATGCAGATTTCCAGCTAGCCCTTTTTAGCATGGCGCCACGCCATGCCTCTTTGTACAATGACATGCCCTAAATTTACAATGCCATGCCCCAAATGGTGCAAAACACAAAGCCCGATTTTCCTTTTTGTACAGGTATACAACCGCCGCATGCAGAACTTTTTGAGCGTCCCCTGGCGGGAATTTTCCAGCCGCTCTGCGGAGTTGTGACTTGTGTGCGTGCGCATTATACGCCATTTAGTTTATGCTTCGAAGCATAGCACGAGTACACAAAAGACCTAACAAAAGAGCGGCAGTCTTAAGAGTATTTTTCTTCAACGTTTTAACATACAATCTAGCCTAATTCAAGGGCGTCAATTAAAGCTATTGCATTTCATTATATTATGAGAACTTGTAAATGTATATATACATGCATTGACTTTGTTGCAAATAAATGTGAACTTGTAGGTTTGTATGATTGCATAAGTTAGTAATACTTCACTTAACACCTACATCATACTAGTATTAAACTGTTATTTATCAAATTTGTCTTGTCATTAATGCAAATAAACGTGCCCACAATACCATGCTTCCGCACCGTGACTGCACGCGATGTGCCCTGTTTTATAATATTTACCATGCCCGTTTGAAAACCTAGCTGTAACACTGCAATGGACTGAACTACTTATTTGTTCTTTAAACACACTTGCACAGTAAAAATGCACTTCTGAATTTGAGTTTATACTATTGTAGTTTAGAGTTAGTGAAAATTTGTAACCAAGCAATTCTAACAATTTTAAGCTAAATAAACAGGAAATAACTTCATATCCAACTAAACTGGTTTACTACCAACAAATTAATACTTAAAATATACTTAGGCATTAAAAACAATAAAATTTTTATTTTTTTGAAAATATCATTTAATAAAATTCTGCATAATCAAAACTAATTATTCCAGCAAATGTGTAGACAGCTTGTTGAATTCAATCAACATTTAAAACTTTCATTTCAAAAATGTCAACATATACAAATAAAGCAAAGTCTGCAGTTTAGATTCCTGCTTTTATCACACATGCAATGCTGCATAAGACAAAAAGCTGAGAGAAATCAGGTTATGAAAATGCTGAAGTAGCAATTTAGTGTCCCTGTGTCTACAAGAAAGAAGAGATAAGGCAGACCATTCGAGCCCAGACTGCAAAGGATTCTAAACTGAAACAATTTTCAATGGTGTTATTAATGCCAAAGAGAGATCTTGCACAATAAAACATTTGTTTCCACATCCTTATGTTCAGATGCTCTATTTTAATACTTATTTAAAAAAAAAAAAACACTAATTTTAAATGTTTAAGTTTGTAATTTAATTTTAAAATTAATTTCACCACATTTTTTTTTTTAGTGATAATTTAGGATACCAGCATTCAAACTTCATGAAATTCATCTCAAAGTTTATACAGATAAAATAAAAAATAAAAGTTGTGATTTATCTTCTAATTTTTTCTTCCTTTCCAGCAATAGAAATTGAGTTTGACTATTTAGAGAGTACTCCAAGTAAAAACTGACACTTGCAATGTTAGTATAAAATATTGCCTAGGAGAACAATACACTAATTTATAACAAAAGGAATCAGCTGGTAAATGCTTGTCGGCTTTCTTTATGTTACAGTGGAATGCTCACTTGATTACTAAAACTGATCAAGTTTAAAATGATTAATTAGTAGTAAGTAGGTTGCATACTTGTATTGTTGGTTCATGACTGTTGAGTTCTGCTTCTAGACGTTTGTGTTTCTTTCTCAGATTCTGGACTCCTGTCAAGTCCCTTCCATAATCAGTAGAATTTACCAAAATTTTCTTTTCTCTAAAATAAAGTTTTAAAAACAACAATGAATTATATAAATAGAACAAAGTGGATACAATAAATTTTAAAGAATGTGTACTTTCTTTTCTAAATATCAAACTAATTACTTTATCCAAGCTTCTTCATCATCAATATCCCTCATGAACTGATGGCGTGTATTAGCATCATCCAATCTAACATTTCGCATCCTTGCCAGCTCCTGGATCCTGCAAGAAAATAAAATTTGAACAGTTAACAAGTACATAACTGGAATAGTAAAACTATCATTCTTAAAATTGACAGTCTTTAAATGCAGGTTAATATATTGAGATTATCTTGTAATGTGTTAAAGCTTAAGTATTCTAAGCTTCATCTCTAAATAATGACTTTTTATTCATTTAAATTATTTTAAACATTTATATTACGTTTTTACAACCCAATATTTTTGCAACTGAAGATGAGATGAATCTTTCTGGCTTTTTGAAACCCATGCCAACATTCTGTCAATAAATCAAACATATCATGGGCATACTTATAACACTATATAATACTGTTTTTAAATACAAAATTACTAATGTTACTGTCAAGATTACACTAAAAATGCTATATACAATAAAATAGCTCTAATTTAGTAACTACAAGTTTTAAAAATAAAAATTACTGAAGAAATTCCTCACTTTATGATTCAGATAATAGCAATAACCAAAATAAACCAGTCAAAATTTACATGAAACAAAAGTTGAATTGATACAAAATTTTACTCTACCATCACCATCATTTTCAATGAAACTAGAGAAAAATGCTGCCACTTTTCAGTCTTTATTCTTTGCTAAAATTAAAAAGTAAATTCACCTTTCATATCTTTCATTAATGGTTCTTTTCCGTTCTGCAATACTTTCAACATCCAATACTCCAGCCTCAATGAACTGATCAGCTTGAGAATTTAAATCTTTGATGCGGTCCTTAAAAATATTAAATTTATTTAATTTTTAATATTATTAGTAATTTTCTAGAGGAAAAAGCAAAACAATCACCCAATTAATGCTCAGACTTCTCTATAATACTACAGTACAAGAAGCAGTGCTGGTACACTTTCACTATTTACTTGTTTTAGTGTCTATTAACATAATTTTACATATATTTTAACATAACTCCCTTCAATTATTACACATGTATTTATTTTTAAGTTTTAATATATGAAAATAATTTTTCATATTTTTCCTGTAAAATAATTTATTTTGTTTCGCTAAGAAATCAAATGTAGCTGCTAAAGAAATTAAAGCTTTAAAAAAATTTTAAAATATTTTTCTAGATGTATTGAATAACAGTTTTGAATTAGTCAAACTGTTTTTAAGATAATAGTATTAATAAATACGAGAATTATATTGAGGTAATTTCTCTTCACTAAGGAGATACTTGCTTAAGCTGTAATGGCTTCCAGCCTCGGTGAAGCCACAAAGCCAAAATTTTTTTGCAACTGTACCTTTATGAAATCTATCTTAATAACAAAATTACAAGTAAATGCCTTAAATATTTAGATAATCATAGAATGTCACTTAAAGAAAAAAAAACTAGTAAAGATAGACAACAGAAAGATCTAGAAATCAAAAGATCAAAAACTGTATAGTAGTCAACATAAGGCATTATGTAATATTGTGTATGAAAAAAAACAACTAACAAAACAGCTATTTTACAATTAAAGATGGGGGAAGAATTATATAAACATAATCATAAGACAGTTCTATTGGAGAAAAAATATAAAGCTTTTCAGATGCATCATTTTTCCAATCTTAAGGAAACTGAATAAATTTAATGAAAACATACGGTACCAATGCCCATATTTTTCAAATTGATCTCATTTTTTCATTTTATGGATACTACGTTTTTGTCTAGCAGGGAGTTTGAAATATATAACAAATTATTGTCCTAACTGTCCAGTTTTTGTATTTTGAAGGCAAAACACCAGAACAAAATTTAACTTTTTTAATTGGACTAGTTTGTCTTATTCTCTTTGTTGTGTGGCCACCAATTAGCACACCACATGGTTTAGTAGATGTAATGGGCAAACACTGCAAAACATGACTTTTAACACCAGTTAAAAGCATATTTGGTTATTTAAACTCAACCAAAAATGAAGCACAACAAAAATTTTTTTAATGACATCAGGTTACTAAGTTAACTGTTAAAAAAAAAAAGAGGCGGCAGCAACAATAGGTCAAAGCAATGTTAAATTCTTAAAAATACAAGACATTGTATCTCATCTAATAATTATATCATAATTTACATGTTAGTTGGATGTATATCTTTAAATTATTAATTACCAAAATCACTTAATCATTTATTAAATGTGATATTTCCAGTCTGTTAAGAACTCATGGAAATATACACTTAAAAAAAAAAAAATGTATTTTGTAAGTTATCTACAACAAAAAATATAGATTGTTATTAGCATTAACACCCATGTTCCCATGTTCAGCAGAAATTTCAAGTTTACCGCCTTTTGTACTTGAGATATTTACAGTAGACTAAGTAAAGGTGGTGTGCTATTCCGATTTTTAAAGTTTGCTACTTTTGTCTTTATAGCCAAATAAGACCTACATAATTCTTCATAAATATTAGCAGCACACATTTTACAGTTTAAAAAACTTGAATACACAAGCAGTGTTTAAACAACTTCTAAAGGCTTCAAGGGCAAATGTCACTACAGGAAAACTAGACATGAAAAATTATATTACTCATCAACAAACAGCAGAGTGTTATCCAGCACCCATGGAACAGAACAGATGCCAGTAACTCAAAACTTGTCAATATTACACTCTTAAAAGATTTAAAGGTTTGGTTCACAGACACTGCACACTATTATGACTGGTAAAACAAGCAGTCAACTAGCAGCACCCACCCCCTGCAAGTGCTTCAGAAGCTGGTTTTTAAAATGTAGAATTGTATTGAAATATTTTACAGATTCTGGTTACTAAAGTTCTTGATAACAGACTACTGCATTTTGTGATACAAAAATTTTAATGCAAATCTTCAGACCTTTTGCCATAGTAAAATAAAGAAACTCCATTATTTAGTGAAAGATTTAAAATATTGTTTATATTCATTAAATCTATTAGAAGAATAAAAATTTCAAGCTGTATGCAATGCAAAAAAAAAAATATCCTTTTCAAAGGCATATTATATACTATGAAACATATTAAGCCCATAGTATTAATTTTATTAAAATTATCTAAATTTGAAACTAGTGAAAATTATTTACAGACCTTACAACACAGAAACAATCTATATATTCATATTTTTTTTTAAAAATTTCAAATCATCATCAATGACAGGACAGGACCAGCAACAGCAGCTGTCATGCAGGCATTAGCCTAAATTAAAATCCAGCGGGTACACTGCTTTTATACCAAATCTAGTCAATAAGGTTCATCTTAAGAGCATGTCTCCACGCCCAATGTTGTTGCAAACAACAAGAAAAATAATTTTGGAACAGTGATTGAGCAAAAATCTAGGTCTCATTTGCTTATTTTTAAATAAGGAAATATTAATATCACATACCTCATGTGCTGCAACATCAGCCTCCACAAGTTGGTGTTTCTTCAATAAATTCTGCACTGACGATAAATCTTTTCCATAATCTTTAGATGCCAACATTTGTTCAACCTAAAAAAAACAAATACACCCTTTCAGAGTAAGTGATTTAACCACTGTGAAGATCTTTAAAAATTCTGTGAAGATTTAGCAGGACCATTAGTAGTTTCATATATAATATCACCTATAAAGAAGCCTTAGTTTGGTTAACAGACATTTTTATTAGCATGCAGCCATACCTAGAAAGAACCTTAAAAGCTTATAATACTACTGAGTCATAGTATTAAGATCTACTTTAAAAATTACAGGTTATTAGTAATCATGTAATATCTGTCTGCAATGTTTTATCAAAGTAGGTAGAGAAAAGCATATACATCTTTAAAAGAAAACTAGATATACCCTTTTTAGGTTAAGAGCACTCGTTCGTTATAGGCTTTTAAGATGTCTTGTCCTTTTGACTTACTTTGCTGCAAACTGTTTATTAACTATTCAAATATTTTAAAAATATATATCCATTTTTTCCCTTTGCAATTGTTTAAAAATAAATTTAAAAAAAAAAAAAACACTCGTACTAAAATCACATTTTTTCACAAAATTTTAACTAACAGCCACAAATGTTGTTTCTCTTTTTTTTGTTTTAATTTTATTAATTTCATTATGACCACTTGAATGTATTAATGTTAAAGGCAAATTAGAAGTGGAACCTCACCTCACCCAACCAAAATTCAACATCCTTTACTCCAGCATTGTAGGACTGCTGTTTGTTAGCTTCCTTCAGTTTCTCACTTTTGTCTGATGATTTTGCTACTAAGGTCTCCCACTGATCAGACAAGCTGGCCAAACGTGCCTGGACAGCATCCTCCGATCCTGCACACTGACGACGATCAATGAGATCTGAAAAACATTAAAAACCAAACTTCCAAAAATCAGACTCCTTTGAATAATTCTGCAAGATATATTTTAAACCATTCAGTAATTTGCAAGCTACTGAAACACTTAAAAAATGTAAATAATTCTCTCAGAGTACTAGCACAAAATTAAAATAAAAGTATGATAAAACAAAGTAACGAAGTTATTAAACATACTTTGACCAGTTCCTATCAGTGTCCTCAGTCGCTCAGCATTGGCAGCTAATTCTGCTTCAAAAGCCTGGTGTTTCTGATGTTTGCTCTGAAACAAGTTTTATTCCATTTTACAGAAGTTTGATAAATTTTCCTCCACAAATGCACCAAAAAAAAAAAAAAAAAGAAAATAAAAGATAAGGTAACCTGTATATTAGATGGATCTCTGTATGATTCGTCCATAGCAATCTGCAACTTCTCTTGCAACCAATTCTCCATCTCATCAGCATCTCGAGAAAACTGCTGTAGGGTCTGCGCCTCACCAAGTTTGGAACGATTTTCAATTAAAGCTTCTTTTAGTTTTGCCCACCTGCAAAAGTCATTTGAATAATTCTAGAAAAACCTCAAGTTATTAACAATATGTTTGCTTGATACACTACAGTCATGTGCCAACATACAACAACAAAGCAAAGCAATCTTAGTATCGGAAAATAACTAGAAATAACAATTTTAGTTTTCCACAATGTATTTCAGTTTTCTTTTTTAACAAGAATTTATGAAATATTAATTGCTTACATTGTCACACTGAGTTAGCACCAACCCAAGTAAATCATATATGCATATTAACCTGTCAAGAACCTGATCCCGTTTTTCAGCAATGGCTTCACTGTCATAGTGGTTTCCTGAGACCAGCTGTTGAGAAAAGGCCTCCAGAGCCTGGATTTTCTCTTGCTGTAAGTAAAGAATTTTTTAAAATCTTATTTTTATTATTATCTGGAAATACATAAACCAGCTGGCCTTGTAGTTCTATACTTATGATGTATGTATAGTAGTAGTCTACCTTAATACAACAAATTAAAAATTTGAAATTACCTGAGAGTTGATGGCTCGATCAAAATCTTCGTGTTTCTTTATCAGAGTTTCTACATTGTCTCCATCGACTGCATCACCAGCCAAGAAAGCTTCTCTAGAAGCCATCCATACCTCAGCTTGCTCACAGTCTCGATAAAAAAGCTGCAACTCCAGGCATTGGTCCAACTTCATTCGGCGTGCAATCCAAGCTCTTTGATAAAACCACAACATACAATAGTTTTTAAGAACTGTAATCTAAACAGCCTAGCCTAAACTAAAGTAATTTAAGGAGCACAGTGTGATGCACATCATCAGAAACAGAATGAGACAAACGAAAATAGACCTACAATTTATATTGTAGCAAAACTTGCAAAAGACATTAACATAATTTAAACTCTGGCATTTTACCAATTTAATTTCTGAAACGTTTTATTTATTTTTTTTTTTTAAAATTAAAACTAGAAAATCAAAGCTCTAGTGGAGGGAAAAAAAAAGAGCCATAATCCATCAAAACTAGAACCTCATGATACTTTTCTTTTACTCCCAAGCTACTACTTACTGCTCCAGCTCCTCTCTGCTCTTAGCAAGATCCTCCAGTTTCTGCTGTACCTCATTACTGGCATAGTGCTGGTTTTGAAGTAGCTGCTGACCAAGCATTTCAAAAGCTTGAAAAGTCCCAGCTCTAGCATCAATTTCAGTGCGATGTTCCTGCATTGAGAAATAATAATACACACATCACAAATTTATACTAACGCTTACTTAGAAGTCAAATGCCATCTCTGCATACAGTCTCTGTAAGTGGAGCTGACTTATTATAAATCACTTGGTAATTGAAAACATTTTATAAGATAGTTGGGTTACCATGAAAACATGAATATAACACAAATGGAGTCATTTATGAGCAAAAGCATTTGTGATCTAAAATGAGGATATCATTTCTTGTAATAATATAAGTTTACTGCCAAGCACCTAACCCAATCATTTCTCAATAGAGAAAGCTCCACATGTTTATTTCTAGAGATTTTGTGGAAACTATACTTGATTATACGATAAACACTAGCCAGAGAAACATTTCTAGCAAATGTGTACACCTGATTCAAATTTTCAAACTGATTAAAAATAATTTATTTCTATGGCACATTTGAAACTAGTTTTTAAATGACTCCATTTGTGACATTTTGCATAATAGTGTAAATCAGTCAGCTAATATTAGTGACTAATAAAACTATTTTCAGAAAAACAAAACCATATAAGTAGATATTAAGGATATTAAGATTAAAGCAGGCACTACACTGAGAACAGTTCAATGACCAGAAATTATTTCAAATTATTTTTAAAATACCAAAATTTTACTAAGACCATTATATTTTAGTTCTATTTTTATAATACAATTTAAAAATTTTTTTCTCAGTGTATTGTCTTCCAGCCTGTATCTCAGGGAATTTTCACTAGTTTTCAAATAAAAGAAACAAACAAACAAACATGATACATTGTCCTACTGCTTATGTATATATAAAAATAGTTATGCAAACCCTCAAACTGAAAGTAGTAAACTACCAGCAAGGAGACAATTTTTGAAAGAGGAAAAAAAAAATGACTGTTATCATTACTTTTGAGAATGGTTTCAAATCAATCAGGTATTGTAAAGTGTCCAAAGTCCACCTTCTTAAATATTAAAAAAAAATTTTTAAATGTTTTTCTGTACTCATCTCATGATACTAAGTTAAACATGAAACCCCTTGGTGGTTGGTTTACTTCAACAAATGATGGTGCAGACCCTTTATCTCTGATGCATCTACATATGGAAACTGTTTCTGGCATGACAGTAAACATCCAATCAAAAGTTCACACCAGCTACACAGACGGTAATACATGCTTTATACCAGTCAGTCAATCAGCTACAAAGCCAAACCATGCAATGAACTCAAAGTATTCCAATCTGCTGCTGCTCTATTCTGCTGTGCCAGGCAAGTAACTTCTTGCACAAACTGTCAAACCTGTTAGTATGTTCCTCAAAAAAATTTCAAAATTAAATAAAAAGGCCAATGCTGTAGCAAAATTCTTTATATTAAAAAAAAAAAAAAACAAACAAACTTCAAATCGAAAAAATCCAAGAGGGAAAAACAAAACAAAAAGACAACACTTATGTTATGTTAAATTAAGTCAAGTCAATGACAAGGTTAGAAGTGCTATTATTATTATTATTATTATCATCATCATCAGCTATGGAGGCCAGTGAGTATGTGAATCACTTTTCTAAATAGTTCAACCCTACTTCTAAATGTTCACAAAATAATTGT
Source organism: Nautilus pompilius (assembly GCA_018389105.1). Classification (NCBI taxonomy): domain Eukaryota; kingdom Metazoa; phylum Mollusca; class Cephalopoda; order Nautilida; family Nautilidae; genus Nautilus; species Nautilus pompilius. The sequence continues at coordinate 211,283 of JACATO010000656.1, read as the reverse complement.
TTTAAAATCCATTCCAACAGACACACATGGCAAGCTTGGTCTACCTCTTCCTCCTCCTCAGGGTACTGCGTGATTCCATAATGGCTCACAATTTCAGAACTGAACATCTGCAAGATGATTGGTCAGTGTAGCTAGTCATCAGCTACCCAGGATAAGTTTTAACAAATGTTAGTGTCCCAGCCCTTTACCACTACTACAATTTTTTTTAAATACATTTTTATCAGAAAAATGGTTTAATAAAGTCTACTCAGATTTTTAAAACGTTTAGTGTTTCTAATGAGAAAAAAAAAAAAAGTAAAAGCAAAAAGATGCTCTAAATATTCCTATTTAAAGAACGAAGCAATACATAGGGTAAAAATCAGCCTTAAAGCAGAAGTAAAATAAAATTTTCCCAAATATAGTAATCACTTCATTTGTGAAAATGTTTGTTGGCAGGGAATTTGTTACCATAATTACAGAAACCACTAACAAAATAAATCTTTTTATTTTAAGAAATAAGAGTTTTAGGGTAATTGTACAACACTACAACCACGCATAGGCACCAACTGCTGCACAAACACTGAATTAAAACATTTACTGAATATTTTAAAGAAAAAATAAAACAAAAATAATCGATGCATAAATAACGCAGAATGCCCAATTGTAAGTTACATCTACTTCAGTTTCAAATATAGGTCTGATAATTATATTTATTGAACACCCTAATCACCCCTACTATTAAATATTTTCAAGACAAATTTCTCATTAAGAAAATTAATCTTAAGTTATGTAGAATAAAATAAAAGATTATCTAATTTTAAAAATTTCTCTTGAATCTCACATTCTGAATTTGAAGTCTTGTTTAGACCCACATCAAATGACATGCATATTAAGATAAAACTTAAGAGCTAATCATCATGTATAAAACCAGTACAAAACAATATCCCAGAACATCAAACCTGAAACTGATAGACAAAAACGTTTTCCAATGAGCAGAAATCCAGCATAACCCAAAAGATACAATAAAAATAAAAAAAAAATAATGAAGCTTGAGGCTGTAACATTTAGCAGTTAATCCTGGGTATGAACTGTCAATGCAAAACTGCTCCCTACCAGCTGGAGATACAAAACTCTTCACAGTTAATATTGAAAAAAAAAAAAAAAAAAAAAAAAAAAATGAACCTGAAGTGACAGCCTTAGATTTGTCATTTACAATGGATTGGCTCTTTTTTTCTTTTGCTGATGTTGATGTCAACAAAATATTTTCATTCATCACTGGTATGACCTTCATTATATATGCTGTGCAGTGTTCAGAAGGTATAAATAATCAGTTTTATCATGAACAGTTATTAAAATCATACAATTTTTAATTAGGGAACAATTTCTTCAATAACAAAAATAAAATTTACAGAAATCTAAACAAATTTTAAGTGCTGTAGAGATTCATTCAAAATATCTAAAAAACCTTAAAATTAAACCCAATATTATTCTATAGAAATAATTATCTTGCTTAAATAACTCCTATAACAAAAATTAAAAAAAGTCAAGAAAAACAGCATTTTCTTTTTTAAAATTTGAAAGCCCAGTAAACTGATTTAGAAAATAAAATGGTTGATTTAATTTGTTTTCTTTATCCCATTTCATTTAAAAGTGTGTTTTGAAATGTGATCACCACTGGACAATACACGAATGATATTTAAAATCTAAGGGAAGAAAAAAAATTTTTTTCAAGTTTGAAATTATATAGACAAAAATGCACACTACTGAGAGGAGTTTTATGTACATCTTAATTTAGATCTTAACTGAAAATGCTCTCCAAATTTTTTATTTAACTGGCCTAAATCATGCAAGAGCAAACATATGCATATAAAAAGGGCCATGGAACTGGACTGGACAAGGTGCAAAAATCACAAATTTTCACAATATACAGTATTTCAGGTTTCTCTTGCATTGACACAATGTTGCACTTTATGCTTGAAAATGCACATCAAGTGCATGAACATGCATCAAAAGGGTGCATAGTCGTGCCACAAGTGAGCTTAGATAGTTTAATTTAGTTACAGATATGTTTGGTGCAAAATGATAATAAAAAAAAAAACACAGAGCAATGACTGACCAGCACCAAAGCACATCCATGCACCACCAATTAATCCTCATGCAGAAAGTACGAGACCATGTCAATGCAAAAGTCTTCAAGTTACATTTAGCACTATTGGAATCCATTTTACCACTTACATGATATTGAAGTATGCCAAAAGATAATTAAGCTGTTTCACTTTCTGGATACATTTTCCAGAAGCGTTTTTATTGGAATAATGTTTAACATAAATGTGTAGCTTTTATATCAAGTAAAACACTATTAATTTTAATGTTATATCAATTAAAAAGTTAATTGTTTAAAAAAAAAAAGAAAAGAAAAGAAAATTTCTTTATATTCTACTTGAAATCATAGAGCTTGATTTTTTGTTTGTTTGTTTGTTAATCTTGCTCTGAATAAAACCAAGGAACATTGACTGTTAGCTAGCAATTCATGACATTTAGTGAGTATATACACCTGCTGAACACTAGGACAACAGACGTGATTCATGCCAATTAAATACACAGAAACATATGTTTATAAACATGTGAATTAACCCTAAAAATATTTTCAATTGCATTCAAAATCTTACCTGATGGCGTTCAAGCAATGCTTCAGCTCCAGTGACATCTTTAGCCAGCTCATCAGACGAAACCAATGCCATCATACTGTTTATCCAGGAAGTCAGATCCCTAGATGAAGAACAAGAGACTTTGGTGGCAAAGAAAACTTACTATTTATTTTTTCCTTACTGCTAAGGATTAAATATTTCTTAAATTCATTTCAAAAAGTTAAAATAAAATTACTGGTAGTATCATCTTTTAAAATTGATACTTAATTTCTTCCTATTTACTAAAATAGTTCTTTAAAATTATTCAAGTTTACTTTGATGCCATCACCAAAAATATATTCTCAGAAGAAAACATGTAACTTTCAGTTGACTATATTTTTTATTCATTCACAAAATGGTGTTCTCACTAGAATAGTTGGTTAATAGATTCTCAGATGATTCAGAACTTTTCACTACACTAATACATGAAGTTTACTTAAAATGGCACCACCCATATATACACAGCGAAATACAGGCTTAGAAACTAGTTCTAATACCAAGAGGTTTTTCATCCCTAAAATCAATTGAAAAAAATTCTTTCAGAAGGTTATTTCATTGCAAACCATTCATAAATGGTGTAAAAAAACATGATTGAAATGTACATACCTGTAATCACTAAGAAATCGCTGTAAATCATAGGAATCCAGCAGTTTAGACTTCCTGCCATCAGCCTAAAAAAAAAATCATTAAAATGAAACAATCTAACACTAAGATTTAATAAATTATTTTCACTAAATAAAATACAAAATTTTCAGATTAAAAGAAAACAAATCATTTTAAGGCAACAATTTCTGCTCTGATAAACTTAATCACTATAAAATATTTTATAACCTTAATTTTATTTTGTAGTAGAGTGTAACAAATAACTAAACTTGATTTAATATCTTATTTAGAAATAAGTGTTTTCTTACCTTAGTTGTCAACAAATTCCACATTTCATTAATTTCAGTCTGATGCTCATATATTCCTTCAGCTTGATCAGCATGAGTCTCCATCAGTCGTTTAGCATTTGAGTCAAGATCCCTAACCTAAAATTTAAAAGTAAATGATTGCAGCTCTATATTCATTACAATCTAGGTTGAATCAATTTGAACTATTGAACTCAGATTTATTAGTTTAAATGTTTTAAAACTTTTACACATTCTGCTAATAAAATTTTAACGAATTTTACTAAATATTTCAGTTTTAAGGTTGCATATTATTTCAATCATTTCTCCTAAATACAAAATAAATGTTAACCTTCTCTCCAAGAGCTGCCAGATCACGTTCTACGCCTTCATGCTTGCGTTGCAATGCCTGGACACTGGTCAAGTCATGGCCATAGTTGTCATTGTTCAGTGCTTGATCTTTTTCATTAATCCAGTCTTTTGTTTCATCAACATCTCTGAGAAACAGCGAATTAAGAAAACAAAACAGGTCAGCATGATATACAAGATTTTTTTGACAGATTTTTTTTTTTTTAAACTGTCTTGCAAAAGTAATTTTAAAATGTATTTCGACATATAGAAGACTACCATTCAAATGTTTTGAAGTAAAAAAATTACAATTTTCAAATAATGCTAAATCCTTTCCTGTTCAGAAAGGCCAAAACTGACTGGAGCACACCAGCCAAAAACAGTCTGGCATTGATGAATTGTTTAATCATTTCCATCTATACTATAGATGGAATGTTCACATCATTTCAAGCAATTCAAAATTGCCTTATTTTCCTGCAAAAGTAACTTTACTAATCAAACTACTTGCGTGGTGAACTTAGATCACCAAAGTGTTGTCTGCCCATGTTATTATCTACACGATGAAATCCAACAATGAATTCTTTCTTTCTGGTGATGTGAAGGTCTCGAGTGTTCATATTTCAAGTTTCTCATGATTTAGTTGATTAGACAGCAATGGAGAATTGTTGAATATGGAGAGTGAGAGCAAAGTCGTTGAGTGAAGTTCAAGTTCTCATCAATGTGTTGGCCTAAGGATTGATGTCAAAAGAGAAACTGCTATGCAGCACAGACTGGGAAGGCAGAGCTGACAACACCTGGACAGACATCACCACCAAAAAGATGGAGATATTTACTGTGAGAAAAGCTTTCATTCTATGCCATCCATTGAGAATTATTGGGAGGACGACAACAAACAGTGTCAAAAGTAATGATAGTGAGGAGATTTAATAAACTGAATCAGTATTGGCACCTCTGTGACAAGTTGGATGATTTTACACTACATTTTTTACTTTTTCTTTTCATTTGGATTACAGAGCTGGTGCTATTTGAGTCACTCCATGATTCGTTCATATTAAATATTGCATTTTCTGACCAGAAAAAGGGGATAAATCGAGAAAAATAACTAACCTGTGATATCTCTGAACTTGGTGGGCACTTCCTAGTGTCTGAGCTCTTTCTTGTGTTACTTGCTGAAGATTTTCCCATCTGTTGTTCAGTTGCTGAAAATATGGAAAGATAATCTGGTTATTTAAGAATTCAAATCACAGTAAGACAGGCATCATTAACTAAATGTTAAAGATTCACATGATGGATACTTGAAAATTTTTAAAAGTAGATTTTTTAAATATTTTGAAATTTGCATAAATCAATACTAAAATTTAATGAATAGTTAATTACAGCTATTTGATCTCTGATTTTCTCTGCTGCTTCTGTCTGTCCCATGGCTGTTAAACGATCAGCAATAGAATTCAGTTCCTGCAGGCGCACTTCATTTGCCTTTAAATCCTAGAAAGAGAATTTAATAATTTTCAGAAATTAGTTCTTTGATAAAGTAAACAGAAATTACTAAGTTTGAAATGACCTGAATTTTCAATAACTAAATACTGGTTGAAACAGACTGTTTAGTTGACCGGTTTTGTTTGGCATGTATTTTGTGTATACAAAATAGAAGTCTTAAAATCTTTCAGGTCAGCTGGTAAGCCTCTAGATAACACTATAGTAGATAATTCAGTGAAATTTATTTGACAAGCCAATCTTCCATTATTTAAAATGAGAAAATTTTCTATTAGTTAGCACCAACTTAAATATATATGATTGTATTGATAATTGCGAAAAACCAACCGAATACTGAAATAAAATAAGCAATCACATCAATTTAGAAAATAATTTTTACATTTGGATCAAATCTGACATGGTTCTTTTGACTCTTCCAGCTCTATTGGAGATCATGAAAAAATCATCTTTTCCCTGTTAGATTTAAATTCCCATCAACAAAAAAATTATTTGCTTTTACTTACACTGATTTCTATTTTTGTGCACCTATAGGGTTATTATTAAACCAAATTCAATACAGTTTTGGTTTTGTAAAACTTAAATATTAAAAAAATATTTAATCGCACCCTTTCAGACTTGAACCTGGCCTAATTTGAGCTGCAAATTAGATTGACCACATGATCTGACAGGTGATCTCTACAGCACCATATATGATTTGGATGAGCACATTTGCAGTCAATCTAACAGACATAGAAAAAAGCAAAACATTACAGCATTCAAGATACTGGGTGCATGTCTATGCCAGAGTGGCCAAGACAGTTTTGTTCGTAACCTGCTCCAAGACACATCATTCAAGTTCATCAGCAATAGCAAAAGGTGAAGAAAATATCTGCTGAGGGAGAATTGTGGCTGCAAACATGTAGTGACAGAAAGAGGATAAAGCTAGTTAGACAGGATAGTAAAGTCCAAATCATGATCAAACAATAAACCCATTGATGCACATTCAATGCAATGCACATCCATCTCCATTACAACAAATAGACTGGCAGGAGGCAATTGCACAAACCACTGATCAGTTACCAACATTTAGAGATGCCTTGTGTGGTGAAAAGTGATGTTATCTGACAAGCCACCCCCCTTTATTGCACAGATGAAAGATTTGTAGAAAGCCACACAAATTACTTGACCCCTCTTGTGGTCCCAACTGTCCAGATGTCAGGTATGGAGTCATGGTTTCAAGCAGGTTTTGTTAGCATACCCTGGACCTACCTCTTGGTTCCTTTGGAAAGCAGAATGAATGCTAAAGCTGACCTCAACAGAGCTTTGCTGGATGTACTTGATCAGAAATATATTAATGTAAATATATTTATAATGAGGTTTTTGAATTTGAATTTTTGAAATTCACTGCACCTACATAGGGCTCATTGTTTGAGGAAGATGACATTTCAGGCAACTCAAGAGGCTACCACATCCCTGAATCTCATTCTAATTGGGCGCGTGTGATGCAATCCTCTGCTCACCTTGCTTCATACAAGACATGCAATATTAATGACTAAATCAAGAAATATCCTTTGGAACACCTTCCAGCACCTTGTGGATTCTATACAACATCATGTCATAGCTATTATTATAGCAAAAAGGTAGCCCAACCTATTATTAGGTATAGCTCCTAATAAAGTGTCCAGCTAGTGTATATTCAACTAGAAATTGTTACAGTACCTTCTGGAAGTCATCAAATTTCTTCTGCATCTCTTCAACTTGTTCTAAATCTTCTCCCACATCTTCAGCAACAACAACAGTTTCCTTTTCCGTTATCCAGGAAGCTAGCTCTGCTGCTTCTCGAACAAGTTGATAGGCTCGACATGATTCTTGAAGCTTCTCTCGTCGCTGGTTTCCAAGATCAAGCAGGTTGGCATATCTGAAAAGAAAATATGTTGATCCTTTTAACATAAAATCACTCAGATTACACTTAAATTTCAAGCAATTTACAAAAAGATTTGACTAATGACAAAACTCAAGAATTACTAGTTATCCATATAAAAGCCAAATATTACACATTTCATGTTATTCTGAATAATTTGCCAAATGTACACAGCAGAATAAGAAAAACACTACTCACTGTGTTTCTATTTGGTTCTGTCTCACAGAAATTGTGAATTCATCCATCAAATTATTTCTGCTGGCTGAAAGACTGGGGTCCAGTTTCTTTACATAAGCAGCAGGTACAAAGCCCTGACGGTCATTCACTTCTACTTTCCACCAATCCTTAAAATAACAAGCCCAGATAACAGTTTTAATTGCTTTGAAAAGCATTTTATATGTTCAAGAGCCAATTCTTAGTGCTTGTAATAAAATAAATCAGTTGCACATTTAATTTTTTCAAATACAGCTAAAGTAATAGAATATTAAACGGTTGTAAACTGACAAGTTTAAGGCTTTAACTAATAAACAGCTGGCTTAATTTTAACATTTTTTAAAGATGAATCTTTTAAACTGTCAGTGATGCTCTTCATTTCTTTCCAATTTTTAAAAATAAGAAAATGCAGTTATTTAATTTGAATGTTAACTTAGAAACAAAGACTACATAAATTAGTGGTCTTAGATATACCAGTTTAAAAAAAAAAAAAAAATCCAGCTCATAACCTTGTTATTTCTGGATAACTTTTCTGCCAGATAGTATACTTTTTTTTGCCATAAAATGGCATTGTTCTGCAATGCAGTCCCAGGAACAAAGTGAAAAAAGCCTCCCTCCACACCAATCTGACCACTGGTTTCCAGGAATATCTCATCTCAATTCATAATCACCCCAGAAATTAATTTCTTTCACTAAAGAAACAGTCTCATCTTGTGATTCCTTTTTTAGCAGGTCCTCCAGACCAATTTCCACATGATTTGAGGATACTTATCCCATTACACTGGAGGCCTATGAAAACTCAGTATTTGCTTCAAAGTGCCCCTGTTGTTGTCGTCATCATTAGCAATGATGTCTACTCATTTATGGAAGTTCTCATTTCTTCTTTCCAGATATTTTGGAAATTTTATGATAATTAAAAACTATTATCCAGGATGATTAAAATGTATTTTGGATAAATTGTTTCAGCAAAATTCACCAAACAGATCCTCATTAAAAAATTTTTTAAATGACTATCATCAAGTAACCAAAAGCACTTAAAAATTGTTTTAAATAAATTATATTCCCACATTTCTGCTGTTTTCAAATTGAATTTTATTTTCTTCTAATTTTGAGTTACCTTGTTAGTACTGTTCAAAAGAACCAGCATGTCTCCTTTTTTCATGGACACTTCACGTGGTGACTTCTCAGAGTAATCGTAAAGTGCTACCACTTTCTCACTGCCCAAGTCATCAATAACAGGTGCTTCTTGTTGCTGTAAGTTAAAAGAAATATTTAAGACATGCAAATTACCACCACCATATTGGTTCTAATTTAACATCCAATCAACCCTTCAGTCCAAAAAAAAAATATAAAAAAAAATATGCTTGTTCGTCTGCATTCAGAAATATCCCCAATAAATGCACTCTACTGACAAACATCTCACTACATGAATATCTATCAAGGAATCAACTTCATATATGACAACCTTCAATTCTTGCATATACAGATGCTAAATAAAAACAACCATCCCAGTTGTAGCCTACTTCAAAGTCCTTTTCACCACTGTAGCATCTACATCAGTAATAACCAGATTGCTATGAAACATAATAAGCAAATATAATGAATGATCATACTGCCTTGCTTGGCAATACTTTAACAAGTGTTTCTTGTTTGGGCATGTGTCTGTCACAATGATACATGAAACATGGTATTTAAGTAATGCACATGCAGTAATTTGTCAGATCATCATTTTCTGTGCTTCGGTCTTTCTACTACACCAATTTATTCCAGTGCATTCACTCATTCATTCAAAATCCTTGTAGCAAAAAATGGTTTCATGTCTGTGGGAGAGTTAGAATGCTGCAAGCTACACAAGTTAAAGCTAAAGCTAAATGCCACAAACTATGCAAAATCAACAATTATTAAGGCAGCAAAAAACTTTGGTGTGGACAAAAAAAATTAGAGAATGGAAATAACAGATTGACAAGGAAAACTATGGGCTTTCTCAAGACAAGTAGCTAACTGGGGCAAATATTTGACTGGCTTTCAAAGTGTCATAATCATGCAAACGAATCAAAGGAAAACAAAGATTTGCTGTTCACTCTACTAGCCACAAATATTCATTCCAGTACTGGATGGCATCACAAATAAAGTGCCATACTATCCCTACAAGGCAAAACTGTAGTTAACTGCACAAAAGGTTGTGATAGTGGCAGCAATTACCAAGAGTGTTAGTGCAAGAGGCAGCAATTAAAAAAACAAACAAACAAATGAGGTACATGTGGCTGCACCATGGCAATTTACTGTCAGTCTGAAGCATTTACAGACAGATTATAAATAGATTGGGTCGACCCATACAAACTACTGACCAGAGAGTTGGCACCATAAAGTTAGTAGCTGTGTACGAGTGAATCACCCAAAAATCCATCCCTTCGTTGATGATCTGAAGTTGCATGCCCATCTGTCTGCCGCTCAGGCAGCAACCAATCACACATCACCATAGTGCCTTCTACAAACAGCAGCAAACTTATCACCAAATGCTACGATTTACAGAACAGTCAATACTAATTGCAGCTGGTCAGCAATGATTTATTGGCATATTTTGGAGTTATTGTGACCATAACCACTTATCAGCCTTAGTTCTACTATAGTCAACTTTGTGGATGAACTGGACTTGCAATTGTGAAATGTTGTTTCTTTGTAGCAGCACTCATCTCAATAAAATCCAGTTTCTTTTCATCACTGTCCTCTTGTATTTTAAAGTCTATTTGTACTGAAATTCACCAAGTCATGCAGATTTATAATTGCTGCTGCTTACAGGAACACTTGATAATTATAGCCATTAGCAATAGTTGTACTGCAACCTTGTAAGCAAATCCATAAGTATTGCAAAAAAAAAAAAAAAAAAAAAGTGCGGTAATTGGCCAAGAATAGCAACCGATGGCCAGCAGTGCATTTGAAAAAAATGCAGCATTGTTCTGATGGTCGTGTCAGCCATAGCTTGATTATGTTGAAACAGTTGGGTGCCAGGGTTTGAAACTTTTCTTTCACACCTTTGAATGTTTTCCTGTACTCTGAGAACCCTTTCACAAACAAGTACATTTTCTAACCAACAATAACTAACAAATTTGAGGAGCATCAATGAGTTTCTTGTCACATTCGTGTAGTCTTCTTTTCTGGCAGGACAGTTCTTGAAGAGGTAATACATGCTGTACAAATGGGAGGAAATATTCCATTCTACTGCCAAAGCACCAGTCTTGAAGCAGTTATTGAATATGTGAAGGCCACAGGATTCAATGTTAATTAGTAATGAATCAACCCCCCCCAAACCAAATTTTATTTCAACAATTTCTAGTTCACATTCGGTCCATCCATGCTGACATGCCTTAGTACCCCATCCCTAAAATGTCATCAACAATGGCATACTTGCAACATGACAGAATCTAAACTGGAAAGCTTAAGAAACATTGACCAAATTATTGGGAAACTAGACAAATTTTGCTTATATTTGTATTAAATAATTGAAAAGGCAGAGACAAAAATACAAGTTACTTGAGATGAATGATAGATCTGCCTTCAATTCACATAAAACCAATCAATTTTAGCTAAACATTTTGTGTGGACAGTATTTAAAACTATCTCAATTCAACACAAAGAAATTGTCATAACATGAACTTAAAATCATAAACCTATGGAATAATATCTGTACTTTCCCTCCATAGAGCAAGCAAAACAAAAGTTCAAGTGTAATTTGTTAAAGCAAGTTTAGTTTGATGGATGGAATGAAAATATTTTAAAAAGCAAACAAGTCCTGCAATGTTGATGACTTTTTTCCAATCTAACAACAAAATTGGAGAAAGGTGTGTTTATTATGAAACAAAAGTACTGTCAAGCAAGAAATTCTTTATAGAACCTTTAAGATGTGATCAATATCTATTCAAAGTCTGGCAATTATAGTGTGCGAAAATAGAAACTGAGCAAATCAAAGGAAATAATATAAACTTTTAAAGTTGAAATGTTAAATTGTTTTGTTTTTATTTTTTACCAAGAAATTGCAATACAATATAACTGGATTACTCTTTATCCCAAAAAGTGAATATGAATAACCATCTGCTTCTGATGGTTGCTCTTGTTCAAACTATCACAAAATACTGACTATTTCAAGAAATTTGTGTATTCTGCCAACCAAAACACAAATAGGGCATTTTCTTTGTGTCTGCAGGAAAATCTGCAAGTAATCACACTGTCAGGCAGCATTGTGGAAAAAGTTTTCCAAGCACTTTCACTTGAGTTATAGTGGGCTGATTGATATTGAATATAAACTACAAAATTTAAGCTTTCAACAAATTATTCCCAGAAAAAAAAATTCATAACTGAACAATGTTATCTTTATTTGCCAGTAATGGAATACCCAGACTTCCATTTTCACCAGTCAGTAAATCAGTTTCAGAATTTGAATTGAACTTTTTTTTTGAAAAAAAAAAAATTGTCTTCACTTGCCACACAGCTTCCCCACCATCTGGTTCAAACCAGTTTGTTTTATTTCCTTTAAATTCTTTGACGCAACAAAATTTAGGTTAGCTCAGCCACTTTCAATTGAAAATGCATTTAACCAGCAGCATGTAATCAAAATTTTTTAAACCGGTATTCTATATTTCCGTTGTTTTTCTGACATCTAAAACTAAAGAATTCTAGTAGGACACCAGATACTTTCATGCTGTCACCCATCTTTCCCACCAGGCTAATAGCATAGAAAGAACATGTGAAAAATTTCCCCACAATTATGGCATGGAAGATTCGTAGTGCTAGACATATTTTAATTCATGACTGTTTTCCCAATTTTATTTTGGATGAATAAATAAATTTGGAGAGTCAAGGACTTTTTAAGATTGTGCAAACCCTAAACTCCAGGTGGTTGAAGTAGCTTAGTGTATTCTGGAATTGGCTGTTCAAGCAAAACATTAAAGAAAAATAGTATTAGTGGATGATAAATGGAAAGCACGTGAAAAAAAAAAAAACAAAGGGGGCAGGCACATGAGAAAGCCAGAGCCCATGCCTTCTTGTTCAGTGGATCAATGATGTATGGATTCACACTGCAGGATTTCAAAACAGGAAGACAAAAGTGTCATAATCAAGTCAAAGTCTACAGTGTTACCAAAGTGGCATATGCAGTTGATTTGTCTCCATTCATTTTATTTTCATTTCAAACCCTCTTCCCAGAGAAGAGAAAACAAAACACTTCCAGGACAGTTTTCCTTTCATGTTGGATATTACTAACAAATAGTTTTTTTCTTTCCACATATGTCCAGTGTTACTTGGAGATATTCTCAGTTTAATTCCTACATGGAAACAGTTGATACTTTGCTAAATAATATAAAATTTTAGACTTCTACTTTTTTTTGTTAGGATAATCACCAACTCCGAACAATCAGATCGTGATGAAATCCAATAAAGACCCAGGTAGCAATTAAAACCAATGGTTGGTTGGTTGGTTTTTTTTTTTTTTTTTTTGAGGAATTCAGTCAAAAACATTTGTAATGGAAGTAAACCAAATGAAAATCAGTCTAAATGAAATTGTCCATTTTGTTTTAATCATAAATTTCATTTCACAAAATTTCCACAAGTTTGCCTTCTTTTTATTTACTCAATGGCAACAAATTAGAACTGAATGCCCAAGAAAAAGGTCTACAAAAGAACAGATTCGTCTCTTAAAAGATTGATAATTTTTATTTACAAATAAGGCCACGCATTGCATGAAAGTAGAAGAGCAGCAAAAAAAAAATGTTTTTACTTTCATTTAGAGAGACTGACAAACATTCATATAAAACATTTACCCTAAACAATAAAATTCAAATGAAAATACCTTGCAAGAAAGAGCTTGTTCATGTAGTCCTTCAATCACAGTTCTGTATGCTTCCAGGTCAGACATGAATGCTTCATGTTTTTTGAGCAAAGCCTGTAATGAAAAAGATTCATACCTACAGCCCAAAAATTAGATGTTATTAATTCACCCAAACAAATTATAACTTTAAGTATGGCATAACTACTTTAATAAGAAAATTTTTTTTCCAATTACTACGAGTTCCTAAAACTAAATCAAATTGGACTCAATGATTAAATCGCCCAAAGCATCAACATTTAATAATGAATTATTTCAAATTGTATCAGTAATCCCTTAAAAATACCTAGGAAAGCATAACATTTAAAAGACCATACCCTGAAGAAAGATAATAATGGACTGGCTACTTGTTTGGAAAAATTCATAATTTCATTCAAAAATAATTTTTTTAAATTTTAAATACCTCAGCAGAATCTTCATCTTTGCCATAATCTGTATTTGCTGCAATTGGTTCTTTTTCACGCATCCAGGATTCAGCTTCATTTGCATCAGCAAAGTACTGCTGGGCTTGCAGGGAATCATCTAAGTCTTGTCGTCTTTGTCCTGCTTTGTCCTTCAAATGTCAAAAAGCAACTATAAACCTTTCCCCCCAGTACAGACGTTTTTCAGATATACACGCATTAACAATAAATTTTGAGAAAGGTAAAATTTCCTGAATTTTCACACCTTCCTTTTTACTGCCATTTTAGTTAAGATATGGAAGGTAAAGTAAAATTCTGGGGTCATTCTTCATGTACTAAGAAGAAAATTATTCCAGTTATCATTGTTTAATGTCTAAATCATTAGAATAATGTTAAATATACTCAAATTCTTGTTTAAAATGAGAAACAGCTAAAAGTAATTATCACGTGGCAAACTTACCTTCAACTGCTGCCATTTCTCCTGTAAGACCTGGATGTTCTGCTGTATCTCATCAGCAGCAAAATGACCTTCAGCAATCATGTCCTGACCCTGCTGGCATACATTGTTGATACGGCTTTCATGTCCAGCCAATTCAGCTTGCAACCCTTGATGTTTCTTTATCAAGTTCTGCACTCCAATCAAATCCCTGCCTATATACAAAGCATAAATTTCATTCATTTATTCATTCTAACACTCAGCTGCAAGGAGAAAGAAAATAGTAAAGTCTGAATGTTTGTAATGCCTTAAAAACAATCAGACTTTTTAACTTCTACACCAATGGAAACTGGGGCAATTAAAAGTTCTTTGTGCCATACCTCTGTTTGTTGAAGCTGCAATAGGTTCTTTCTCTCTGATCCAACCATCTTCATCTTCCACATCACGAAGAAACTGTTGTAAACGTAGAGCATCATCTAGTTTGTGTTTACGGCTACTAATTGGTCCCTGGAAATAAATTTTAGATTTGTTTTTCGTTATACTGCAGAGAAAAGTATCATATTTTCAATTCATGCATTTAAATGTTTCTGAAAAATTTAATAAATCTAAATACACGCAAGGAAATTTGTGAGTACTCTGATATAGTAGCAATTACTGTAAAATTCTATGCCTATATGTGGAAATAAGTTCCTCTTTAATCTAGTGGCAACAGGTCTAAGTATTTGTTATCCATCTGAAGCATCAATTACTGGAGATAACCAATTAGAGAAGCACAACTTTCCCTCTAAGAATGTGGTAAAAATTATGGATTAAGTCATGCTTAATTTTACTGTTTAAAAAAAAAAAAAAAAAATTAAATTCAGTTTGTTAAATTCCACGTTTTACCTTTTAATTTGTGATTGTTGATCAGTTGAAGGTTGTGGTTTAATTTTAATTTTGGCCCAAGACAATCTTTACACAGTACTGAAATTTTATCAGCAGCACAAGTTTAAGACCAGGATTTCTTTTTTAAAAAAAATACAAATTAGTTAAAGACAGACTTAAGTAAACTAGCAAAAAACAATTTAAAACTTAAGAGATTAGTGGTTATAATTTACATATACATTTGACAAAAAATGTGAGACGGCTATCCAAATTTGAAATATTTAATGTATTGTTATTTAGTAATAACTTTTAAGATAATTTCAGACCCATTTTTCTACACTTTTAAAAGAGCAGAAATACAAACATCAATGAGTAAAGTCCTGTCAAATATTGTTCATTTCTGTTTAGTTTTTGTTTTAATTATCTAATAAAACAAATTGTTTACTTTTGCTGATCAAAACACTTTGTTTTCTAAAAGTTAAATCTTGTTTTCAAACTTGGGTCCACTGATTGTATATCTGAGAAATAACGACAAGAACTTACATGTAAAACTTGATAACGGCGCACCACCTCAGCCTGTTTATCTTGTATGTTATCTTTATCAAAATGGTTACACTCAGCAAACTGCTGAGCCTGCACAACAATCCCATCAATTCTATCCTGTAATGATATACAATTTTAGAAGAATCAAGTAGTAATTTGTGTAACTAGTTATACTGGAATTAATTACCTTACAAAAACAAATTTTTTAAAAAAGCAAACAAATCTCCCAACAAATAAAGGAAAAGTTATTACCTGGTGAGCAATGACATCCGCTTCAACCAATCCATGTTTTTTCTGCAAGTTCTGAACATTTGTTAAATCCTGAAAAAAGGAATGGTTAGAAATATATATATATATATATATATATATATTAGCTGTTATTCTATATATATATATAAAAAATCTACATTCCATTCTTGCATTATTAATATGTGGGCTTAAGGCTCAGAATAATTTATTGAAAGATTATAAACAAAACAGTTATTCAAATGAAAAAAAGAAAATACAGCCATATGAAGTGTGTCACTAAAGAAAAAACTGAAATGTTTGTTTTTTTTATATAAAAGTAGATCTTTCAAAGTAGCAAATCTCAGATACTGATTTAAGTAGGCCATGTCTTTTTTTTTTAAATTAAAAAACAATGTCTGTTAAAATGGCAGTAAAAATAAGTTTGTTTTTATCTTTAAAATGGTTCAAAAGATGGCCCAAGTAATAAAACTATTTATTCCTAATCAAGGCTGCAATCCTGAAACTTCCAAGATGTTTTTTTTTTCTTTATTGTGCTACCTACTTTTCCATAGTCTTCTGACATAAGCTGCCCTTCTATGTCATACAACCAACCCTCAACATCTGAAACATTTCGATAAAACTGCTGCTGCTGACTGGCCTCCTTCAGATTACTCCCTAACAAGATTAAATGAAATCAGATGTTCATGTTATCAAGTCAAACCAACAACTATACCTATTCAAATACTAATGCTTAGCTTTGGAAGAAAAACAAATTTTTATTTATAAAATCTTATGCAACTTGCCCTTTCTATCAGTCTGTTCCACCAACTGCTGCCATAAATAATCAATTTCATCAATCCTGTCCCTGCAATCAAATAAACCATGAAGAATTAATCAACACTAGAATCTTTAATTTGGATATGAAATTACATTAAATTCTGCAAGTCTTATTAGAAATAATTTAGCTACTCTTAAGTTCACACATTCTTATACTTCAAACTTATACATTAAAAAAAAAATGCCATTTTTTGTCAAAGCCCAAATATTTAGAGAATTTCATCTTAAAGTTATTATAAATGAAATATTTAGACTAAAAAAAATAAAAACAAACTTATTATACTCAACTGTTATCCTTAAGCCAAAATAAAGAAATCTATCTATAGTAGTTTTAATTGCTATCTAAAAAACTTTCCATAACTTACATTTTTTTAAAAAGTGTTTTAAAAGGTTTTACCTCTTATAACTCAGTTCCTTACAAAAAATAATTTATAAACTAAAAAAAAAAAGTTGTAATTTTCAAGTTATGTAATTTGATTAATTTTGAAAAACATCAATCTGTTGCAATTCTATATAATATTAAAACAGACAATCAATACCTTAAAAAGGCACTTGTTCAAACTTAAATTTATTAACACCTGTCTCTTTCCTCTATAACGAAAACTTACCTGATTGTTTTTGATGCAAAATGCTCCTCTCTGATTAGGTCCTCTCCAGTTTCTCGAATAGTTTCAATTCTACTTTTGTTGGCATCCAGCTCAGCTTCAAAATTCTGGTGTTTTTGTACTTTAGTTTGCAAATTAGTTGGATCCTTTGGACAAAAACAAAAGTTTGTACATCAGTCCTATCTAATTTATAGATCTTCCTCTTAAAATTCTAGCAAATATGGAGTTTTTCTCAGCACAAACTTAATGTTTATGGAGGCATTAATTGGATCTGGAAGAAACCACACATTTCAAGGAAAAAACTGAATGGAGGATAATGAACATGAAAGACTTGCTTTCAAGCCAGTATGCTGGTGTTGACAAGATGAATTGACGTTTTAGAGTTAAAATTTACTTATCTAAATGTTGAACATTTTCTGAGTAAATTACCAATTGTCATATACATCATAGGAAATCATTCTATTTTAAAACAAACATCCAAATACATCTGGTTCAGACTAAAACGTAAATTAAGTATTATTTTTATGACTAGTTAATAACTTCCTTTTTCTATAATGGTTGAATTTGATGGGTTTTCAGGGCATCTAATCCACGTATAACACAATTTTAAAATTATTTAAAAATAAATACCCTGTAACTTTCATCTGATGCAGTCTTCAATTTTTCATTGATCCAACCTTTGGTTTCATCACAATCTCTTTCAAACATTTGAAACTTGTATGAAGCTTCAAGTTGCTGCCTACGTAAAGTTGACTTCTGGTGCAATGCTGTGCGTCTGTGCAAAAGCTGTGAAAACAAATCTTGTTAGTGCATGACAATTTTATTTTTAAACTTTAAAAATTAGAAAAGTAATAAATATAAGTGGCAATTCAAACAAATTAACTAAGATAACAAGCGTATTAGATTACGAAGGAGTTGGGTAGCCCGCTGCTCTCGCTAGGATGAGGTATACACTAATACGAGAAAATAATAACAGGTCAAAATAAGACCTCACTTATCAACAGCTGCGGCGGCCGGTTGTGGAACCGACCCAGCTCCCACCACATACACTTGCAACTCCCCAACCATGCCCCAAAATTGCACCACACCCCCCCCCAAAAAAGATAAGAGAAAACTTAAGAAAGCTATTTACATATTCACCAAATAATTTATTTTTTAAATCTTTATCTACAGCTATTATTTCAGTTACATAAGACAAATTTAAATTGCATTACCTGGTCCCTCCTGGCAGCTACATCATCATTAGCATAATGTTCACTAACAATCAGCTTGGTAGCAAATTCATCCAAGGCCTTTATAGAAAAAGAAAATGGGAATAAAATTTTTCATTCTCCAGTTTCTACTAATAAAAAGTTTAATCAAAAAGTAAAATAGCAACTATATCTACATACCAAATATTATAGTTTAAACAAATTGTTACTATATTGTTGTTATTTTAAATAATTGATCTAATTCTTAAGTTGTGGTAAAAAATTGATTCCATTTCAATTTTATAGCAAATTAATTAGCTTTATTTATTTTACTAATGGTTTATTGTTTTAATTTACATCAATTACTCACTTTTGGGTGCTGTGACTTCCTGACTTAACCACGAGTACAGCAATTTCTAGGTCAATGTAAGCTTAAAGCAATATCACAGTGGATATTCACCATTGTGATACAAGTAATTTGAAATCCAGCTTCACATTTATCCTGTTTCTTCATAGTTTAATCAGTGTTGGATTCGTAACCTTTGACTTTCCTTCCATTATATTAAATTCTTCCATTTTAGGCTTTTCCATGGCTTCAGTTATTTTTTTTCAGTGTGTATTATATGCCCATAAATATATACAAGTTGAAACAGTTACATATTTTGGCTAACATTTCAGAATAAGTAGATTTTATCATCTTAAATTTATCTTGGTATTTATGTGGTGTATTATAAAGTTCAATTATCAAAGAGGTTAGCCCATTTCTATTCATGATTGCAGATGTAATACCAAAATTTTGAACAGATTTAATGCTTACCTTTATCTTTTCTTCTTGAGCAGCCAGGGATTTCTCAAAATCATCATGCTTCTTTATGAGTGACTCTACACTATCCAGAGAGTCTCCAAGATCTTCATTTGCAAGAAAAGCCTATAAAATTAGCAGCAGCATAGTACAGCAACCAAAACAAAACTGCAGAAAAACTTAAGTTTTTTTTTTTTTTATGTTTTGCATCCTTAGTGATGCACATGGTGGAGAACAGCAAGTGTCAACAACAAAATACTTAAAATCTTGCTTGGATTTATATCCATTTATTAAATTAGTAAGTATATTGTAGGTTTTGCAAGTAAATAGACTATGCAGGTTTGAGAATCTAATCATCAGGTAGATTTAGAAAATGTAAAAAGGCATCTTCAATCATACAAACTGTTTCACATAACATAAGATGATCAGTGCAAATTTTTTTTAAAGCAATCTTATTCAGGTTTAAAACTATTAGGTTAAAAGGTTTATAGTTTTTGTATGCAAAAACAGTATTATGTACAGCGTAAGGTATTTAATCATAAATCATCAATATTATTGTAAATCCAATATGCATGAATTTTTTTGATATATAAAGTTCTATTTTTCATTTAAACATTTTTAATTAAAAAGTATTTTTTTGTTTTAAATTTTTTGGCAGCTTCAGCTGGTAAAGGATTACAATCATAAACACTTAAATTTTTTACAACAAGCTTAAGAAAATCAATATGAATAGCTGAATCAAAGTGTGATCAGTTAATACCTCTTGTTTGGTCATCCAAGTGTCTGCCTGCTCTGTGTCTCTGTAAAAGAGCTGGAGGTCCATGCACTGTTCATATAGAATTCTTCTTTCTTCCCACAAATTTAAGAGACTGGAACGTTCCTGTTTCAGTTCTGCCAGCTAAAAATGAAATTATTATTTTTTCTTTTCTTTTTACAGATTCATAAACAAGTCAGCTGCAATTAATTGATTAGCAACTTGTTACAAGACAAGGTTATCATGCGAACTTCAGTTACTTTCAAAAATGAAATCTTCACAACTTTTTTCCACAATATATTAGAATAATTAAATAAAGTTAATTACTGTTTCTATTTTATTATTTCAGTAGACAAATATTAAAATTACCTTTTCTCGAACTTCGTTAGCAGCATAATGCTCTGTGTTTAGAAGCCTCTGTCCAGCATCTGTTGCTGATCTGAAGCTGTCTTCTCTTGCATCAATTTCTCCCTTGAAAAAGTTGTTTATATGCCACGTGAATTAAATACTTATATATCAACTTGATATTAAACAAACCAAATTTCTAATCTAATATCAACCATAAAGGGAAACTATTTTGTTTTTAACTATTCACTCAATATACAATATTGTGACAACTTCACTTCAACTATTTAAAATATATACACAAATATTACCTTGTGTTCACAGTGACTTTCTAGCAGTGCCTCAGCTCCAGCTACGTCTTTAGCCAAATCATCTGCATGAATGATTGCTTTCATATCATGGACCCAAGATATCAGATCTCTGAAGTCAGCCAGAAATCTGTGAAGATTATTTGAGTCATCTAGTCTGGATTTTCTTTCAGCAGCCTAATATTTAAAAAAAAATATCTGTCAATTTTGCTTATAAATTTTTTTTAAACATCTAATTCAATAATTATGTAACTACAACATATGTTTGACTACCTTTACTAGATTTTCAGGAACTCAAAAATAAATCTGGTATGCAGCAGTTATCTAATTGAAAAGTTTTTTTTTTTATTACTACCATTAAATTGTACTTGCCTTTCCACGCAGCCTCTGCCAGTTTTCTTCTATCTCCCTCTGCTTGATATCAATCTGACCGGCCTGATCTGTATGAATTTCTTGAAGACGTCTAGCTTCAGTTCCTAAAGAAGTCACCTTAAATAAACACAAACAAAAAAGAGAGATTTCCAGCACTGCATTATATAAATATCTTCATAAATTTCATTATTCCAGAAATTTAAACAGTTTACCTTTTCTTCAAGAGCAGCCAAGTCTCTCTCAACACCTTCATGTTTTCTCTGCAATGCCTGCACACTAGCTAAATCTCTTCCATAGTCATCTGAAGAAAGCACTACATCTTTCTCCGAAATCCAGGCAATTGTCTCATCAGCATCCCTAAAGAAAATTTTAATTAAACATTACAAAATGAACTTCAATCCATGTACATTACTTAAAAAAAAAAAAAACAACGTAAAACTAAGGCCATTCAGTGTGTCTGATTTACAATGTCAGTGGTCAGGAAATAAAAATTCATGCTGGCATCCAAACCAATTTCTATATTTAAATACTGCAAGTCTCAGGTATGAGAGGTTTAACTGCTGATAATACACCACTTTTTAACATTATATATATATATGACTAAAATTCTTCTCACTATTGATAGGACCATATCTTTGGAGCACAAAACTGAAATACCAAAATTACTTACCTGTTAAAACGCTGTATTTCATGAGCACCAAAGAGTCTCTCTTGACGAAGAAGTGAGCGTTGCTTCAGTCTCTGCCAAGCTTCATTTACTTCCTGTAAAGACAACCAGCATTATCATAAACAATAACTAATTTTCTTGATCAGTTTTAAAACTGGAGCTTCCGCTTCTCTAATATGGGGGTAGAATTTCAAAAGGCATTTCCAAAACATTAACAGAACTAGTGCTTTATTTACTTGCAAGAAGGGAAAAATGTTTAAGACATTTTTGAAAAATCTGGCTCATGAAAACTATCTTAAAAAAAAAAAAAAAAACTATCCCATATTTGACAGATATGAAATACTGATGTTTTATTAAAACAAGAGTGCATTAAATTTACAAATATATTAGAAACTTCCAAATGTTAACTAAAAATAATTTTAAAAAATGAGCCAAAAACAAAGTTTTTCCTTCAGAGTATAGAGTACACACCAAGCACAAATGTTAAGACATTTTCAATATTCATAGATATGCCACCTGTTAAGTTATTGTACACATACTTGACATCTTGATTGGATAACTGCAGCATCTGGGTGATCTTCCTTTAGCAGCTGTTGAGCAAGAAAGTTCACTTCTGTTACCTTATCTTCATGGTTTTGAAGATCCTATTAAAAAAAAAAATGCTTTATTTAATATAAAAGAAAAATAAGCAAATACATAAATACAGTCTAACTTTGAAGGTTATTGTCCAGCACTGCAGTAGCAATATTCATAAAATGCAATTACATATTTAATTCATGAATATTTTTATTTTTTGTTGTTGCAAAATTAAAAATAAGGATATAGTATTAAATTGCTTTAATTTGGCAATAAAAATTTAAAGTACAAATTTATTCATCTTAAAATTTCATTAAAAATTGTTTTTTTTAAATTTATGAAGTCATTAAAAACAATTATTGATCAACAGAAAAGTAAAAATGGCAGTTTGTATTAAAAACAGCTTTAACCCTTTACCAGAAGGTGAGTGGCCCTTGAAATCCAGGTTGCTGGTTGTAGTCGTGATTGCCCTCTCTCAATAGTCCAAAACTGACCAGTCGCATTTTTCACATCATAATACCCCCCACCTAGATAATCAGTATTATCTCTAAAGATACCCCCCCCTCCAAAAAACAGTCATTTCCTCTCTCCTTAGATTAAAAGGATTAGATATTATGTAAGTCTAGGTGAAACTTTTGGCTATCTTCTAATACACATTTATCCATCTGACACACAAACACATTTCATCAAAAGTACCCACCAAATAATGTGGACGTTTGTAAAGTGTAGAAATTTTTCATCAACAAAACCTTGTAGGCATAGCAAATGGCATGCAAATTTATTCATTTTGCTAGTATTAAGTTTGCCTTTTTATTAGAAAAAAAAAAAAAGGGCATGGTCTAGGTAAATTCATTCTGACAGCATTTGTCAGAAAATGACAAGTTGAAACATGAAAAACATAAGTCCTTTGTTCAGTATAGCAAGTGTACAGAACCACCAATAAGTATTTAAAATTAAATGATAATAGCACTTTACGTTTTTATTTTTTCCATGTCATTCCATTAATGATGAGAACCTGCACTATAGTTGGTCTTTTCCCTATTTTTCTAATGATTGTAACTATCAGTTTGTAACTTGCAGTAATCTATTACATTTATAGGATTTCCATTGTAATACAAGCCCAAAGATGACATATTTGATGAAAATATTGTCAGAAACATAAATGTGAATTAGGTTCATGCCAGGTATTCTTGATCTATCAGGGATAGAAAGAGAAAAAAGACAGACAAACAAGAAAACAGAAACCCAGTTCAAGATTAAGTTCATAACACTATGTAAATGTGTAGCTATACATTCACGTTTCTTTAAAACAAGACAAAACAAGCATTAAAAAAACAAAAAACAAAAGCAGGCCAGTAGAACATTTCTATACCCAGATTTAAAATGTTAAACAGTTCCTTACAAGGAACGACTTAACAAATTTTTAATTTTAAGCATTTTCTTGGCACTTTTTAAAAAACATTAAAATTAAATTTTCAAAAAGTTAAAATACAGGAATGCAACCATCATTTAGAAAGGGTTATTTCTCAGCTAAATTATCTCAATTTTGTTTTAATAATAATCTACAGAAAAGCACCTTAAATGTATACATTACTATGGTGGTTACATTCATGCACTTTAACAAGTTTAACTGAAAATTTGCCTTATATTGTATAAAAAAAAAAAAAAAGCAAACAAAAGCACCACAACATAAGCAATTGATTTAGTGAGCTATTCTGGTCTATCTACCTGGTCAGCTGTAGCAAGAGTAAAGATGTGAAAAACAGCCGTACCTTCTGAAATTCATCAAATTTCTTCTGTAAAACTTCAACATGCTCAAGATCCTGACCGAATTCCTCTGATGTCACAAACGCTTCCTGCAGCAATAAATATTTGGGTCAGGCAAAAACAAAGCTACACAAAACATGCTCAACACATGCTCATTAAAACTTGAACAAATTAGCTGAAATTAGTCAGTATAAACTTCACTCAATGAATTGGAATTATGACTTTCTTTTTTAATATAAATGAATGATTATGAAATGAGCCACAGCAAAGATGCTCAAACCAAACCAAAAGATTTTAACTGACCTGACTTCCCTGAAACTGAAAACAAAACAAAATTAATTACAATAAACTAATCAACAAATATAATGTTAAGAATATTATCTAACCCAGTATGCACATGTACTGAAATTATTACTGGTTTGAAAATGTAATGAAAATAGTTTTTCTTTTAGCTTATACTTTGGTATAACTTCTCTCATTCAAATCAATTTAGATATTAAACAAAATTATACATGATAAAAATGCTTTAAATATTTAATGTAGACAATTTTATTACAACTATGCAATTGCTTAACTTTGTTTTTCACATGTGCTCAATGCATACAAACCATTTTATTAAACTCTTAAATTAAAGATTTATTTTTCGAATTTTAACGCAATGTTCTTAGTGAAAATTCTAATTTATACAAAGGCTATATAAATTTCATTAGTAAATTTAGTATTCTATAGTTGGCATTCGTAAATGCTATTTAAATATGAATAGCATCAGCAAGCCTGTAGCAGCTACAGGTTACTTTACCAACATTTGCAGTAACTTATCACTTACAATAAAGACAAAAACATTTTCCCTTTTCATAACAAAAAACTAATGAATACATCAGTATGTCAACATTGTCTTGACATAATCAGTGATAACCAATGTGATTTAATGAATTTACTGTTATTAATGTACTGTAAGCCATAGTCCAAGAAAAGCATAAATGTATATACAATTTTCTAAAAGTAAAATTAACTAAACTCAAATATATAAATTTATGAAACCTTTTATACGAGTAAAACAAACAGTAAAGAATGTTAAAGACAAGTAGCCTCCTAACAACGAATAAATGCTGTTTTTAAGAATTGGTACTCTCAAGAAACCATACAAATTTATATTTATATCAATATTTGAGACGCACACACAATTGGTGAGGGAAACCGTTACTGATATGCACAACACAGTTGATGCCATTAAAAATATTAAAAAATCCCCCCCCCCAGTTTCTAAATTTATTTTTAACCATCTTATGCATTTTAATATTAATTTTGGCAAAACTTAAAAAATTATAATTGTTTGTTTTAAATACACTTAAAAAATTGTATTTACAAATTTAGATTTATATAAAAAGTTTGCCAATATGAGGACAAGGTTTGTAAAGTTTAGTTTAAACTTCTGGTTTTCAAAAGGACAAATTTAATACCAGAATAAACTATATTTGCTCAATTCCAAGACTTTTTAATGAAAAACTAATTCAGGTAGTTTCTAAAAATTTGCAATTAGAAATTTAAGCTGTAATATTTACTTTTGTAGTAATAAATTCAAAATCTATGCAAAAAATCTCTAGTTTTACTTATTTAAATATATTTGCAATTTTAAAAAATACTACAAAGTAAATAATTTCAACAATTATTATTATTATTACACAAGTAAATATAAAATTAGTATTACTCGCTATAAATATTTACTAACTAGGGATACATGTTATATGTATATATGCTCACGTGTGTAACAATTAGCTATCTAAAAACGATACTCGGTATCAAATAACCTTATTTTTAGCTAATTACATTCAGAACTACTTTATTAAACTTTTTTTCATGAAATTTAAATCTACAAGTGTGCAAAATTTTGGGGCTGATACTAAGCCAATTACTTGTTTTCAATGCACCATTATTCAGTTTATTTTGAAGTAGTCTTGAGAAAACCTTTAAAAAAAATTAAGGTTTCATTATACAATCATTTCAAGCCTTATTTATATTTTAGAATAATTTTTACATTAAGATAAATAAAATATTTAAAAATTATACTACTAAAAAAACAAACAAGCTAAAGCAAACATTTCCAAGCCCTGTATGGTATTTTCATATGGGTTCATATTCCAGTCGAAGAGGACTGCTCATTGATCGAAATACTTTACCATTCAGGAAATGCAATAATTTACAAGCATTCAGACAATATCCAAGATGCCTGCACAAAATGCATCTACCAGATTAAATTAATAAATATTAAGTAATGGAATGAGTGAAATACCACAAATGACTTAGCACGCAGTTCAGTAATCCTAATTGGGGGGAGGTCAGAAAAAAAAAGGAAGGAAAATTTCAATTTATAGTGCAGAAAGTCAAAAATGTAGAAAGTAAATCATCTGACTATTGCGAGGGATGCCAATAGTGATTCAATTTCTTGAATCTCCCTGATGTCATTACTTTTGACACAGCCTGTTCTTACTTCAATAATCCACAATGGATGGCAAAGAATTATAGTTGTTTACCACTACAAACACTTTCATCTTCTCCCTGGTGCTGCCTGGCCCTTGCCTCCCTCTGGGTTTGCATGACATGGTGGAAGAAATCATCTGGTACTAGCTCACAGAAGAAATCCACTGCCCTCATGTTATCAGAGACATCAATCTTTGAGCTGACAGACTGCCAAAATGCTGGCAAGTGATCAGTAGCTGCAGACAACTCAAATTCCACTCGACAACCTCGATCTCCACTTCTGATGCACTCCTAGATGTTTCTCCATTGTTGTCTGACCAGCTAAATGAGGAGACCACCAAGGTATGACAATAGCTCCACATCACTAGAAAAGGATTCAGTGCTAGATTCCATCACATATCAAATAAAGTAACATGTGAATCACACTAGCAGCTTCTTTACCAGTAAAATCATTTCTGTGAAAAAACCCGAGCAATATAAATAGCCAGAGGAAGTGATAAAGTGGACCAGCACCCCCCCTGCATGTTTTATGTATATTGTGAAAAGTAATCACTAAATAATTCAGCAATACCTAACTGTTTTCAAGCAGTGTGCCCAGCCAGTTTCAACCATCTTGAACAAGAGAAATTTGAAAATTTTATGTAAGTGAAAGCTAATTAAAATTTTTCAGTGAAAACAAAATTGCTGCCTGAAATGAACTTGCAAAAGGTGATCTAAAAATGATCATAGCAAGGGCAGAAAAGGCTTTAATAATTTGTTTAATCACCACTGAACTCACAAGATTGTACACATCTTGGTATGGAGCAACAAAATCAGACAATCCAGCTGTAGTTGTAGGATGGTACACCATTCTTTGACCAGAGTCACTTCCAGCAGATCAAGAATGCCTCCCTAGGACATCCAAAACATGTAGATTTAAGTCCAGAGATCATGCAGACTACACAATGTAAGTATTGCTGTAGACCTGAAGTGCAGTATTGAATTATTGCACAATGCAGGCATCTTTATGGATGGCAATGCCTAAAGT
This sequence comes from Nautilus pompilius, assembly GCA_018389105.1. NCBI lineage: Eukaryota > Metazoa > Mollusca > Cephalopoda > Nautilida > Nautilidae > Nautilus > Nautilus pompilius. The sequence continues at coordinate 183,697 of JACATO010000656.1, read as the reverse complement.
TGAGACCTTGCCAATGAGCCAGAGGGATTACTACAGCCATAATGATCTTAACCCTGTATCTGACACCAGTCATGTCATGTCACGTCACCCACCACCAAATGACAAGATTAGTTCTTCAGCCAACTTGAATGCCAGAGCATACCACCGAGCTGCCTCAACCAAATCGATATGCTGAGTAATGACAGCATATCTATCATGACTACAGATGTTTCAGTGAAAAGAACACAGTATCAATGGTTCAACCTCCAGTTGTCACCTATTGTACATATAGCTGTAAATGGCACCATATTAAAAGGAATATGCAGCAATGGCATTCTAGACTGCATACCACCAGCATGAAGTCTGTTGTGAACTGTTGAAATTCTATGGTTGGTTGCTCATTGGAGGTCATTTCAGAGACATTGTGCTGTTGTAAACCTTGGGTGACCTTAAAGGTCCCTCCATGAACTGACCAGTCTGACAGTACTTTGTTTCCTAGAAATGACACTGCAATATGCATTGTACTGGGAAGCAACAGCACTCTAATCAAACCTCGTTTCATCATTCCAAGAGCTTGAGCCACCTCATTTTGTGCTAAATGCCTAATCATTCATAAAATGACTTAAGCCATTACCATTTCCTTTATAAACTAGTCATGTATGTGGTGTGTACAAGGATGTACACAGATTAGGAAGGAGTGATTTGCACTTAAGTTGCTAACATTGATCAGTTCAGAAGATGACTAACATGTAATATCACATTTGAGTTTTTGTTAATAAAAGGCCTCTTCAACCAGAATATGAATATGTTTGAATGTACCATACTTGCATTCCAAGCTTGGAAATACTCTCTCCAAAAAAAAAAAAAAAAAAAAAAAAAACAACCGCCATGTGCAATATTGAAGCCATGGTTCTTGAGCATACTTCTGAAAGCATGATATAAAATTTAAGCATGCCTCGCTAACAAATACCATCTTCTAATACAAAATCGATAGTGATCTATTCCGTCTAAAATTTGTTTTCTGTACAAATATTAGTACTTGCCTTGTCATTGATCCAAAACATCACTTCATCACATTCTCGCATGAATTGCACCAAACGAAGAGCTTGTTGCAGTTTCAGACCCTTCTCAGCTAGTTTTGACAGCAGTAGCTGCCATAGTTCATGTAACTTGTCCAGGCGTTCCTATAAAAAGGAAGCAGTAATGTAGTGAAAACATTAAAAAATCTGATTTAAATGTAAAAAAAAAGAAAGAAGCAAGTATATTTTTTGTGACCAGTACTACAGTATCTTTACAAGAAAAAAAAAAATAGAGTAATTTAAAAAGAAAATCGGAAAAACAAGATAACAGATTGAATGCCATCTTTCACCAATTAAGCACCTGTACTTATTTCTAAAGGTGTTCGAGTGAATTATCAGTTAACTGGAAAAGCTTTAACCAAGCAATTTCTGAATTTTTAATCAACAAAATACATATACAAAGTTTGTACCAGGAATGTCCAAATAAAACCTGGGTAGATACTATTACATTGATGCCGTTTCAACTGGGTTTCATCTGAATATCTTGTCTGGTGTTTTGTAAAAATAAAACTGAATACAAAATCAGAAAACACAACACTATCATATTAAGGAAATTTAAAAATCCAATTCCCAGATTATAACTAATTTAAAAATTCATTCTGCCATGCAACAACTACAGTACCCAATCTTTTATTCCTTGGACAAATTTCAGGTAGATATCTAAAGTTAAAAATAAATGCTAATATTTCATAATCAATAATTGATCAATTTGCATCAGTTTGTTTTTCTCAATTTAAGTTAGATAGCAATAAATACACCTAAGTGAAACTTGGCCATCTTTTACTTGTTTCAAATTTTTTATCTGGCTTTATTTCTGTAATAAAGAAAAAAAATTTAAAGCATTCATTTTTAAAAAGTATTTTATAAATGTATAAATAAATTGCCATAATGATTCTACAAACAATTTTTCACAATTTTACATTGAAGCTTTGAAAAAAATTTTAAACTGAAAGGTGTTAACATCACTCAATAGCTGCTGCGATCATCCCCACCACCAAAAAAAAGAGATAAAATAAGGAACAATGATTGTAGTTAAATGAGAACAGATATACAACAGTAATACAAGCTCATGTGATAATTGTATTATAGTCAAATAAAAATTTCAACACTGAAAACAAATGCCCAACTGTGTTAGAGAAAGTCACAGGTTGGTTCAGGTATTTTCAATTACCTTATTAGTCAAACTAACAAACATGTTTTGGTGATCTTCACCTATTACCACCATCATGACCTGTCAGTTAAGTATTCAGTGCAAATTTGACTAAGGATTTAGCCACTATGCCATCTATCCAATTGGTTATTACTTATTTGAATATTTAAACCTTCCTATCAGTTAACAAAAGTACCTAAATTCTAGGTGTACTTATATGTTGAGTTCCAGAGCCACGTGGGATTCTCTCTTCTAAGTCTTGCTGTTCATGATCAATGATGGAGCATCTTGTCCACTTGACAATGATCACGAGTTGTAAATGCAGACTATTCTAGCTGGCCAAGTTAATTACAATGATTTTTTTAATGTTACAGTACTTTTGTAAAGACTTTAATTTTGAATAAATGTTCCAAAGTTTTTTTAATATACAGAATTAACCTTTTGTTTGTCTGTTGTAGCTGCTGTTGATTTGTTTGATTCTATTGTCATTTTGATAAAATGTGCAGGATAACTATTTCTTACAAAGTTGAATATCAGATGTTTTTTAAAACATAGTTCCACAACATGAAATGTATTTTCTGTTCTCACTGAAAGGCATTTAACTGTTCTTTTCTTGACTCCCTGGTGGTGATTGGAATCAAATAGCAAGTAGTACTCAGCAAATTTCTTCTTGCTGTATATACTGGTAATCAGTTTAGCTTTATCCCTAGAAACCAGAACATTCAGGAAAAGCAATTGGTTTTTGCCTTCCATCTTTATAGTAAATTTGACAGCTAGGTGAATAACATTCTGTTTTAACTAGTCCAAATCTCCTTATATGGTGGCCACATGGGTGTCATCAACATATAGCTATTTCTTTAGCTTCTTATTAGCAATAGTTATTGATGATTCTAGGAAATATTTCCTGTAGATACTTGCAAGTATAGAGAAAAGGAATGAGCCCATAGATATTTCTTTAGTTTGTTTGTAAAAGTTATCCTGAAATTAAAATAAGTTGTTGTTACATAGGTTGTTAATTCCATGCTGCTTTCAATACTTAGACTTGTTCAAGTCTATTCTTGTGACAGTTAAGGCCAAATTAGATGAAACATTTGTGAACAGACTTTATTTCAAAGCTGATTAAGCGTATCTTCAGGTTCAACAATGGAGTTCCTAATGACATCTACAAAATCAGTTTTTATCTATGAAACACTATATCCAGCTAGCAGTTTGAATCTTCTGAGGACATTGCCAGAAGATAGCATCTTGACCTATTGCAACTTACAATGTGTCTCAGTGAATTGGTATCTTTATGAATTTTCAGGAGACCATATATTTAAGGGTTTGCCATAGGACTGAAATGTATGCTAAATTATTTCAGACATGTTGTTCTCAGATTTTTCTATGATATTCCTATTGGCTAAATTGTATGTTATATATATATATATATATATTTTTTTTTTTAAAAAAAGCATGCAGAACTTTCTTTTCCTCAAGTACAACATAGCTGATGTAATGGAAATATTGAAGTAAAGGTAATTTCAGAACATGCAATTTCAATAGCACATTTGTCCACGAGCAGTACTGATACTGTATCTCATGGAAGCCACTAGATATGCAAGTATTTCAAGCCATCATGAAATTGTTCATTCAAATGAGCAATGGCTTGAGACACTGAATTGATGATGTAATTGGCTCATTGTCTGAGCTTAGAATATGCTGAATTGGTACCAAATGTGTCTAGGTAAAAGATCGTGGATTATTGTCAACAACCAGTACTAAGTCTGAACCACTAGCAGATTTGCAATTCTGTTATGTAAATATCCACACGTACCTTAACAAACATAATCTACATTTAACTTCCAGAAGGAAACCTTGCTGATCCCAGGCCCAAATAGAGAGTTAGGGGCAGACCACCTGCTTCCATAAAACAATGCCATTGCAGAAAATTACATCACATGCATATCTTTTAACACACTTGTGCCAAAACTCATCCAAGGAGTAAACTCAATTAGACCTAGAAGTTATTGGAATGTCATGGAGAAGTGAAGGTAGCAGCACAGGACCATCTAAGATGGAAAATAGTGGTGAAAGCCCCAGGTTCTGCTGGAAATAGAAAGACTTAAGTTTCTACATTTGATGCAGGAACATCTGAACATTCTTTAAAAAATATTCAAAGTTAGTCATTAACAGGAATTGAAACTACATGTGAAATTTGAGCTTTATTAAGATTTCAAAGACATAGCATTGTGAATGTTTCCACCAAATTAAATGGCAAATTAATTGCACAAGGCCACATAACTTTAAAACTGTATCACTACTGCAAGGGTGAGTGATAAATAGATCATGACATGGATTATGATCAAGATTCCAATTGCAGAGAAACTAAATTGCAGACAATGTTGCAGAATTTCTAAGAAAAGCGCAGACAAAGTTGAAGGTTATCAATATGCTTGAGAACTGGACAAAGTGTAGTTCTCTCCAAAACCTGACCAACTAATTACAGAAAGGATCGGGGGGGGGGGGTCCACAATAAGCTCTGCAAAAGTTTGCCAGATCTCTCGAAAGCCCTAGCTAAAGAAGGAAAAGATCAAAACTGCAGATTGCAAGAGAGTAAAACAGTTGGTCAGAATGGGATGAATTCTAAAGCCAACCGTAAAGCAGGGAAAAGCATCTGTGGTTGTCTTGAGATGCACAAGTACAAATGTTTTGGGTTTGAATCCAGGTAAGGCTAGACAATAGAGCAGATTCTGCTCTGTTGGTAATACCTCCACAGTTCATATTCCAATAAAACAAGTATACTAGCCTAGTTGCCAACAAATACTTGCACTAAATGGAAGATTATGACACCCGAGCACTTAGGACCATCTATATCACAAGACACATCAAAATAATACATTGTGGTAAATCTTGCAGGTGGTTTCAAGACTTTTTCAGTTGCAGACTTTAGAAAATATAGTCATAAGCACCAGGAAAAGTTAAAACTGATAGTAAAGATGGCCATAAAATATTAGGCTAGTGCAATTAGTGAATTGAAAATATTTTTTTTGAACTAAGATGGCTTTAGTAAAGTTCTGGAATTCCATGAAGTTAAGCATTCAAAATGACACTTGTGTGTATATATGGTTATCATCACTGATTTTAAGATGTTGGAAAAAGCCAGGCACCAAATGCCTGTGCTTCAAAGTTTGTTAAGTTTATTAAACTCAAAATATTACAGATTTTAATGCAATATTTACTAGCCAACTTTTCCACTATATAAATAAGTGCTTTTGTTCAGGTTGCTAGTCCTTCCAATCATCATCTTTAAAATTGAATCTAAGAAAAATATCATCAAATATTACCTGAATAGTCTCCGAAGCAAAGTGCCCCTGACTGATCATTTCCTTGCCAACATTATCTAGAGCAACAATTGCATTGGCATGAGCAGCTACTTCAGCCTCAAAAGCCTGATGTTTCTGAATCTTGGCCTAAAATAAAATTATTTGTATGCACCAAAAGCTATAATATTGAAAAAAAAATTTTAATGTTGAACATTAGTTAAAAGTTAAGCAAAAACTACATTAATAGTGAAGTTAAAATCCTTAGATAACTTATTACTAAAATAAGTGGTAATATAAGCAGATTCTGCAGTTTTACATTAATACAGCTCTTAACAAAATTTCAACACCAATAATAAAAAAAAAGCACAATTTTGTTTTTATTCAAAGATATCTGTAACACACATCGTTACATTTGATTCTGAACTTGGATTTTCCTTTGATAATGATTAAATGTTATCTATTTTACCTACTTATTTCTTTATAATTCCAAGATCCAGGTCTGTTACTAATGTAACAGAGTTCATTTTTGAGTACATCTAAATGTGTGAAGTAACTTTTGGCTTATGCCAAGAACATAAGTAGCTAAATAAATGTCTGTAAAGTCAAATGCAAAAAAAATAAAAGGTTGATCTAAATCTCTGTACATTTAGAAAAATCCTATTAGTATAATTTATGGTACTTGTTGAATTCTAACAGTTTTACTAATTATTGTAGGTTTTAACATTACATATATATAAAAACTTCAAAAGGAAAGAAAGTTTCCAAACCGTATTTCTTCCTAACCTGTAAGTTGGTAGGATCCTTATAGCTTTCATCTGATGCTGTTTGGAGCTTCTCATAAATCCAGCTTTCCAATTCATCAGCATCTCTCTTAAAATATTGGTACCGTCGAGAGTCTTCTAATCTTTCCCTTCTATCTTTACATGATGTTTTGAAATTTGTATATCTTCCAAGAACTTCATCACGTCTCTCCTGAATATCCTCTGCTGTTTCTAAAATCTTTATTTCTCGAGGCTGGACCTCCGTCATCATTGAGAGCTTAAAAATAAAATATCTTTTGCAGATGACAAAAAATATAATTTCAACATAACTAATCCATTGTTTTACATTGGTCTATTACATACTAGGCAATGGTAAATATTTCTGGAGAGAAAAAACAAAACAATTAGTACTCAAAACTTCAACAAATGAATTGTCTAAATTCAAGTTAAATTCACACAACTGTCCCCTATTAAAAAAAAATAAATGGTTTAAAAAAAAAAACAACTTTCAAATGACTAAAGATATAATACCTAACAGACATATTTACAGATGATAAACAGTTGTGTCATTCTTTTCCAGATATACTAAATTTCACAATTTCCAGCTATACATCCAAATATTTTCATAGTTATATTACGGAAAGAAACAGATCATTATTGTTCACTAACCATGAATTCCAATTTCTACTTTGTGATCATGCGGTTTTTACATTTATTTAAGTCATGTAAATCTACATGTACGCACATTTTTATGTAGTGTAGTTGAAATCTAAATGTAACTGGTATATATTTTTTTAAAAAGTTGTGACTTGGAAACTAGCAATTCTTAAATTAAAAAAAAGAAAGAAAATACTTGGTTTTAAATGATTAAGGTGTTTAAATTAGCATAGTTCATGGTCACTGTCTACTAATTAGACATTTCATTTATTAAATATGCCCTCCAATTGGAAAAATTGAGATCTATTAAAAAAAAAAAAATCTATATTAATCAAACCAGGTGACATTATCTGAAGTATCAATCAATAATAGAAAGGAATACTACTACCATTGTTAAGACTAATTATGCACAGTCAGTCAGTCAGAGAGAGAGAGACTGTGTATGTGAAAGCAGTGCAGTATTTCAGTTTAAGTTCTTCTGCATCTCTACATAAGCAGGTCAAATACTTCCAGGCAAGAAGCTACTAGAATTAATTGTTATTAGGATGAAAACAAATTATTCTGAAAATAACTCGTGCAGAATCAACTCAATGTCTACACAAAAAATAATCAACTACTATGGATTGAATCATGACTATTGCTAAAAGTACACTATATGCTATGCTAATAATGATTGGTAGGCAAAATTTGCTACTTTATTTCAGATAACTTTTTTGTTTAAAACAATACACCTAAATTTTTTTTTTAGAAATAACACTAAGAATTTAGACAATGCTTAATTTAAATTGATACTTAAAAACTGCTATTTTAAAAATTGCTTTTAATTTTCAATGGTTAACATTAGATAAAATATAATGTATAAAATTTGAAATGTGCATTCTTCTTTAAATAAAATAAAATTCTAAGAGCTTAGCTCACATTTTTAAAACCACTTATTTTGTCCTTGCAAATCAAATTATTTTTACACTTAATTTTGTTAATCTTTAAGCTTTGCCTTAGTCCTTTGACTTCCCAACCTTCCTTGATACTAAAGGTCATTTAAAATGAGCTAAATATAAGACCGTTAACATACCACGGATGACGACAATCTGTTTTTTTTAAATAAAAAAAAATTCTTGATATTTTAATGCACTGGCTTTTATTTTAAGTCAGCAAGACTGATGTCAAAAGATGTCATGTACTTTATGGAATACACCACATTCTGATTTTCTATTCCTTCACTTGTAACTAATTAAATTCACATGTCATTATGCAGCATTCAAATATAGTTAGTAATTGCATTCTGCATAGGAATTTTGTAATATACGCCTTAATCGTACAGAACTATTCACACTAAAAAGAATCTAATCAATAACATTTTCCGGATAACTAAAATCCTAAACATCAAAATTTCACATACCTCTTTTCTTCAGAGATAATATATACAGAAAAAGGCAGTATAACCCAAAATAGATTAAGTATGCCAAAAGTAGAACAAGAATGGACACTGCAAACAGATCAGGATACTGGGATAGGAAAGGACATTTAAACATAGGCATGAAGGGACCTATTGAAGAATGTCTATCCCTCAACTGGTGTCTGCAACTACTCTTAATCAACAACCTCCACAAACCTAATCAATATTATCCACTCCACAGACAGACACGTCAGTGTTACCTTGGCAACTACTGTTCGCATTTTCTTTTCTGTAGTTATTATTCCTGGCAGGAGAAAATGCATTATAAATTCTCCTCTCAGACAGATCAATACACTATATAAAGTGAGAGCTGCATGCTAATTCTTAGGTGCATGCCTATGCAGTTATCTAGTACTACTGAAAGCTATGCAGACTTAAAATTACAGTTAGGAACAGAAAAATCCTTAAATTGCTTATTCTGACTTTTTTTTTTTTTTTTTTAAAGTCAGATAGAAATTGCTGACATTTAAAAATTTTTTTAGCTTTGCAAAAATTAATTGCAACGGATTTTTTGTAAAATTTAAATAAAGCTGTACACAGTTTTGAAAGTCTATATTTATGGAACCATAAGTAGAAAAATTAAACTTTAAAATCTGAAGCAATAAACAAATCTATATCATTTAACAGTAGTGTTAAGCATGTAAGGAATTCCTTTTAGAAAAAACAACAAGAAAATTTGTAGTTAACTATTTTTGATAGCACATCTATAACAAGTAAAAAAATTATATATAGTTAAAGGAACTATAGCACATCCAGTTGACATGAGACTTTTAACAATAGTGATCATTCCTCAGCATAAATTGCATTCTTTTAAACAACATTTAGATTTAAATACAGACATTAAAACAAACCCTGTTAAGCTATGAAACAAATGAGCAATATTTATTTACATCACATTCAATCTCATCTATTTTATTTTTAATTCTCCAGAAAATGAAGACAGCCAAGCTTCACAAAGCAGATATCACAATTTTTAAATCATTTATGCCAACATCACACTAGCTTTGCAAAATACAAATCTTTTTTTCAAGCAAAGGACTGCACATAAAATTTTCAAATACTTTATTTAGATCACTTTCTAAAGAACCAAATAAAATCAATAAATTAATACTGTCAGCAGATTGTTTTCCATGTATATTCTAATGGAGATTTAAGCAAGAGCTTGGATGCTGTTTCCTCAATTACTAACTGGTGCTGTGAGTTCAAACCACAGAATCTGTGGTTACAAAGTACCAGAAAAGAAATGATTTCAATAAATGAACATTTAATTAAGAAACAATTAATATATATCTATTTTCAATATCACCAAGATTTCATCAGAATCAGTTTTCATACTTTGGTCAAGCATTTTATTACAAAGCAAGTATCACAATTTTAAAAAGATATGTAACAAAACAAACAAGTAGCAGCAATCATTAAAATTTAAAATTTTTTTAAAAATGTCTAAATCTATGGTGAAAATAGTTAGCCTAACTGATCTATACCAGTATGTTTTGCATAATTGCAACACCACTATTCTAATAACTCAAACTAAGCAATAAACAGCAGCTCAAAATATGTCCAGCTAATAATATTATTTATTTATTTTATTATTACTTTTTTGAAGAATTTAGTGCAATTTCATTTCAGAGTAAATATATTAATATTTTTACTATGGAAAATTTTCCAAATTTCACAATTTGGTAAATCACCATTTATTTTTTTAAATAATGATTAGAGTATATTTAGCATACATTACAGATTAAATACTTACAGCACTATTACTGAAATAGTCTTCCAGGTTAGTTCAATGTTGATTCACAAAATAAAAACTATATTTTCCACACATAGTAAGTAGTAGGGGGGGGTTGGCTAAAAGCCTGTTGACAAGCATCCACCTGACTTTGTATAGTCGGTTTGTTATTGTTGTTCACTCTGCTGACTCCAGTTTCTACTTATGCATCAACAGTTTATATCTGGAAAACCATAGTGCTTCCTAATGAGCGCCATTTCTTGTTTATAAGCTGCATATTGTTAATAAACATTATAATACTAAAATCTTTTCTAGAAAAACCACAAAAAATGCATAAATGTATTTAAAAGTTTAAAACAAGATGACCTCAGGAAAATTGCTGATGGTAGATGAATCTTCTTTTTTGTTTAATCATAGAAGTAATCCATATTGTTTCCTAATAGAACTGCCAGCAGAGAAATATACATTTCTTGACTCTGAAGCCATATAATGATTCATTTGGTCTTTTTCCCTGATTAGTGTCAAACATCCTAATCATGCCATATAGGTAAAATGATTTCAAGAACAGATCAACTTCCCCAGATCTAAACCCAATACAAATGGTTGGGATACACTCTAGAATAGAATTTGTTTCTAAGTAGGAGCTGACAGGAGCTCCAGGCTAGCATTATACAGATGTAGGCTTGTATTCTACAAAAATCACAAGACTTTCCCTTTAACACGTACTGAAAAGTTATCAGTCGTGTTATCTGTCTATGGCAACCATAAGATATAATTTTAAATAAGAGTGACTGATACATTAAAATATAACTTAAAAAAATCTACAGACAATCATTAGTTGGATAAAAAAAAAAAAAGCATAATCATAAATCTGCTTAATATTATAATTTTTTGGGTCAATAACATCTTGATTACAGCAAAGGCAAACATGAATATAGCACCTACATTATGAAATACTTGAATTTTTAACTTATCATAGATATTCAGTGTTTTTCTTATAACCAAAAACAAAATATATATAGCTAACAATAATGCTGGGTATAAACTAAACTCACTCCTTAACATTACCACCAATGCAGAATCCATTCATTTAGTCACCACTGCAAGATGACTCATCTGAATTCACCGTTAGGCTTAAATCTAACAATCAGACTAATAGCAGAAAATTGTATCAGTATATTATTTAGACTAGCAGACAGAGACCCAACAAAAAATATATTAACAGTATCTTTTATGGAGTCCACATTAAAATTTAAGTGTTAAGCAATATTTAAATCAAGAAAAATTCAAAGTTGCATTTAAAAAAAAAATATATATTATATATATTCTATATATACACACACTATTACTAGGCTGGCAATCTTAGCTTCTTCAAAATAAAAAAGGAACATTTTTTATTATAATGCATAGCAAATATTTAATAGATTAATAATAAAGATAATACCAGTATTATTTTCACTGGCAGGTTGCTCGTGCTTTCTACATCATTTTTATTAATTCTGTTAATGGGGGTGGGATGCCTTCCAAACCTGGAATCTAACTCTTAGCTTCAAACCGAACATTTCAGCCAGAATCTTTTTTTTTTTTTTTTTAAATTCCTTTAAATTGGTAACTATGGCAACAGATCCCAAACGAAAAATAGAATAAAATTAAGATTTCCTGCGCGATCGAACGGCGACTCACTGTCGCCGCCTTGTTGCGAGGCGGGTACAGCGCTCAACCTACCACTGAACATAATAAGTATTGACATTTTAATAACAGAATTAGGCCATTTTTTAGATGGAGATCCTCGGGTATCGATAGACGTGAGAATGTAGCATCATCACAGGTAATAAAAGCAGGATTACTGAAAGCGGTGCTCGTTAAAATTTTCAACAGGTTTCTTAAGCGGGCATATGGGCCTCTCCCTCCGCAGAGCAACAAGCGCCCAGTTCTACCGAAGAGATCGGATGATGTCATCGCGAATACTGTAATACTAATAAGTTGGAAAGCGTACGGCCAGCAGCCATCCGAGGCCCATTTTTAGATGGCGCTCCACCCGACGATAAATGCAAGGTAGCAAACACGAATGAAATAAATGGAAACCGTGCCCCTAAACGCATTTATCCAGGTTCTCAGCATAACCCTTTAAAGTAAAAGAAAATGTCGAAAAGGATAGTAATAGATGGATGCGCTTTGCATAAACTCGTAATCTAGGCTGCCAATCTTGTTGGGTGTAACCGCGCTAGGTCGGGCTGCCTAAAAATAAATGTCGGCTGGAGACGCCGCGAACATTCCTTAGACGCCCAGCCAAACTACAAACCATTCGACGTCAATCAGACTTCAACATAAGCGAATTTTTCTCGGTTTACAAAATTCCAACAATTTATAAACCTTTTCGAGTAAAAAAGACGTAAATTTACCTCTTATCTGGGAGCAGACAATTTCCAATTAGCAGCAGCACCGAAACCTCGCACGACGACGGTATCAAGGCGAGCACTTCCAGCAATAGAGGATCGCTACTTTGGCTGAGCTAAAGTATATAGTAATGTATGCAAAACAATCAAATAAGCGATGCGATATTTTAAGAAAAAATGATTATTAACTTTGCACCAGTGAGGAAATGCCATTTAAAAAGAAACTACAAGTTTAATAATGAATTTGGATGCGCTAACCGTCATTGTAAACTAACATGATCTAACAGCAAATGATCACGTGACTTATGAATTATGTATGTGGGAATGAAATTCTCCAGTCAAAGGAACAGGTGTTTTTGGAATTTTTATGGTTTGCTAATTTCGCATTTACCGCTGACTGAAACAACGGTAATATAAATATGCGATGTAGATTCATCAAATTTTAATGCAAGTTGTATTTATTTTATGATGAAAAGCTAGATATTCCCTCTTGATCTTAAATATTTGTTACATTTACTTACTTGCTTAGTATGTATAAAAAAAAGAAGAAAATATCTATCTATTCATATATGTAGCATTGCCTTATATTGCAATTTTTATTTATTTATTTTTTTTATTTTAGTAATCTTGCTAACGGGAAATTATTCAAAGTTAAGACTGTCCTACAGTTTCAAATAATTTTAAAAAAATAGACACCACATGCGTGTGCAAAGCAAGGGAGATAACTTTTTAAAAAAATTTTGCTGAGCAATCGGAAATGGATGACTCTCGAAAATGTACAGTAAATACGTTCGTTTTCTTGGATTTAGAAAGCACTGGTTTGTATGGAATAGGTGATAAGCCTAGGATTACTGAAATTTTTCTCCAGTCTATTGGCAGGGCTGAGTTCCTGCATAATGACTTCTCATCGCAGCAAAGACGCGCACGGGTATTGAATTCACTACGACTCAGTATTTCTCCACGAAAGCCAATTACTCCTGCAGCAAGCATAATTACAGGTATTTGTAACTCCCTAAAAATGAACGGTGTCCCGAAATATGTTATTTTGTTTGCATGTATATGCCAATAAATATTTAATAAAAATATATTGCATTCATATTCCAACAGAACTTAAATTTTAAAGTTTGTTGAAAATCACGTGATTGATATTTTACGGTTAAAGATTTTTAAAAAATTAAACCGCGTACGGTCAGTCGACATTTAAATAAATTCTAAATATTCACTGCTGTAATTTGAAATCAATCAAAAAATTTTAAGCTTCAATGGACGTCTTCTGGAATTTGCTGACAATCTGCAGTTAATATACTGCTAATTTACTCTGGATCAGATGTTTAAATTCCACAATTTCGAAGTGTTTTCTTCTATTTCAAGGAAAGTAAATCAAATGGTTCAGATCGTGTTCAGCTAGATGTAAGGCTCTCTGAGCATTATTAAAGAAATATGCTATTTTCATAAATATTAAAGATATTTGAAACTTAAATCTGTGAATTTGTAATTTCACTTTCAGGCATTTTTGAGACCCCATTAGTGTCGTGTTGTATGATTTCTATAGGTAGCTTTCGTGGTTCTACGTCTAGTAGTTGCTGCTGATGTGGTATTGATGTAATGTCGTGGAGACTTCTTTACATAGGCTACTGTAAAGTTTCAGATCTGTGCAGATGTGCTGCCTGAAGCTTTCGCTATAAGATGGTTACAGATGAATGGGGGCTTGTATCTCGCAGTAATATTATTATTAGATATCTACATCAGTTGCCAAGGCAGGACAAGATGACCTTCAGAGGTTTTTTTTTAAAAGTAAGATCATCCTTTACGCGTGGCTTATATCTCACCTGTAAGATATTTAGACGTGTACATGCTTATTAACAAACTTTTTTTCAAAAATAAATGAAAGGTGTGTGTGTGTGTTAAAATCTTAGGTTTTAACTTTTAGCCATTCTCTTAAAATTTTCGTGCTGTTCAATTGAGTGAAATAATGACTAGTTGGACTTCTCTTTTTTCCCTGCAATTAAGAATAGTTTTGCTATCAAGCACTTAATTACGATTTTTAAAAAAAACTGACAACAGCTGACTATAACAACATTCTATTTACTTTATATTAGTAAGAACTATGAAATATCTGTTGTCATATGTAATAAAGAATAATTAGTAATAGAATTGTTTATGAGTATAAACTTATCAGCAGGTCTACTTAATAGTAGTAGTATTAATGTATTTTGCCATGAAATGAGTCTAATGTCCACATCTATTTGATCTTCTTTTCCCTAAACAGTTTCAAAGAAATCTAACTAAAAGTAAAATTAAGTTAGTTATCATCAATCATTTCAGTAACTCAATCAATTTCAAACTAGTTTTTATTAGAATTCATTTTAAATGCTTACGTTTTCTACTCAGTGTTAGCCCTATGTCCAACAATTAAAAAAAAAAAAGTATTGATTATTGAAATATTTAAATCTGAGAGCTTGTTATTTCTTTTTGTTTGTTTCCTAAAATCTTCAACCATTGCAAAATTGTTAACCACTTTTCTGGTCAGTAGCCATTTAATGTTTTGAATTTTTTTAAAAGGTGTTTTAAAAAACTAATTCATAATTTAAGATAAAATTTGATAGGTTCACATGGTATTTACAGGCCTGTTCAATGATGTTTTGGAAGATCAGGGACCCTTTGATACAGGTGTTGCAGAAACTATTCAGCTATTTCTAGCAAGATTGAAGAAACCAGTTTGTCTTCTTGCATATAATGGAAATAAGTTTGATTTCCCCCTCCTAAAGACAGAGTTGAACAGGGTGAATAGTGAACTGCAAAAAGATCTTCTTTGTGCTGATACATTAGAAGCATTCAAGCAGCTTGATGAGAAAGACCAATTGGCACAGAAAACTCCAGAAAAATTAGCAGAAAGGTCCAGAAAGTTAAAAAGTCATTCAAAACAAAAAGTCGGTGGGCAATCAAGAGATTTTTTAAACATTGTTGATAAAGAGTTAAGTCCCAGTGATTTCAGTTCTAGTGAAGTATGTAAATCCAAAATTAGGCGTAAACTCTGGAATGACGACATGCCAAAAACTCTGATAAGAGATCAAAAAGAGGCTAATACTGCACAGAATGGACCCCATGCTAGTGAACATGAAGGCAGTGGTTCCATGGAAAACAATTCATTATTACATACAAGTAATGTTGAATTACCAGGTTATGTTAAAACTACAGATGGTGATTGGTCATCATATGCCAGATACCAGACAAAAAGAAAAAATGATGACTATCAGATTTGTGTTAATGATATTTTGTCAGATGAACCTAATAGATACAGAGGTTACTCTGACTTCAAAAGTGACAATAAGAAATCAAGCAATAGACTGAGTGCAGTGACAGTTGCCAATAAACATACAAACAGTTGTGCGGAGATCCAGCTTTTAAAAGACGAGAATAAAGAGAAATCAGGAAATACATTGAAGAACTTCTCTTTAAAAGAGAATGCCAAAATAGATTTTATTTCAAACTTGGATATGAATTTAACTGAAGCAACTTATTCTAAAAAAATGTCTGTGGATCTCAAATGCCTTGATGAGAAAAGAAACAGCACACTTAATGAGTCACAGTGCAATAGAATTGTTCAAGATCCTCAGACTGACTGCTATGTTGATGATAAAAACCTGGTAACAACAGCAGAAGCTAACTCATCCTTTGAAAGTAATGAAAGTGATGAATTACTTGTCTCCACAGTGGACCAGCTTGAGGCTGAGATACAATCAAAGGATGTCTTTTCTTCTGCTGATTTTGATGAAATATATAACAGCACTGAGACCGAAGAGTGTTGTAGTCATTCGCAGCAGGTCAGGTTTGGTTCCTCATTGTCAAGTCAGCGTGAAAAGTTCTTTCCTCCTATCCAGTCCAGCTGTCTGATTAGTGACACGATCAAGATGCCACTTTCTTCCCCAGACTCAATGAAGCTGTCATATAAACTAAAAGAGGTTTACCGGCGAGAGTTTGGGACTTACCCCGCCTTCACTCATTGTGCTGAAGACGACACTCAAGTCATGATGCAGATAGCATATAAAAAAAACAAAAGCTTTGTTGCATGGTTGATCAGAACATCAGCGAGTTTTCATCAGTAAAAGTTATGTACAACTGAGATTTATGTAAAAAAAAAAAAAAAGAAAAGAAAAAAGGTTTTTTTTCTGTCCGTCTGTCTCTGACTGAACACCAGAATGTTAGAAGTAATTGAAAAAGATCAACAACACAGCCTTGGAGTACAGATCAGTAAATAGGACTAAAAGGGATATTATTCTTGTGATAAATTAAGAGTATACTCACGATATGCAATAATAATAATAATAATAATAAAATTACAATAAGTTATGGTACTAGCCAACCTTATGAGGAGTTCTTATACGGCTCTCATAATGTTTGAATTGTACAATAAATTAATTCAGAATCATGTGTGACACACTAATTGACAAACATCTAACTCAGAACCTTGAAGATTGATATATCAATTGAATTGAACATGATTTAGACGACTTTTCAAACTCAAGCATTTAGTGACTCTTTGGAGTTCTAATATATATGTATCATTAAATGTGATTTATCATTCCAAGTTGCTGTGCATAAACTTCTATTTAAAAAAAAAAATTCTTTGGTATGAATATGTTTAAGTGAGATGTCACCAGAAGTGTTTAATTTTTAATGAAACGAAAATCCACAAATACTTAGTACAGTTTTAAACTCTTACATAAAGTCTATATTATATTTTAGAGGGTATATATGAAACTGAAATATGCCTCATTTTACCAGTAATTAAAAAAAAAGTTTCCAAAATGCATTAGTATGAAAACTTAAACCTGTTCATATTCCTGCTTTTATCAAACACATTTTAGAATTATAATTTTATATATTAATTTTTCTAAAGTTTTTATTTACTTTCTTTTTCGTGTATTTAATATACAGTACTTAATTATAAACATTTGATAGTACAACTTTTGCATTTGATATTTAATGCAGTTGTGTGTGCAACTAGAATCTGGCTTCTAGCTGTTAGTTCAGAAGACCTGTCCACAATGCAATGCTAGGAAAACTCATGATGTGATCCTGATTATTGCTGATTGGTTCCAACAAAAGGCTCAAAATGTAGAGAAAGGCTTTAGAAGATAGAGGAATGGAAATCAACAGATACAAAATGCAAGGCATTGAGTGCAAGTTCAAAACAGAAGTACAAAGGGAGTACAAGACAGAAAAATAGGTAGTATCAACAAAGGGTAACAAACTTTATATAGCTGTGGTTGATGGTTCAGGAAAATGGAGGCATGGAAGCAGAAATTAAAAATCAATTGAAGTTGGCATGGGCAAACTGAAGAAAATGCAGTGGGTTTCTGTGTGATCAAAGGATGCCAAACAGACTGAAAGCAATGATATACGAGACAATAGTGAGACCAGCACTGGCTTACAGCGCAGAAACATGGCCAACATCATCAAAAGAAAAAAAGGTTTGATGAAAACAAGATAAGTTATATTGTGGTGGATGCAAGGAATGACAAGGTCAGGAGCAATTATATAAGGGATTTTGAAGGTAAAGGAAGTATTAAAAAAAAGGTGATGGAGAAGCAGCTAAAGTTGTTTGGACATGTACAGAGGAGAGATGAGTATCCATTGAGAAAAATGATGATGGAGCTACCAGGAAAAAAAAGAAAAAGAGGCAAACCAAAAACAAGGTGAATGCATTGGAAAGAAATGATACATGGAGCTGGAATAGAAGGATGTGATGGATGGAAGAGTATGGTGGGCAAGAGTGATGGACCATTGTACTGACACCAAATAGGGAGAAGAGCTGCGGGAAAAAGAAAGGTTCCAAACATTTGGCTATTGAATCAGTTTTGCAGATGAAATAATGTGCTCAAAGAAAATGAAATAGAAAACTTTGTCAAAAAGAAATTATCATAAAAGCTTAGCCAAAAAAAAAAAAAGTACAACAGCAAAAGAATTGACCTTCCATCTACTTTTGAAGATTGGCAACTTAATAATAGAGGCAGTTTAATTTTTGTAGTGTTATATTGTGGGTAGGTTTTCTAAATTATCAGCAGATAGAAACCAGATTCAGATTGATTGCATATACAGCTGCTGTAATTTTAATATTATGCAACAAACTAACAACTCTGGTAAAGTATAGGACCATATTGTTTTATGTAGTTTTTTGTTATTTATACAGTCAGATTAATACAGTATCAATTCTTTCCTTTTTACTTTTAATATATATGTAATGTCACTCACTCTAGCTTGGGTAACTCATAATTACTTACAAGCATAGAATGGAGATAGAACTTATGAGAACTTCCCTGATCAGTGGATTGCTCTGGGCAAACCCACTCAAAAGAGGCATACCACAAAATCCCACACCACCAGCTAGTGAGTCCTATTTATACATATTTTATAGACTATTCATCAACTATTTGTTCTAATATACCAAATAACTATTCACCTCAGTCATTTTACACAAAAAGTTGTTTTAAAATTTTTAATGCAATAGCAACATTACAGATGTAACCAAATCTGTGGATTCATTATCTTCCAATTTAGAATTAGCTGTTGCTAGAGCACTTTATAATTCCAAATTGCTGAACTTCAACTACAATCTCTGAAGCATCGATGGTTTCTGTACACTTGGTAACATTGTTGATATCTAAACATTCCATGAATTCCTTAGTTGAAAGGCCTTTTGGTACTGTGACTGATATCTTAGTAATCTGATGATTATCTGGTGTGAACCTAGCTTTATGAAAACAATTGACTGTGATGTTTTGCTAAAGAATTCAATGCAGTATCTGTAACTGAGTTAAGTACTTTTTGTCACAAGTAAAATGATGTGTTGTATATATGTTTTCAGTATCTCAAGCTACTGTAGACAGTTAACGCTAATGCTGGGATTTGAACTGCGGATCTCTAGTTGCTAACTTATGTATGCTACAGGTTAGCAACCGGAGATAGCTGGTTCAAATCCCTGTGTCAGCATTAGCTGTCTACGGTATCTTGAGATACTGAAAATACATATTGACAATGTTTTCTGTCTTCAAATCCCATATTTTGCACTACACATAAGCAGAAGGCAGTTCTATGGGCATAGTTGATGATGGTTATGAGGTGATTGACAGATCAGTAGTAGTGTGTATTCAGAGTTTGTATTACTCCTTAGTCACATGGCTGGATCCGTGGAGTAACTTTTTGACTATAAAAACCAGACTGATGTTGGAGAGTTTTGCATTTGGCTATACAGAGCATTAGATGCACAAGTAGCCCATGATGAAGCACAATAACAGGTAACCTGTGTAGACAATGCAACTTCTGCCCAGTACTCTGATTGTTAAAGTGAAGAAATCCAACCAGTCATGGGAAAATGGTGGGAGGAACTATAACTTGTACCTGGTCAGAGACGTTGATGGACAGATCTCTTCCCATGCTAATTCATGCATGGGTAGAAATGATCCAATAGTCCAGGACAATATAATGACAAAATCAGTCATGTAAACTCCATTGGTAGGACAAATTTGTTCAAGAATAGCATCTCCCTCTGGCGTCTCAAAAGGTGGTCATTCCATGCAGCCTAAGTTGTTGGTAATATGGCATTAAGTATCTTACACCTATGCCAGTTTTGGCAAATGTCTGGTACAGTCTCTATATCTCCATGCTGATAGGATGCTGAGGAGTCTTGTGACAAGTCCTACTTTACAAATTAGCAATTGTCTGTGGCAACATGAGTTGTCTAGGCAGTAATGCATCTGGGTTTTGGCTCCCCTGGATATGACTTATCAGCTCTCTCAGATTGAGACAAGTGCATATACAAGTTAAATTGTTTAAGCAAATCTCAGATAAAAGGTGTACTCTTGTTCTCAGTGGCAATCATGCTGGCCAGGAACATTCTTCCTTATGTACAGTAATTGCCTGTGAACTTGATCCACTAGAGTTGAACACAATAGCAATTTCTACAGTTGATAATCCAGCTACTGTTCCTCTGTTATACAGGCATCTTAATTTGCCCCCATTCCAGGAAATAGTGATTGGTTCCTTTGCTTTGATGAAGCTTTTTTGCTGTCTTAGTATTAAATATATTTGGGCATTATCAGAGTTGTGTTTTACTTGATTGTATGTGCCAGGAGCTATTCACCGCAACAAACTTGTTTTCTATCATCTGGATACATTTTAATTGATGCTTTGGGCACAATCTTAAATCCAGATATTCTGGTTGATTACCTTCTGTCATGCTGCCACTACAAACTCATCTACAGTAAAGTCTCTGAAGGATCAGGCACTTTATGCTTGCTTAAAGCAAGTTCTGCACTTACATGAATGCATCAGTAACCACACATTCTCTATGATGGCGAGAGATTGGATCTGGGAGTGCTTCATCTGGTTATATTAGGTTAAAAAAGTTTTGTCAGTGTTTTTACCGCAACAATGAGACTACGTACCGTTGCTGAATGTGAAGTTTATTAATCAGAGTAAGTTCCATTACAGTCAATACAGTTTTACCAAGTTACAAGCACATTTTATACTATTTTAAAAAATCTGGATTTCTGAAGTCTATAAACTGTTGGAAAGCAGTTTCAATTGCTGCTCAGTTGGAGAAGGATTTCATATGGAGGAAGCTGTCGAGGTGTTTGAAAAGGTGTTAGTCTGTGGGATAATAGGCTGGGTGAGTGATAACTTCGTACCCCAATGTGTTCAGCTTCTGAAGAGTCACTTTTTCAACATGAGGATGAGCATTGTCATGGAGTAGGTATTGGTCGCTTCAATTCACCAATGCCAGCTGTCCTCAGGAGAGTTTCTGATGAATGTTTAATTCACAACAGTACCTTTCAGCTGTGATGATTTTGCCGGGTTCAAGAAGTTATAGTAGATGATAACAGTTGCAGTCCACCAGACAGTGACCATGACCTTTGGGTGGAGGCTGGGTTTTGGAATGTGGTTAGGTGCCATGTCTCTATCAAGACACTGTGCAGATCATTTGCGATTGTTGTAAAGGATCCATTTTTCATCATGTAATGTTTTGCTCAAGAAATGGGTCATTTTTGTTTTTTATGACAAGTGAAGAGCAGATCTCCAATTGACTATTATTATTGTTTAACTTGTGAGGCACCCACTTGTCAAGCCTTTTCACCTTGCTGATTGCGTCAAGGAGCCAGGAAACAGTTGCAGTACTTACGTCAAGCTTTCCAGCAATTTCTCTCACTGTTTTTCTTGGATTGGTTTCAACTGAGGCTTTGTCATCACAGCTGGAAGGATGTCCGCTACGTTCCTTCGAAGTTCACATCTCCTGATCGAAACTGCAAGCCATCATTATACTGTGTGCCATTTGCTGTGTCCCCACCCCATGCTTGCTTAACATTACGAGTTGCCTTGCTTTGTGGCCTAGTTTGAACTTGTGAAGCAAAATTGCACAAAAAACTTTTCTATCCATGCTTCAGTCAGAACCCTGAAACAAATATCCATTTTATGATTTTTAAAGGGTAGGTTTTGCATAATGTATGCCAGAGCACACACTACAAAACAGTGTATAACTTATCTACATACACTTTCACAAGCATGCAAAATATGGACCCCAAATTAGCATAATATAAAAACTGACAACTTTTGTAACAACTTAATAGCAATATCTAGTGCTAATGTCTGCCATCTTAAAGTACTCTCAACCTAGTGATAAGCAGGCTGCAGTGGTCACTTTCCTTTTGAATATTTCTCACAATTCAGCAGAGCCTGATAGCGAGCCACCTAATCATATACTATTCATTGGTTGCTTGTGAGAGGTATGCAGAGTACTTTTCCTTGGGCATATACAGCATTGCCAGTGCAAGATATGGGTATTGATTGCTTTGCAAATTGCCATTTTTTCCAGCCTTTCGCTGTGACTGACTGTTGGTATGAAAGATAGTGAATTCATTGCAGCTCTCATAATCTGGACCCATGCCTTCTGACCAAGGAGGTTCTTGGCTATGATAGTATGTCTAATAAATCCTGTCATCGTTGTCAGGCACTCCAAAAACTTTACATGATGCCATTGGTACTTTTATTATGCAAAGAGTAAGCACATTAGCAACATGATAAGATTTGTAAGCTGCTGCTTGAGGAAGCAACCTGGCATTGTTGGTCCTTAGTCAGATTCTCTATATGTGATTGATAACAATTGGTTTATTTCTGATATGGTTATTTTGAAACCACAAAGGGTTCTTTTCAAACCTACCATTTATGCCTCAGTACATTTAAGAAAGCATACAAAGAGACTTTTTAGAAATATGAGCACTTATGTTCTAGACTGGAACAACAATTTCCTGGACAAATGGTGACTATCTATAGCTTTCCCCTAGGTTGTAGATGTGGTATAGCATCCTGTTCTTGACACCTTTTCAAATCCTGTTGTGCCACAGATTGCTATTCTATATATTATGTGACATCATGGTGGTTTCTACTGTCAATCAATATTCTTTGGGCTCTGGACTGGATTATTACTTTATACACAAGAAATACTTGGAGATAGCACTTATCTTGGCTCACCTGCCATATTTTATTTTCACTGTTTACTCAAAATATGTCAAACCCATCTGTAGAGGAGCTGTCCTCTTCAGAGAGTTATATTTCAGATGTTTACCTGGATTCATACACTCTGACCTGACTAATTGTTTAAATTATAAACTCTTTGATTCTTTTAAGGTCATTTGGTGGACAGCTGGCATATCCCCATGCCAACTACCTTCCACATCTACTGGATATTCCTTTCCAGACTTGACAATTGCCTCTTGTGTAGCAGAAATGAACGTCTCCTTGTTGGGACATTTCCATCAGTAACAATAAGTGGGTTTCACTTTGTAAACATTGATGAGTCCAACTATTTAAAACAAACCTACAGGTTTCAGATTAAACAACATGAAATAAATTGGCATAAACTAATGCACTTATTTACCCCTTGAAAAAATATTAATACATTTACCTGATGCATTCTTTGTGCTACATGGCAGGGAACAAAATTTAGTCTTTTTCCACCACTTCCCAAGGTACCATAGTTTGACCTACACCTAAAATTACCATGATTTTATAAAATTGGTGTGTAAAAACTGAAAATATTTACTGGTTTCGTTGTTTTGGGTTTAATTCATATATTACCAGATTCAATGAATTCAGGGTTGCAATAATGTGTTACAAAACCAAATATATCTCCTTTAAGTAGCTGGATTGCCACACATAGTTGTTTAACCCAGGTTGACATTAAATATCACATCACCCTAAACAGTTAATAATCAAAATTACTCCTTAATATGCTCATTTGTTCTTATACAGATTTCAGAAGTAAATTTTATGTCTTCTGAAACTTTTAGAATGGTTTATTAACAAAACATTTATTTTGTTAACATCATTTTTTCCTACACTTGTTATTTGACATCCTTAACTTTGTTTTTTTTTTTTTTTAAAGGAGCAAAACAGTTTTTTACTAATGTATTCTTTGCATGCTTATTACTTTCTAACAGCTTTCTTCATATTTATGCTATGTATGTATGGTCATTACTTTCTAACAGCTGAATTCCTGCTTTTTATCCAACTGTAGTATGAAGAGATGAGAAGTAAAAAATCTATGTAAATTCTTGCAAATAATAAAAGTTTCAACAATTTCTTATTTTTAAAAAAGTAGTTTTGATAAAAGCTGTTGAAAACCCATTGAATATCAAATATGTTTGCTTGTTTCATTACTATTCTCAGCTAAGAAACTGCACAAAGTTCTACAACTATATTCCACCCAGGAAATAATTTTTAAATATCTATGCAATATGCAGAATAAAGTTTCTATATATATTAAAACAAAAGTTATAAAAAGTTTTCAATTGGGAGTCACTTTTCAATCAGCCTGTAGTTCTTTTACTATGGTAATGATTATCAAATACACAAAAGCATGCAATCATTATACCAATCTATCACTAATTAATCCAACGTAAACATGATTATATTAATTAAGAATTGAAACATATGTGAACACAATCGCTGTTGGTTTAATGTGCATTTGTTTTATGAAAAGAAAAATTATTTATGATGCTAACAATTTTCACATTAGAAAAATATAAGACATGATTTTACATCCTTCGTTTGTTTATTTTTATTCAAGATTATATCTGAAAAGTTATTAATTAATAGAAACACCAATGAATGAATTGCTTATGTTAGATTGTGAAAGTAAAGCATAAAATAATTTTCAATGTCATTAGAATATTAATCTTTCTACCACTGGCTAGTAGTATGATGTCATGCTATAATAAACAACTGGATGTTACACATGGAATTATGGGAGGTATGAAATGTTGTAAATCAACAATATGTAATGCAAAGGTTTGTCTAAAGTAGCTGTGGTCATTTGTAGCATCCATTACAAAAATGTTTTTTATTAAACTGATTGAAATTCAAAGATTTCCATAATGAAAACATTCCTACAAAAACTAAATTGGAAATTTATTGCAGCATTCCTTTTTAATGCAGTCTTAATTTTCCAAGATTAAAGGGTCTGATATAACACAAGCAATCATAAAAGAGAAAGTGATGTCAGACATTACTCTTCTGGCTATAAATCACTGCTGGGAACCACGTAATTTCTCTCTTTTTATAGGTTAACTACAGATGAATTGATTAAGGTTACAGTATATCTATAAACTGTTCCATGCTTTTCTTCTAAAATAATTTTGTTTTTATTCATTTCATTCAACAATATCAATGATAAAATTACAAAATCTATACACATTATTATTATTATTGCTAATCAATAACAAAACAAATGATCTTAGTAAAAGTTACCCACGTTTTCACATTTTAAATTAATATACTAAAATTTTAATAAACTCAAATCTGCTTGCGTGAATAATTTTTCTTTATTTAAATTCCTGATATTTTTCATATATATGTAAAATTTGTTGAAAAAATTTTTTGCAAATATTAAAAATATTTTAAAACACCCTTACACAGTGCTTTATTGAACTAACTTGTATTTTCTGCAGATAGATGTCGATTCTCAGGGAGTAATAAAACTATGTTTTATTCATAAAGAATTTTTTAAAAAAACTGAAAACTAACAAAGAAAAATCATGAAATCAATAAATTTGAAGTAAAATAGATTGATGATGAAAAACAGAGAAAAAATATAAAAACGAACAAATGATAAATTGGGAAGTTACCGATACGTATTTAATTTTTTTCTATATTTTTTTTCTTTTTCTATTGTACGTCACATGGGTCTCGAAAACGTTTCTCATTGGCTGTCTTTTTATTAGTATTCACAGCGCCCTCTTTGGTATTTTAGGCACGCGATAGCTACTTAATTTTTAGTGTCGAAAGATGAATTTATAAATGTAAATATTTTAAAACAAAAAGTAATAGTTATAGTACAAATAGAAACAGTATAGCTCTGATTAGTTTAAATTATTTCATTTTCCGAACAAAACGACGGTAACTCATCAAAGAGAAATTGTAATTG
This sequence comes from Nautilus pompilius, assembly GCA_018389105.1. Lineage (NCBI taxonomy): Eukaryota > Metazoa > Mollusca > Cephalopoda > Nautilida > Nautilidae > Nautilus > Nautilus pompilius. The sequence continues at coordinate 157,705 of JACATO010000656.1, read as the reverse complement.
TAATATAGAAAGCGCGAGCTTCGATAGTTGCCGCCATATTGGTTGGACATTCGAGACAGCATGGACGGTCAGTCAGCATTTGCAGATGCTGTGGCGAGAGCACGGCAGGTAAGATCAGGATGCATGAATTATTTTTTTAGAAGTTATTGTAAATTTCATGGTTGAGTGAAAATTTGGTTATCGCGTTTGTTGAGACGGAGAAATGAAAATTTTCAATGGGCGTGCATGTGCGTGATACAATGCCGACGTACTATTCACTATACAAACCCATCAAAGGATTTTTCCTCTATTAATTCCCGTTTGTTAGTTGGTTTTCGGGTAATACCAGCAATCAGCTATTTAATAGAATTGAAGGAAAGAAACATAGGGGATCCCGGTAGATTAATTATTCTATTTGTTTGCACGAGTATGTGGGGTCTGTACAAAAACTGATCATGGCGTTTCCAGCATGTGATCTGAAAAAAGCGGGAACGCATATGTTGATATTGTTCTCAGAAAAATGGCTTTTAATCGGAATATATCTCGTTTATTATTCATTTTTTTCAATCAAAATATTTGTCGAAATCTTTTAAAATCGATATGATTAATTTATAAAAGTGAAATAGTTAGCTAATTACATTTTCGATTGCGTTAGTCCACGTTCTGTATTTATGTAGCTTATTTAATTGAGTATTGCTGGCCTTTTCAGTAGTATAGAAAAGTTTTAATTAGGTAACTGTGAAATTTAATCATATTTGTAAAGCCGCTTTTGAATAAACTTGCAAAAATCAGCTTAGAAGAATTAGAAATGGTGGGGGGACATTCTAACTTTAGATAAAGTATAATTTTATTTTTTTGTCCTACATTTTCTTTTTACCGACAGTCTTATTCGGTACCCTTTTGGTGGTTGAGATGATTTTAAAGTTTTTTAGCACGGATGTTGATGAGCCAGGTTTAACTGCGTATTTTGTTGATGCATGATTTCAAATGTCTGTGGAAAGAGAAAAATATTGTTTTGGGTTTGAATGCAATGAAGTGTCCCTAATGCACATGATACTGCATTTCTCATTCGCACTGGTGTACATTTCTAAATTGATGAAAAAATAGTTTCTCGAAAATTTTAACGTAGCAAAAATAACCCCTCATAGCATTATTTGAAGCAATTAGATCATTTTGAGTGTTTGTTTATATTTTTTAAAAATATATAAATAAACTGTTTACTTGTTACTTTTAATATATTAATCAATCTACAATTTTAAAATTTTTACGTGGGGTACATAAGTCAGGGTTGCAAAGACCTGTGTATGTATGAAAATAAAATCAGGCCAAATATTTGGATTAACAAAGAATGAATCCATTAAACTTTGATCAGAAGTTGAAGAGTGCACAAGGACCTTCTATGAAAAAGCAAAACAATTAACCCAAGTAGCCCATGTGTGACAGGGGACCAGACTCAGCCACTGCCATATGGAGTAAGCATTTTATGTTCAATGTAAACCTTCCATCCAGCTAGCTATCTGATTTTAGTGCCCACTATGTAATTAGTGTGCTAGAAGATTTGTACTTTATCATGTAGAATTAAACAAAAAAAAAGTAGAGGCTATAATATAGTAATGATTTTCTTCTCTCAAGCCTGAAATTTTTGTATGCTTTAACTTTTTAATTTAATACTGTAACGTAATTTAGTAAATCAATACATTTGAAATGTAATTTTTTGTATACTGTTGTTTTTTTTTTAAGTTAGACTAAACAACTTATGTGCGCATCCACAAAAATACAGAATTTTAAAAAAAAGGCATTGCATTTTTGTAAACGTGTGTACATTGTTGGATCCATTAATATTAAGAAATGTTTTCGTAGTTTTGTACTGTCATTCAAGAATGCTGCTACTTATCTACAACAGTTCCAACTAAGAGATTGGTCATTTTTATTTATGATGATAGATTTATCTTAAGGTTTGCTATTTGATTGGTTATTTTCAGCTAAACCAAAAAAAATTTATTAATATTTAACCTATTAATGCAAACTGTTCTAAAATTACTCATTTTGTAATAAAACCATGAGATAACATTAATTCACAATAATACTGTTGTGTGTCTCTGGACACTGACATTCACATCAACAGCCAAGTTGTAAAATGCCATAGAGACAATGAGATGCCCCAATGACCTAGGGACAAGTGAAAAAGATTGAAGAATCTTCCATTCTGTAAATGATTATGTAGCTTGGCATTTTATTTAGGAAGTCACCCTGATCTATTACCATGGGCTAAAAAAAAAATACATTATTCAAAATATTTTTTTAAAATATAAAATACTATTGTAATCATCCTGCTTTTTTTGCTTTATGTATTTAAAATTTTAAAAAATTATCTTTAAAATGGAATAAAAACTAGTCTAAATGTTAATCTTTGCACGTGAAAATATTAGAATTGCTTCCAGAAGATTAATGGTCAAAAGGACTGATATATTCATTTCATGATATTTTAAATTCAGTAATGACATGTTACTTGTGCATGTTTTGAACAATAAGATTGTATTCTACAAAACTAGTATTTTCCATGTTGTCATTTTTCTAAGTCTTACATTTCTCATGGTTCAAAACTTTTACATTAGCTGTTTAATGAATTTTATCTAATTGTGGTGGTTTGCTTACCTGCTCTTCTATTGGAATACAGCCTTCAGTGACTTTGTTCATTTGGTAGCCAAACCAAGTATATTTTTTCCCATCTTATGTACATTGCAGCATATATGAAACTTTAAAATTAGTAAAGCAAATATTGATTGAAAATGCTGGTACAGCTAAGCATTAACTCAGACTGTTCATGTGGTAAATGCTCATTAAATTCACAGAAAACAATTTTGGTAACTCCATCAAACTGCCAATTGGATTTGCTTAGAGCTGCTGAGTTTAAAATTTTCATTCAGTTTTGCTTCATAATTAATATTAGAAGTGAGCTTGAATACTACCATTAAATAAGTTTTTTATTCTATGGGAACTTTCTGATCTTGTTAGTAACATTCAGCAAACTCATTTTACTTTCACAGTGTCAAATGATGTAATATTACTGCAAAAGACTCTGCAACAAAATATGACTTGTTTTTTATTTTAAAAAAATACTTTCCTTTTAATGTGTGATGTTTTAATTTATGAGAAGAGTGTGGCGTATGTGGCAATGTTTCTTCAAGGAAAAACATTCCAAAATTCTGACAAAATATGCCCTTGACATCAAAAAAATTCAGTGAGCACTGACTTTTCACAAAAACTGTCAGTTTGGAATTTAGTAGGTTATGGTGACAGAAGTAACCTTCGCATAACACTTCCTATCTGAATTTTTTAACAAGTTACAGGGTTACATTATTTCTATATCTGTACTCATTAGACCTTGCACCTTATGATTTTGTGCTGTTCCCAGTATGAAAGGCCTTCTAAAAAGCTGTCATTTCGCAGACAGACCATTTACCGGTTAGCATTGAATGGGTTTGCCAAGAATGCTTATGGCCAGTGTTCCAACTTTACGAATGGAGGAAATCTGACAAACTTTTCAGGTCTTTGTAAGTTAACTTCTGTGCTAAGTTTACTTTTGAGGGCCAGTCCTGAAACAGTTTGATGGATTCTTGTACATAATAATTGTGGATGTTTCAATTAAATGAGAGAATTCATGATATGCATATATTTTATTTCTTGTGCTGATTTTATCTATATGCAATCATCATTTATAGTATGTTATCAGTATTATTTTCTTAACCTTTAGTTTATTATAAACAAAATTTACGGCTATTTGTCATCTCTTAATCAGCAAACTGATAATATTAACTTTATAATGAATGATTTCTGACCCTTTTTTTTTTTTTTACAATTAAATATCTATCAATATATGGTGAGGGGACTTCTTTTCTAGCCCACAAAACGTTTTAACCTAAAGGTGAGGTATGAGGTAGCCAGTGGGGGTCAATGGTCTTCTGATGAAACATTTTAAAAACCTTTTTATAAAAATTCTACTACCAAATTTATGAATTTGTTTGTTTTTCAGTTAATCTATTAAATTTGTTATGGATCAGTTAGTTTTAAATAGTATACTGCTGGTACAAGAAGAAAAATTGTCATTATTGTAGACATTTTTATCTAAAGATTATTGGTTAATGTATGACAGCTGTTTCTATACAGTAAGCTGTATTAAATACACTAAAATGATACATTTGACTTTTGTAATGTATAGTAACTCAATTGCTGAATGTTTGATGGTTTCATAATCTGGTGGAAGACCAGATGTTTTCTAATTGTAAGTTTTAATGGAGGGAAAATATTTTAAAGTTTATAGCTGTCAGCATGAATGTTATGTAGTTTGAGTATTATACATTAAAGAAAAATACTGCAAGTTGCTGAATAAAGAATAAAATCTTATTGTATTCATAATTCACCATATTTACAATTGACTTTGTAGTGAATGGCAATGAGGGTGATTAAAGCTTTTTAGGGCATTTTAAAAGAAAATGTTTAACTTAAAAGGCTTGTTTACAAGATGTCTGTTGCAGCAGATGCATGCCACTATAATGGGAAACATTGCTGAAAATAAAGGATATAATTTCTTTTGTGGTGCTTAAACAACTTGGTTGAAAGCATTTTTTAGTTAATGTAGAAGACTGCAGTTCTATGACTATAACAATGTTTCTCAGTGTAGAGATTTGATATTATCCCATTAAAAATTATACACATTTTTGTATACAAATCATATGCAAACCATTTTAAATACAATGAATAGAAATATTGTAGTACTTTGCTGTTTGTATGTAGTTAAGTCATGATATTTTTTTGAAAAGTAATATCTTTCTATAACTGTTACTCTTGTTTAGATAAAACTGGTGTACAATCAAGAGATACTTGTAGAGCTAATGATATAATAATTGATTAAATCTGACATTTCTTGATTCCAGTTCCTTTTTTTTTTCCTTTGCTGTAGATAGTTATATGCAAAACTCTGATCTTTCTTCTGATCTAACCATTTCATATTGATTACAAATTTCACATGGGAATGTTGGAACTAGGAGTTGGTAAGGCAGAGCAGGTGCAGAATAAACATGCAATTCTTTGCATCCAATTTTCCTGTATTTTGATATGACTGCTTTATTGTGAATGTTAACACAATTTTCATACAGTAAGCCTGAGCTTTAAAAAGTCTTTCTATGGCTGGAAAAGATTTATTTAAAAAAAATTTTTTTTAAAATTTACACTAGTATGTGTTATTTACAGATTGCTGCCAAAATCAACCAACCAACTGGTGATGCTGGTCAGGGTGTGAAAAGACCATTTGAGGATGGACCAAGTTTCAGTATGTACAAATTTTAATCTTGATGAATTATCGTGTATAGCAGCTTGGTAATTAAGTCCTGATTTCTAAACAAGTTCTAAGCCTTTTGTGATGAGTCTTTTCCACCATTTGGGTCTGTGGCAGTTTTGACTGGTACTGACTGACTAATCAATAGTGTATTTTTAAAAAAATGTAAATTTATAGGTTGATTTTTCTAGATAGATAAAGAAAACCTTAAATATTTTAATAGATAGCTTTTTTAAGTTATTAAAAATGTAATGAATTTGGTTGAACAGTGCAAATGCAAAATGTAAATGTGACCAACAATAAAGAAAAAGCTCCAACTTATATTACAAAGCATTCTTAAAAATTAAAGTAAAACAAAGGCTAAATAGTGATCCTTCCACAACGTTAATTTTAACTTATCTGGTTGGTAAAATTAATCACCAGAGAAGTCTGCTTTCTTTGTTTTTCTGATTAAGGCAGGAAAATGTATTTTCATTACATTTATTTTTATGTATAAGTGAATTCAGTTCCTTAACTTATAAGCAAACCAATAGGGTGCCAAACAAAATACATCAAATTACTGAGAAAGTGCCTCTTATAGATCTAGTTCTTGGAGGGAAATCAAACAAAAAAAAAAAAAAGAATTTAGAGAAACAAGTTTTCCCCTTAAGAACAGGGTGTAATTGTTTAATGAACAAGCTTGAAATTCTAGAATCCTTTAAATCCATATACAATGTTGCCAGTATCTTGATGTCATTAAAATGTATTGTTTGTAAGGGTCAAATTTATATTTAAAACTAATTTGAGTGCTTTAACATGTAGCCTGATTGGCACTATCAATGGACTTCAAAAATAATTTTATTATACCCCTTGTATGTGTTCCAGTCTTAATTATTGAGCATATTGTGAAATATATTGTATGATCATTCTTAGTAAAATCTAATATAAGATTGGCAAAAGTTTCAGAAATTAATTAGTAATTCTCTCTTGAAAAGTTCATGTCATCACTGGTTTGTAATACAAAAACAGTAAATTAGTATTCTTGGTTATTTAGATGTGAACTTGCATATGTTATACACTAATTATTATGTTGTTAGTCAATACTGGAGTTATTAAAACTTTTCTAAAATCCAAAAATGTTAGCATGCAGCTTTTGGGTGGGTGTCTTTCACATGCTGTTCAAACATGGCTGGAAATTAAGTGTTCTTGCATGATCTACCCATTAAATTTAATACTTTTTTCCTGGAAAACCAAGATTTGGAAACTTAGTATGTTTGTATTTTAAAAGTACAATTTAAAGATTCATGTTTTGTCTAATAGAATTTTACTGCTGCTTTAACATTTTTAATGAAAGATAAAGAAACTTTAAAAGGTATCCCAATTTTAGTTTGAAAATTTAAAAATTAGTGTAGTGTGCATCTATATTTGTATCACAACTTCCATAGAAACTACTTAAAGAAAGAATACCACAACATAGCAAGTGTAGCAGTTCCAATTAAATGGAATATTTTCTTAGCAATCTATATTGAGATGATAGATATTTCTAAAATTAAAAACTTTCAGTGTGTTACATAATTTCAGGTTGGTGCACAAATTCCTGAATGTTTGCTTGGACTGGTTCTAGTTTTATTGTTTCTAATAAATTTTTGTTGAAGCATCTGCACTGACTTCCCTATATTAAACTACTATAACATCTCAGGTTTTGAAAATGCTTTGTTGTCATGGATGTTTTAAATTTTTGATTTTCAGTTTAGTAGAGAACAGTGCAAAATGTATATGCCTGCAGTATACATAAGCAACTGTTGTATTTTGTTGCTGAAATGATTTAAACTAATTAATTCAGAATCTTAATTGTATTTCAGTATCTTAACTGGCATAGTACTTTCAAATTTTTGGATATTTATTTTTACTTTAGTGAATAGTGCATTTAACTACTTTAATAATAAATATTAGGTGACCATAAAGTTAGTTCTTGCAGTCTGTTGCTTGTAGCTTCCAAACTAACATGTTAATAGAAATGAATGTATATATACAGGCAGTGGTGGGAATGCATTTGCAGATTTGTATGGGGGGTCACTTGTTTTTTGCCTTTCTATATAAGGTTCCAGAGTTGTCAGATGTGTTGATTTCTTAAGATTATAGCACTTATGAGGTATTTCTATAGCAGTGAAAATAATGGCCCACGATGTCCATAAATTTGAGGAGACTGGCTGGTGCAATCTCCCACAACTTGGGGCAGTTGTTGCAGAAATCAGGGTATAGTAAGAAATTAGGGCAGTCCTCATCTGGCCTACACCAGGAAATTGAAATGGGATGCACAAGATTTCAAAGTTGTTTTTACTGAAGATGTAAAGACTGCGGGAGTTTCTGCTACCACAGAGAGAAGTGATCAGATTTATAACAATTTAAACCAAATCAGCAAAATGTTAATAAAATTGTTTTAGTAAATTGGTTAGTGACTCTATTTTCTGTCATGCATATAATCTCACAAGGCAAAATAAAAAAAAATAAATTTCGTATGTTTTTCATCTAAATAACACATTATGGTCTAGGAGTTATCAGCTGACTGCAGGAAAGTAACTTTATGATCATTCAGTATTTATAAAATTAAAACTACTGTGTGGTGTGTGTGTGTGTGTTAAAACTGCTTTGAAGGCTTCTGATAACTTTCAATGAGATTAATTTTCATTTTGATTTTAAAAAGTTTTCTAATATTAGATGGTTTAAAAAACATTCTAATGCTAAATAAACATTGGAAGTTGGTAATGTGCTAGCTTTATTAAAAGAACAGCTTGGTTTTTAATGTACACTTACATTTGAGTTTCATTTAATTTCTTTAGATTTTTGGTTATTACAACATTTTCCTGAAAGACCATGTATTTAATAAAGAATGATCATATTGAAAAAATTTTCTCAAGACATTGATGCCTTTTAGTTCTAGTGAATATTGTTTTAATAATCCATATTTGAGAGAGAATGTTTTTGAAAATGATTTTTCAACAAATTCAGTATTGTGTTAATGATTGTTTTCACCAGGTTTAACAAAGATCGTAGTATAGAGCAGCAAAAAAGCTTAAGAGACGAGAAATAACAAAGTACTCTAATGCAAGCTTTGGTGTGGTCAGCTATACTCTAAATGCAATGTGTTCAGAATAAAGCATGTCAGACTTTTTCAAACTCCATCGAAACAACTAGGTATATGATAAATTTGGCTTTTAGTAAAGGTTTTTTTTTTTGTAACATTTCCTTAGGTTAACATTAAAGTGAGCTGCTCCAGCTTTGAGAAAATGTTCGTAACTGTCAGCCCTACCCCATATCAATTTTTCTTTATGGTTATGTGAGGCATGCAAAGCTAAAACCTAGTTATAGAATTTACAAGGCCACAGTGTTGCTTTTGTGTGTTTGCATTACTGGCCATTGAGTCTGTTAATGAGATAGGCTATCATCTTGATCAATGGTGTGTTCCATAGGGCTAAGGTGTATAGGAAATAAGCTGCTTGCTTTCTCTTCCAAGCAATTGTTCTCCAGGTATTTTGGTTGTGCAGCCTTTCTACTAAAGGTACCTCTCAATTTGCAGGATAACAATACCTTGTAGAATGGGAAGTAGTTTTTGGAAGCAGCAGCACAAGCTGCTGAATTCAGGCATGCATCTTTTAGGTTGGTCTTCCCATGCAGTCACTATTTAACTGTTGGATTTAAAACAGGTAAATTGAAGTATACAACCAGTCCCCAACCTGTGCAATGGTTCAGGTCCTCAATTCTATACATAAGTTAAATTTTACGTAATCATGGGTGATGTAAAATCCTGTAAATAGACATTGGTGGTGTTAGTATGATAGTTGGTTAAGTCTAGTGCATTTTTTTTTTACATAAAACCATTAATATGAAGTACATAAAATATAAATCAAAATATAATTTTATGATGAATATCACATATCTTAATTCCTAGTGCTGGCTTGCTCATGTAAATGGGTGGTGGTAGTATGCTGGCTAATTAATTAATACTAGAAGTGGAGGGTGATGCAACAGTCTTGAGGAGTTGATGAGGATGTAGGTATGTTTTGGTGGCTGTTCAACCTTTTTTATAAGCCCGTTGAGAGTTGAGTGCACAGCAGCTTCCTCTCTTTGCATAGATAGCCTTGTAACAAGACAGAGATCATCATGGTTGGCTCTGTTGACATTGTTGAATCTGGCGGCATTAGGGTCCATCCATGCAACCTTCTGGGCCTCCCAGCAGCTCTATCAATTCCTTATTTGTCAGTTCTTCACCATGTGAATCGAGATTTTCAACATCTCCAGTATTACACAAGGTCCAGTTGATGAGAAAAATTGAGGACTTTAGTAGTTTCTTTCCCAACTGTATCCTTGAACCCTTGAAAGTTGTTGACAAATTGAGGACACAGGTTCTTCCAAACACCATTCAATTTTGTTAGCCTGATCTCATCCCAGACTGTTACAATGTTTTTGTATTGTAGATTGTAGCCCTTCCAGAAATCCTTCAAGGTTCTGCCATTCCCTGTCTAGCTCGGATAACTTGAGCAAATGTCCTGCATGGATAGTACACCTTGAAGGTTGCTATAGCCCCCTGATCCATTGGTTGCAGCACTGAGATTGTTTGGTGGCAGAAATGCAACTTTGATGTTGGGATGCAAATCATCCAACTGGAGGATGACCAGAGCATCGTCAAAGATCAGCAGGATTTTGAAGGGGATTGCTTTGGCCTGGCAATAGTCCTTCAACTGAGTGATGAAACTGCCAAAAATATGCATCAAATATGACAACTGTAACCCAGGCCTTTGGGTTTGACATCCATACAACTGGAGAGAACACTTGTGAATGTGCTTCAGCGCCTGTGGATTTTCGCTGTTGTACATGAGCGGAGGATTCAACTTGCAATCCCTCTCCTATTACCACCAAGGAGCAGACTATCCTTAGTCACCTTAAAATCTGGCATTTTTTTCTTCAGCAATGTATGTATGGTCAGGTGTTCTTTTCCGAAATAAGCCAGTTTCATCAACATTAAACTTGCTCCATCAAATAACTACCCTCCTTAATTACGTTAGCCAGCACTTTTGGAAACTACTATGCGGCCACTGTATCAGCACTAGCAGCCTCACCACTCATTCCTATGTTATGGACTTTAAACCAACTGAACCATCCATTACTCGCAACAAAACTTTCCTGTTTTACCCGTCTTCATCTTCAAGTCTCTGAATCAATTTGTCTTGATTGTCAGAAGGCTAAGTGGTATGTGCATTGTTGATTTTGATTCTTGACCCACACAGCAACTTCTCCTCCTTCGCTAATGCACCAGAACGTACCTTAGTAATGAGTTTTCATAGGTGGTGATCTTTCACTGTGATGCAGAAAAACCCAGAGCATATGCAAGAGAAGTTAAGGATTCACTGCTCATGCTTCTGTACCATATTATATCTTTTCAAGACTGTTGTTTTTTCGTAGCAGTAGCACCTTTAGAATCACTGTTGTTTCTTGGCCATGATTAAAAGGGTAAAACCTGCAAGAATAAAAAAACACTAAATGCATTGCAACAGATGTTGCACATGTAATCAGGAGTAGGAACAGTGGCTCATGATAAAGGAAGTGACCAGCTGCAATATCCACTGCACAGCAGCCACAACCCTCCTATTAGTTGGCAAGTAGGTTCCTCACAAATTGTATTTTTTGGCATGGCATTTTTTTAAAAATTAATTTTAGATCTTACATAAAGTTTGGGATTGCTGTATATTCAGGCTTCCATGCCAGGTGTGGGAACTGTAAGAAAACTTGGAATTTGTACTCCCTGGGGAACAAAATAGTTCTTTTAACTGTTTTGTTGTATGTTTTGTCATGGATTGGGATGGTTTATGTAAGCAGTGTATGACTGGTGCATAGCCTTCCAGGCTGTTAAAACCATTCCTGATAAAGTTAAGGTTATGCATACAGCAATTTGATAATTCCAGGTCTCTGGCAATCTGATTTTGACCACTGAATTCTCAATTATGCAACCTTAAGTAAATGAATATACCATGCATCAGCTGTTCACAACATAATGTAGCCACTACACAATCTTGGTTATCCTCTGAGTACAGTAATATTATCAAAAGGAGTAGGTAAAATAAGATGTTGCACTGTTTCAGGAGGTAGATTTTGATATAGTAAAGCACTGTAAAGTATCTTAAATTTTGTATGAAATAAAACTTGATTTTTTAAAAATCAGTTAATATTATCAGTTTCATATTTTTTACAAAACAGTTGGGCATATTTCATGTATACTGTGAACATTTTAAATGTTGCTCTTTAATGCCAGAATAAATTATATGAAGAGAGTGTTAGATAAAAAGCCATGACCATTGCATTTTCTTTTTCTTTCCTTTTTTTTGATACTTTTTAGCACTTGCATTTATTAAAAGATTTTTTTTATTCACGAAAGGCAGGTGTTATTTTTTAAGTCTATAGTAGCATTTATAAAACCAATAAGACCAACTTTATTACAGTCATATGTATGTGAAAAGCATTAAAAGTAAGTAAGTTTGTTTGTTTGTTCCTAATATTTCTAGCAAAGGCATAATCACTTTTTGCAGTAATAACATTTGGAGTGCCCAATTATGATCAATCTGTTGCCTACATTTCATATGGGTTTTGCTAGCAGAGATTCTTGATTTATACTTTACTATCAGTTGATTTTAAACCATTAAAAATATTAGCCATTTATTCTAAATGCAAATTTTTAAAAAGCTTCTAAAAAGAATTTCTATTAAGACAAAAGCAATGAAAGTTGAAGATAAAAGTATTGAAAATTAGTTTGTAAATTTTCTAGATTAAGTTAAATTTTAATCTGAACATTTAAAAGGCAACCAGAACGAAGACCCAAATAACAAAACTTTCTTTTCAACATAGATTTTGCCACAGTACCCCATTCTTGATTTCTGCATAGTGATGGACATTTAAAAAAATTTTTTTAAAAATTACTTTCATTTTGTTTTCACTTTGTACCAGATGTTTTAATATCTAACTTAAAATGAAAAGGAACATTAAAAAGTGGAAGCCCATTTATTGTTGAATTTATGTAAAGATAAACCTTTGTTTTTTAGTATTTCAATTGTGTAGGGTATTGTGTGGGTTCAGATTGTTTTGTGCAACCTCTGCTTCCTGCATTTCCTGACTTGTTCTAAATAATATTGATGCTTTTTCCCTATTTGTTTCAGAAATGAATGTTATATGTACCAAAATGGATTGAATGTTGGAAGCAGGATATTGATACTGCTATATACATTTTTCACAAACCCTACTTAAAGCTTAACTGAAAAACCTGACATTGAATATAAAAAACTTAAAATTTGCAATTATTCTGTAGATTACATTTAGGGCAATAAAAATGGTGGTCTACAGTATGTAATTATATTGCCTTTACTAAGCCCCATTTCACATGGCACACCTATGTTCCCATCATCAAATCCTATCGGGTACTCCAAATTTGTAATGGATGCAAATGGTGGTTTGCTATTGGCTAATCTTGGAAGGAAAAGACTACTATAGTTATTTTTGGAATATACTTACCTGTGTAAATTTTCTAAACATTTCCTAATTTATCTATATAATAGATGCAGTTTTCTATTTTAAAATTTTATTTTTTTATTTTTTCTTATTTGTTAAATATGGAAACACCAATTTCCAGACATATTCAGGTAAAATATTGTATTGGTTCTTGGCAGGTGAACCAGATGCAAAGAAGACACCTGCTGCAATAAATGATCGTAAGTTTCTTTTTCTTTTTAGTCTGTTAATGGGATATATATATATATATATATAATATATATATATACACATACATACATACACACACTTTTTTTTTTTCTATTTGTAAGTTTTAAGGGAAGTTAAAAAAAGTTACCTATGCTTGTTGGTTAAAAAAAAAAAACAAACTTCATTTCATTTTATTTTATTTTTTTATTTTTTGACTTTTGTTGACTTTTCAAAGTTGGTGTTGGTTGTGTGCCATGTGAAGTGGTCATTTATTATGTAAAAAAAATTTTTTTTTTTTTTAAAAAGTTTAAAGGAAAATAAGTTTATTATTACAGTGGGTTGATTGTGGAAAGTTGCACAGGCTATTTTATTTTGTCACAGTTGCTCAGTTGACAGTACTTTTTATGATCCAAAATGCTGCTGCTGCTGCTGTTTTTTTTTTTTTTTTAAGAAATTTTTCGAAATGCAGATAATTTTCTTGTGGAATGTACTAAGATTTTATGTAACAATTTTTGGGGAAATACTTTTTAACAGAAAGATTAAAGTACATTTGTGACACTCAAAATACCAAATTAGGTCCTCATAACAGTAATTTCTGTTAAATGTTTGATTACATTTGCCAATTGTTTTGAAAATACACACACTAGTGTGGGGTATCAAGAGAGCTTTTCAGCATTCTCCATGACCTAAGATGCATAGTTTCCTTCCCCTCTTTTTATCAGTTACTTTATTTTCTACATTACTTGATGAAAATGTTTATTTGTAGTTTATATAAAATGAAATTTTCGTCTGGTATAAGATCTGTTTTTTTAAAAAAAATCTGGTGGTTATTTAGTTTTTCAGTTAATATAGGTGGCCAAATGAAACTGAAAATCTACTTTTAGGTACAGCTAATAATACCTCCAATGGCGTTTACATGTAATAGTTTGGACAGTAGGGTATTGAAAAATTTTCATTGAAATTTTTTATAAAATAAATTTACTATATTTCACTTCACTTTAAAACACTTTTTTGAAGTATGATAAAGTGAAAATTAGATTGCCCAGGTGTTGACATTACCGTGTGTGTGTGTGTGTAAAAATTGGAACTAGATTAAGTGGAAAATCCAGCATGTGTTAGATCAATCAGCAGGCATTAATGAATAGTGATGGTAGAAATTTAGATGGTTTTGACTGGAAGTAAAAAAAATTAGCATATCGAGTTCATGTTTGATTATATTTGAAAATTTGATGAAGCTGGACTTGCTTTTTACATGTGCAAAGATAATTTGTGTTATGACTTATGGAGCAAAAAAGACTTGGAAGCACATGTCAAATCATCAAAATGTGAAGCCTAGAATTTTGAAGACCAAATAGTTTGCAAAGCTTTGTTTTTAGCTTCAAATGCTAAGGTGGAAGGTTTCATCCATTGTTTAGAGTTCATATTTTAGTGGTACAGGCAAATTTCCTAATACAGGTAAGCTCTTGTTACTATTAATTTCCAATTTGTCATAAAACTTCTGGAAATAATTAGAAATATTTTTTAAAATTATTTTGCATTTATCAAAATGATTTTGTCAGCACTTGTAAATGAAGATTCACTCACTCAAATCCTCCAATTGCAAGAGCGCATATTTGAAATAGAATTCTTAATGGATTAAATGCTGTATATTTAAAAGAAAAGAGTTTCAATGGATATATATGTATGTATGTATATATATTGTAGGTGGTATTCCCACCTAGAATACTGAATTCTCTTAACATTATTAAATATCATTGCATATAGTTGGCTGCTAATTTTAATATATTTGTAGCCAACTTTTACAGTGCTCACATACACTACTTGGTTACAGTCAAGAAGTTGGTGTCAAATTCTTTTATTTAGCTATCAAAATTAAACCTAAACGTTGAAATCAAAGTCATTATACATTGTTTTATTTTTCAGTGAACCATACAGTGTAGCACCCAATGTTTAAGGTGCTGAAAACTTGTGGTATAGAGCAGTCTGCACCTAACAGTAGTTTTATGGATAGAAAATGACATGCTGAAGCAATGGTGGTGGTGGTTTTTTTTTTTTCTTCTAAAGAACATTCTCTCAAAACCAGTGACAAGAGATTGAATAGGATTGATTGAGCAGCTGGCATGTGATCCTAAGTTTCTAAAATATATTATAACCTGGAATGTGCATTAGCAGTTTCCAAGTTTAAGGATGGACTGGTTATAGCCATGCATTTAAAAAAATTGTTAATGAGATGAAAACCAGCGATTTCTTACTCAACAAAAATGGATGAATATTGCACAAATGGTAAAGTGTTATGCATTTTACAGTGATTTGCTTTTTAAAAGTACTAATAGATAGTATTTTTGAAAGAAAGAAGGCTGAGACAGTTCTCAAGAAACTCTACTTTGACATAAAGATGGAATTTTTTGAAAGCTTAAACCATACATCCAGGAAGCCATAATACTTTTAAACTAAATTGCTATAAGAAAATGAAGTTTGCATCTCAATGCTTTAGATCCCATGGGTCAAGATTGATCTCTGTTGGAATGAGCAGATGTAGTTACATAAGGCAGGACAATTCAACATTTCCTGAAGCAAGTGAAGATGTGAAATTAGATCATTGGTGGATTTGCTTTTAAAACTTAAATGCTTAAGAGCAGAAAGGTTTCCACAAAAACTGTTTACAAAGTAACTAAGAGTGAAAAGGAAAATTTTAAGGGAGGGAAATATTCAAAACAAGGACAGGACAATTTGTAAAAAAAAAAAAAAACAACAAAAAAAAACAGACATTTAATGAAATTTCATTTCAGCAGCAGCACAAATTTATTTCACCAAAGCACAATTCATACCAAGAATGCTTTTTTAGTCTCTCTTTAAATCGCCCTATTCCAGCACTTGGGTTTCCAAGGTTGGTAAGCTATTAAAAAAATAAGTTTTCATGGTTCATTTGATTTATTCTAAAGTGAAATAGTTAATGTAATATTAATTACTGTTTTATGCACATTACTGGTATTTAATGAAGGGCTGCCACTTTTCTTTCTTCCTTAAAACCATTGACATCCCAGGTAATGAAATATAATAATAAATTACTTACCTCAATGATTACAGTTTAAACTAAACTTTTAATTCATGTCAAGATCTCATTTTCTATAACTATATACTATTTTGGTTAGGATAATCTAAAATTCTGTTAGCAATCAGACATCTGATGATTCTGTCTTAGCTAGAGGGAGATAGGACTCCACAATGGCATTTTCTCATGTCGCTGCTGCTTCCCATCATTAAATATATTGAATTGTTGAGGTTTTTATTCCACTTGGTACATTTTTTGTAGTTTTGACATCAACTGACATTATAATGGGTGCAGCCTAATGTTTTGAGTATATGTAAGTGATATTATTTAAATTTTTGAAATTTTGAAATGAAAAGGAAACTAAAAATTTCTTTTTAACCTGTTTCTAAAATTCCTTCAAACTGCTGGTACTTAGCGAGAGAAAATGTATACGGAATGGTGCTTGCATGCTAAAAAATCTGTTTTCGAGGAACAACTGCATTGTTCACATACAAGTTATAAATAGAGATTATAGATATTGAATAGGTTTTTCTTAATGACTTGTGTTTATATTGGGAATAATTTGGAAAATCAAAATAAAGATTTTCTTAAAAAATAATAAGTGTCTTAGAATTGTGGCCTATTTTTTTATGGTTTTGAAATGTGTGGATGGTTGAGTGATGTGGTTGCTAATCTGTCATCATAAAATTTTGGACATGTTTATCTATAAATATATTGTAATTATTAAATTTAGAAGAATCCCTATAAAAGTGAGAGCTAATTACTTAAGCTGAAAGTACTTTTTTCTCCCAACATTTTCAACTGTAGGTTTTATGCATGGGTTAACTCTCTTTATTGTTGCTTAAGTTATGGATTTTGAACCTTTTTATTTTTACAGAATTTTTTTTTTTTTTAATTAGTTGCAAGATTGGGCAATTTTTAATAGAAATTCTTCTGCAAATGTACAAAGATAAACTATTGCAGTTTAAAATATTTTTTTCTTGCAAAAATAAACACCTGCCTTATTTTCTTATGTTTACTTAAATACATTTAATGACAACAGTGTGTACACCTCTAGAATATCTGTCCTTTCTATCTTTATAGAAATCTTGTTTCTTATGTTATGCATGAGATTTTGTTTCTCTGATCAGTTTTTTTTTTAATGAGAACACGTAATTGTATGGTGCATAAAAGGACCAAATTACTGATTGCCTGGATTAAATTTTGTCATTCTTCTCATTTACTTGAATTTCTTTGGGTAACTGAATGTGCCCCTTTAATATAAGAACCTTTGGTTGGCCTGCACCAGATGCAAGAACTTATACTTGCAGTACTACTTGATAGATTTATAGAATAAATACTCCATAAATGGCTGGAATGAAAGTC
Source organism: Nautilus pompilius (assembly GCA_018389105.1). Lineage (NCBI taxonomy): Eukaryota > Metazoa > Mollusca > Cephalopoda > Nautilida > Nautilidae > Nautilus > Nautilus pompilius. The sequence continues at coordinate 140,252 of JACATO010000656.1, read as the reverse complement.
AAAGGGAAAAAAAACAGCCCTTTCTTTACCAACAAAAAGACTGCAGCAGATGGTGAGTGCTTGATAACCAAAATTATTAATATCAGCAGTTCCCATTTAAAATTTTATTACATTCACTATAGCCAGCCAAGTGGAACATGCTATGACTTAGAAATCAAAGCATTGCATCGACAAAATACTTTTTGAAAAAAATGCTTTTTCTTGATGACGGCAGTGTAGAAAGGCATACATTTTCAAGGCCAAAGCTGCTTGAATGCTTATCTAAACCATGTCTTCTAAGTTTATACCTTTGAATGTTGCATTGCGTTCCAAGTTACTTGACGACTTGACTGACTAAATATGCCTGAGCTATTTTAACTAAATTTGTTAATTGTAGTCAAATACATTTTCCTCATTGTGTGGCTCTTGCAGGTCCACATGGTGTTACTATGAAGTGAATCCTGTTGGGTTTATTTCATTAAAAAATAAAATAATGGTATGCATTATTTGGCTGTAGGATATAAATTTTGATAGCTTGAGTGTGATAGTAATAAGAATTGCTTCAATGGATAACTATTGTTAATGAACATAAAGATTTGAAGAAAAAGATACAAATACTTGCATCAATTAAAACAAAATGAAAATGCTTTCATGAAGTATAATATTACATACTGATAATTGATTAAAGTATCCTCTGTGGGAGATAAATGTGTTGGAAAAGTTTGACTTACTGGTAAAAAGTAGATTCTTAATAAGGTAGGTAATATTGTTCATTGTCTTCATGTAAAACTTATTTTGGAAAATATTACTTTAGCTTGCTAGCAAGATTGACTGTATAGGTTACATTAAATTATTAGATATGAAAATATTGATCAGTAGGTAATTCTTTTTTAGAAACAGTCCATGAAATTGAAGAGGTGTTAACTAGGAAATAATACTGAATATGTTTTATTAGTATCTCCCATCGGTATTGTCTGAACCTTTTCAATATGATGTAGAAATTTTCAGAAAACTTTAATTCTGATATTTGATTCAGGTTTTTTTAATTTTATCTTGAGCTTTTGCAAATGCAAAAAAATTTAGAAAGTCATAAAATTAGCTAAATAGTTTGAAATCCCTCCAGTTTATTATCTGTAAAAAAAACAAAACAACAAAACCAAAAAAAAACGGATTTTTAGTTGCTTCTGCCCTTGAACTTATTTGTTGCTTAAAAACTACATAAAGATTCTTTTGCTGTAAATATTTAAGATTAATTTTGTCAGTAGATATAGAACATCAAATACAATTAAGCTAGGTAGCTCAGCTACCTGGAAAACACCTGTTAACTTCCAATGTATGTAGTATTTTCTTTACATATTTCGGTAAATGTTCATAAGCATTAATAAAAATGATTTTTTTTTTTTTTGCAGTCATGATCATATTGTTTAAACATTTTTTACCCTTTAGATCAGTAATTGTTATTGTATTGTTTAGATAGTCCCCACATCTATAAATCATCTGAAATTTAGTTATGGTGCAAGATTTTTTAATGGAAAAAAAAAAACTACATAAACGTTTTGGGTGGGTTCAAATTTAGAAACAAAGTGGGGGCAAAAATTAGTACTTGTGCTACGACTAAGAAACAGTATAAACAAATTTTAAAGGTGAATATGCAGGTTTTACCACAATCAAGAGTCTGAGAATTGTGCATTTGTAGTTTTTGCAGATTTCTTTTGGTTACACAGATGGAATTTGTGACAATTTTAAAGGAACCTTGCATAGGAAATGGGGTAGTCAATTATTGGAGTGGTGTTAATGCTTGCTTCCAAAGAATCTGCAAATGTCGAGAAAATTAATTATTACATTTTAGTTTAACACGTCAAATGTAGCAGAAACTACTTATGTGATAATACGTGTAGTGATATGATTTGACAAATTAATTTTTATCAATGTTCTCTGCATTAAGAGGTGATGTGGTGGAAAGAAAACCTTAGAAATGCATGCTAAGATTCTGCTGGTGGATTTGAGATGACTTTCTTACTGAGGTTAAATGTTTGCAAAACATTGTTGTAGATTGGCTTCTTGCAGTGAACATTTTTCATCACCACCTACTGGCTTCAAGGACCAGCTGTGTACAAGGCATTCACTCTATAGCAAATGAACAAATTTTGGCAGTGTTCATAGTAGTAGTATTGTGATAAATAGGAATAAACTGATTGGTTGGCTCCAAAGTTTCAGATTGATTTCTTGTAATCATTGTAAACCATTTGTGCTTTGTATTTTTATAAGAATAATAAAACCAGAAATATCAGTTTGTCACATGATGCACTGAAAATTTTCAAACTAAAAACACCAAAGCTCATATCTCTTGAACAGACTGGTTATAATAGTAAAAGAATAGCTGACCAAAAAGCATTTCTTTGAAAGCAGAGGTCCAATCCATGCGGGTGCTGCACATACTCTAAATGTGCTAAATATGCAGCAGTTATTTGCGTGAATTGCAACTGGTGTGCTGGTTGATGAAAACCTTTGCTTATGAATGCCAATGTAAAGTATAAATTTGCATGATGGGTAGACATGGCATTTTTGATACTTGATCTTTTCTGAGTCACTTTGTCAATTCATCTTGACTGCAAGCAAAGGTGTGGAGAAAGGCCATTTAGAGATGCTTGCAGCCCACAGTTCAATACTGGTTTTATAGTAGTAGTATGGGCAGTATGTGATGTTGAAAAGACTCCCAGTGTCCATTGAGAGATGTCTGAATTCTGTTGTTTACACATCCATTTTCATTCTTATGACACTTGAATTGCAAGATCTGATGTTGACAAGATGTTTACTTCAAGATTATGCTGCATTATTTCCAAAATTCCACTCTGTGGAAAGAGGCTACATATTCTTCCCTGAGTACCTAGGAGCAGCACCCTGTTTTCTAACTTTGAAAAAAAACAAAACTACTTCCTGCATTTGTAACAGATTTGAAAGAAAAAAAAATTGGTTTTTGGAAAATTTGACCATGTTACACAAAGGCTGGCTGTCCATACCATAATATCCTAGCCATTCATGAGGCATGTAGTAAAACTAGATATCAAATTCATGTTTGCTAGCCCTTAAGTGTATGCAAGAATAAAACTTATGCTTCAAGTGTTTCATTTACTTCTGGTGGGGCTCTGCATGTATACTTGTACATAAAACTAGCTGATGCTACCTGGTGGTAATCTAACTCTGGTCCTTGGAAGCTCATTAACTAAACCAATGAGGTGCTGGTTACCCATAGTTTTAGATGAATGCTATAACATTTTTACTTGTACCTTTGCATTAAAAATAAATGGTGATGGAGATTTCAGATAATGAAGTTGAATTTGTTTGAAACTTATTTAACATTGTAGAGTTAAGAGAATTTATCTGTTAATAAAATGGCATTTTGGTGAAGGGTGTGTAGTCACCAATAGACTTTTTTTCTTGAATAATATCTATGGCAAACAAAGAAATTAGGCAAGAGTGGATCAGTAGGAAGTTCAAGTGTTCATAAAGCAGTGGTTTGGTGCATACACTTCACAAAAGAATTTCCAAATCAGAATTTTTTAAAAGAAAATTACAATTTGAAATAAATAGTCTGCATCTTCACCATTTGTTTACGTTTAGATACTTGGAACAAGTTTGTAATTGAAATTGTCAATGTGCAGATAATGCAAGCACGTGTAGGGGTTTTAAGATTTTGCTGATATAATATACTGGGCTTATAATTTAATCTACCTGACCAAAATTTCATTTGTAAGCCTGATTTTCTCATGCTCTGGTCTGCACTTTATTTCCTATTTAAAGACATTTGGATGAACATCAAGAATGCTATGGTTGCTAAAAATGTGTAATAATTTATCACATTGCTAAGTTATTTTCAAGATTTTTCTTCACTTAAAGCTTTCATGTTTTCTCAGTAATTAAAATTTAAAACCGATTTAAAAAAAAAATTAGTTTATCAGCCAAATAAGAATTTAGTGAACCACTTTCTCATATTAGAGCTTTAGAAAAGAGATTAAGCTTTAGAGGTATTGTTGGTAATTATATATTGATCAAACTGGTAATTTGCATGTTCAACATTGTTGAAATGTTTTAACACTTGAGTTAAATCATTTTGGCTCAAGGAAATTCTTGTGAAATTTTTAATATATATATATATATTGCTCAAGTTATATTTTGTAGTTATGGTTGTTAAAGCATTTTGCCTGTTAACATAGCCCAAAAAAATTATAAATACTGATGTAATAGTATTTTAGGTAACTAGCTTCATTATAGCCTGAATACATTGGTGTAGAAACAATGGCACTCCACATTTTTACATTTTTCAAATAGTATTGTTTCCAAATCTCTTACAATTCCCATTGGCAAAGTAAGTGCACTGATTGCTTGTTCCAACACACTTTGATCGTGCTGGTTAACAAGGATTTTGTGCCCTAAAACAGTTAAAATTGTCATGCACCAAAAATAAAGCTATCAGGGTAACCAGTGTGTTTGTAAAATCATCTTTTTAAAGAAAAAAATGAACATTATCAAACTTTGGATTATTTTCATTATTTATATTTTTTAAAAAATCTAGTATGAAAATTTATTATTAGTTTTACAAGTTACAATCAGATGAGTTAAAGGATGCCATGACTTGATGCTAATTAATGTGAAAAAAAGCTTTTAGGATGCTATAAGTTTGCAAGTTTATGAGCAATGGCCAGCCAGATGGGTTTCCAGCAGGATGTGTTTTGATTGGCCATTCTCTTGTACAGGAGTAGTTAAGCTCTACCTCAAGTTTTAAACAACTATGTGGTCAATTGCATCACAGTTTCTAAAAGATTTTAGTAGTAACTAAGAAGAGTAGGCCAAGGTGGATGGTATCACCAGCTGCTTTCTGTAGGTACAACATCTGAACTGGTGACACTGTTAAGGAGTGCTCTTCACCAATGACTGTTTTTCATTTGACTCACTGATGGGTATCTATCAATATGGAAATGCCATAGAGAGGTTTGTGGGTTGGGTGTTCTGGCCTAGAGGAGATATAAAATGAAATTAGTTGCAGATTGTACTGCTTTAAAGTGAAATAAGTCGTCTGTGAGAGACTCATGGATTTTAAGATACAGCTACTGGAGGCCATGGGTGTTGGTGATAGAAATGAAATTGGTTTAAAAGATGTCTTTATCCATTTTACTTATACCCTTTGGTCATAAAGCTGCTTCGTGTGACTCAGCAGAAAGACTAATTGATTTTTTCGTCTGTTTTGCAAAAGTACATTCGTTCCTTCCAATTGGGGGGTGGTTTTTGTGTTTGTTTTTTTTCTTTCTGTTGCTGCAGCAGGTGGCATGGTTTAGAGTAGGTGTAAAAACGTGGCAACACCAGTCAAAAGCAATCTACTTGTATTGATGAATTTATCAAATACTATTTTTCTGATAGCATTTATAGTGTTTCTTTAATGTATGAAAGCATGTGATGATATTTTTTTTTTTTGTTTGTTTGTTTGTTTGTTTAGCCGGTAATTTCATTTGTTTATGTTGATTAAATCTGTCTGCCAATGTGGCATTTAGGTGAGGTGCTGAATACTGTTTCATAACTATATATTTTTATGCATTCAAAATGCAACCTTAGAACCTTAGAAATTGTTGATGTGAAGCACTGCAAATAAGGTAAATAAAATTTCTGCTTTTTCTTGGGACAGTGCTCTATGAGCTGCTGTGTGCAATTATCTGCACATCTTAAAACATTACCTATTGGATTTCATAGTATTGTAATTATGTTTGATTATCTGTTACTCCTTTGTGTGTGATTAAAATACTTTCTGGCTTGTTTCATGTGCTATATCTACTATTTTGACTGATTTTTGTTAGTTTATAAGTAATCATTTTAAAATTCTTTCAACAGCTATTGGAGCACAATTGAGGGCCATGGCTGAACAACAAAGGTAAGTAGATATGATGCAAAACTTTTCATTCGTTGTATAACAGAAATTTTGAATGCCTGCATCAGTAGGGGTGCTTTTTTTATGGTCCGTTGTAGCTGAGTAGTAAATGGGAAATGTAACTACATTTGTGTACCACTTTCACAACCTTTAATCTGTGCTTTTGAATTCTTGTTAAATGTTTGCTTTTTTAAAAAAAAAAATTGTATAAATGTTGGATTTGTGTGAATGCTGTTATTACTGTTTTTGTTTTTACAGATGTCATCAAGTAGAGAATGGATTTCATCTTTTAATGATTTTTTTATTTTATTTTTCAATGTGAATTAGTGAAAGTAAACTGATTTTATTTCAGCTGTATTAAGCAAAATTATTCTGACAATCACAATTGCTCATTAATGGGAAGGCTAGTACTTTGGAAATAATATATTAATTTTTTAGGCCTATTGTTTGTTAGCATTTATCCTGTTCTCAATCTCAATGTACTGAAAGGTGTCTTACAATACTTGAATCATTTATTTATCCTAAACTAGCTCCTGTTCAGCTGCAGCTTAACAGTTTGATCTCAAAATTATTGGAACAGTATATGGTTTTACCAATGTTTTTGTTTTTTGTGGGTTCAAAGGACCCCATAGCTTTTTTTTTTTTTTTAGGTCATCCTATTGAAAGAAACATCTTAATGATACCCAAAATATCAGAAGCTTTCATAAGCTTCCTTTTAAACTGGTGGCTCTATTGCATGACTTTCTTTGGTTGCATCACTACTAGGAGATTTAATAGGAATTTCTTTGCTGCTTACAAATAACGATAAATGCTGATTTTGATTTTGTTTTCCTTTGAAAAATATTTGAGTCCTATTACTTATGTTTTGGCTAATTTGGCAAAGCAGACCCCTTGCATCTTTGCAACTGTTAATATTATTTCTTGTTTGAGAACCATTTTTCCCATATGAAATGAGATTTTTTTTTGTTTGTACCTTGTTACGTGCAACATTCTGTTTTTGATGGGTCCATCAAAGTTTTTTTGATCATACAGAATGCAAGATATGCATCCAGTAAAAAGCCCTGAGTACATCTCTTTCTTGTCAAAGCATAGAAATTGTTACCATATTTCATTTCTGCTACTAATTTTTTGAACTTGGTGAAAGCCGTGTTTGTAAGCTTAAGCTTTATCTACTGGGACATGCCTCTATGTAGAATTAAGTGTGACAGACAATATTAGTGACTGAATAATGGCATGGATGTGAAAAAGATTTTTAAAATGTTCATTTAATACTATTCCTCAGCTGAGTTGTATGGATACAATTAGAATTAACATTGTTTAGCTGTAATTTTTAAGTGTGTACACAGTTATCCTACTGGTCTTTGGTAGAAGGAATTTAAAAAAAAAATTTTAAAACCCACTGTACAGTTTCTAATCATGAAAGGGGTATGTGAAAGCTGTTTGGTTTATCATCCATTGCAGTGCATTTTCTCATGAGTGCTATGAAAACTGGCTACTGCCTTTTTGTTTTATATTTTAGTTTTGGTGTATGATTGTTTTATTTTTTAAATCCTAAGAAAAAAAAAGTCAATTAGCCATTTTACAGAATTTTTAAAGGGGAACACAGCTACAGTATCAATTTCTTGCTGAGCTGCTTTTTTCTCAAAGTATAACTAACATTTTAAAAAAAAACCCAGAAAACATGCAATTGAAAGTGGTTCAATAACCATGGGCATTGTTTATAGTTTTGAAAGTTGCTCTGGTTCATTGACTTTTAATCTTTGGTTCTAAGAAGTCAATGTGTTGTTCAAATGTTATCAAAGCTTTCGGAATGCATCCAGTTTCAGTCTAATCATGCTGAGACATAACAGGGATAGATTGAGGATAAGCTCCAGAATAGTTAAAATTGTGAAACTTCATTTAAGTGGATTGTGTGCCTGTGGCTGCTTTTTGTTAGAATTGTCAGTCTGTAAAGGCAGTACCAATATTGTTCATTCTTTGTCATGGTTTGAAAGCCAGTGTGTGTAGTCAGGTCCTAGGGTATTAACCTGCTTTTTTAAAGGTCAAATCAAGCAACCACAGCTGCACAGGCAGCCCAAGAAGCAGCTGCGCGAATTAATCAACAGCTGGGTGTTGCTGCCACCAGCCCACCAAAGCCAGCTCCAACTCCAGGACCTGTACCTGGACCTGGACCTGGACCAGGACCTGCAGCTCATGCTGGTTTAGGAATGGTTGCAACAGAAGAATTCAGAGTTCCTGATAAACTTGTTGGTTTGGGTGAGTATTTAATTTATATTATATTTTTTATGGTGTCTGCATTTTTGAAAGCATGAATACATTTTTAAAAAAAAGGTTCTAATGAAAGATTTATAAAGTAAAGGGAAAGGAGTAGGTTTCATGTTTTCATTAGCTATTTTAGCAAGTAAGTTATTAGATCCTAATATGTTTTACCTTTATCTTGGATATTTTTTACGTTGTTAGCAACCAGTTTTATATATTTATAACTTAACTGCTTTCTAGTCATTAGAGGATCATCAGTACTATAGTCATTCCAGAGAGTTTACATTTGCCTTTCACAGCAAGCATTGATGTGATCATGAAAAGCCCTACTAGAATTCATTTTTAGACGAATTTCCTCCCATGTGTGGGTAGCTGGTGAAGAAAGGTGCGGGGGGTATCCCAAACTGAGCCAGTCCTGAATGTGATTTGAAGTCTAATCTTCAACCAAGTAGTCTACAGCTGGACACAACCACCTAGCCAGCAGATAGCCATATGTAAATACTAACAGTGTTTAAAAATTTTTTTACTTCAATTTTTTTTTTTTTTGTTTTTAAATGTCTAATCTATAATCTTTGTTCAGTTGCTTTTTGTTTCTTTGTGTATTTATCTTTCTTTTGAATTGTAACTTTGAAATATTGAATTAAACCCAAAGACTATTAGACTGAGTTTGTAACCTGCACAGCAGTTAAAAGAACCATTGAAACAGATTTTTTAAAAATAGCAAGTTGTATTTAACTATTAATGAAGTAATACAACTGAAATCAAGAATATAATATAAACAAATTATTTACACTATATTAAAATTTAATGCAACAAACTAACCCTTTTAAATGTGCGTGTCTGCTGTACACAATGATAGTGCAATACAAAGTTCTTTTGCTATTTTCTGCTGCTGTGCGTCAAGCGTGTGATGTCTGCCAGTCAGCAGGGTACAGCCGGGTTTTTCTGATTAAAGACTGGTTAGTCAGCAAGAGATTTTTTTTTAAAAAAAGAAAGTAATTCACATGACTTTGTTGCTAATGACAACACCAATGAAAATAACAATTCTTAAGTCATTTTTTGCAAACCTTCCTATTTATTGCAAATCCCTCTTTGTCAGAACCACTGTTATGACTTGTATCTAGTTGGAGAACAAAGGCCAGTCACTTCTGACTTGAAACAAATACATATGTAACTTCAAATCCTATTATTCCATACATCAGCAATTCTTAAGTATATTAACTTTGTTTTAAGTGATATATAGCTTATACGAGATGAATAACAAATTACTTATCCAGAAAACTGTTAAATTTCCCTTGTAATACATCTTCAAGTGTAGATGATACCTGGGCAAATATATGTATTCCAGGCATTTATTTTTCTTTTCTCTTGTTTTCTGTGCTAACTGTTGCTTTTTTTTTTTCTTTTTTTTTAATTCTAGAAGTTTATTTTTGCAGTTCTTGAAAAATTCTATATTTTTTTTTAGTTTCTTTTTGGTTGTATGCAGCATGGTCTGAAGCTGTTCTAATCTTTACTTGGTAAAGAAGGTGCCATTATTCTAGCTAAAACTGATTATGTAAAGAAAGTTCTACATTTTTTTGATTTGACAAATTTCCTTGGGTTAATGAGGCTCCATATGCACATGCTAACCACTTAGAAAAGTGTATGTAAAATGTTTTCTACAAAAAAATTATTATCTTATTACTAATTCAATTTAGAATAGCTTTGCTTCTGTTCACAAACTGGGATACTATTATGGACTTTAAGTAGTCTATAAACTGATTGTATCTTGTGCAACCGTTTGTACCCGTAATTATACTTTGTGTTTGGTTGATATTATGCATCTGTTAACCAATAGGAGATACCACATCTTTAAGTTAAAAAAAAAAATTCTTTCATATGCAGAGGTTTTTGTTGATGAAGTTTATTATATTTAAAATAATTAAAAGTTTTTCTGCTTTTTTCATGGGCGTTGGGTCATCTCTATTGAAATAGTAAATACTGGAAAATAACTTTTTAAAGTATCTAAAATATTAAAGAAATGGAACTAGCACATGTTAAAGAAGAGTGTTTGCTTAATGGCAAATAACCAGATTTTATTGGTTGTGATATTTAAAAAAAGTCAAGAGAATTGTGCTTGCCGAGCATTTCTAAATGCAGCTAATAAAACAACTTGTATTCATCAAAACATTACATAACCATTCACTGAGAATTTACATGAAATAAAATGATCCAAATGAATATTTGACTATCTGGACATTTTTAAATGTAGAAATAAAGTTTCAACTGCCATACCAACACTTTAAACATTATTTTTAACAAGGTTTTAAAAAATCTGTTATCTAAATCAGTCTTTTTTTTCTTTTTTTTAAATTCCAAACAGGTGTTCACCGCACTCTGTTGTGTTTGTTTGCTTGTTTTTAAGGAAATTAATATGGGGATGTATTGTCTACACAAGTTGATGGGGTTTTAGAACTGACATTAATACTTAAACTGAATAAAAACAAAACAAAAAAGCACTGCAAGAAAAGATTACCTGAAAGATTATGTAATTTCAAAAAATAAAGTTAATTTATGAAAAATCCAACTGAATATATGATCTTAAAATTACATAGTACTTTTTATTGGAAATGTGGTTATTTGTTGATCACAAATCCAATTATGAAAATAATATTTTTTCTCTTAAAATGTTAAAAAATCTTAACATTTTATTTTTGAGAAAATTAGAAAAGGAAAAAGACCTCAGATGATGGATATTTTTGGTGACGAATAATTTGCACTTATTTAAAACCAAAAAAAAAAAAAAAAACTACCAAAACGTTTTTAATAAAGGGTAACACTGAGTGTTAATTAAACATCCCCCCCTGAATTATTGTGGAGAAACAAGTAGCATCATCTGTTTTAGATGAAGCATGCACATATGATCTTGTTTAATATAGTTTTGTTAAAGAGAGGAAAAACAAAACAAAAAAATAGCCACTATAGATAGGCAAGAATAAAATGCTAATAGTTATACAAATTAATCACATTTTTTGTAATTTAGCCTGAAAATACTTTGTGCATGTATGCAAAATTGTTGGATAGTTTGTTTCGTTATTCACATCTGGTAATTAAAAATGTTTTGGAAGAAATATGTGTGGGGGTTGCATTTGCTGAACCATTATCTTGCTGTTCTGTGCCAGTTATCTTCCAGAATTTTAAAGGAAAGCTGCACATAATGCATCAACTTGATTGAAATTATTTAAAAAAAACCATTAAGAGGTCAAGGAATGGTTTAGTGCCACATTACAGTATTCCAAATTAATAGGAAATATATCTGGTAAATGAAAGTAAAAGTTCAATTAATGGTGTGGTCAGTCACTGTGTGGCTGGTGAAATGTTCCGGTCTGCATGGTAGAATGGTACAGAGTTGGCAGTAGAAGTGGGTCTCTACTCTGTGACCATTGCAACCTCTTCTGGACCACAGCATGCACATTTTCTTTCTTTCACTATTCTTGCCAGGATGTGATGCCCTTAGTTGTTAGAGTTGCATCTGACTCTCTTTATCTTGGTAGGCTTTAGTTTTATGGAATGTCTAGCCTGAAGTCTGTGAATATAGCCACAGTGAAGAGAGGTCCAAGTTTTGAACAGCTGATCTGTCAGAATCACCATTGGTAGGAGCCTGACTGTTGTTGTAGGTGTTATGATTTTTGACATCACTACCATCTTTCATCCTTTCTTCAAAAATAATTGATGGATGGAATGGAATGAAGGCTAGTGTTTTCTGCCACAAAAGCCTTGGTGATTTGACCATCCAGGTGTTGTTTGGGGTGGGCCTTTCTATGCATTTGCACAGTGTACTGGTTGGTCAACTCTGCCATCTGTTTGGAATTTAAAAAAAAAAAAGAGTTGACCAAAAAAAATGATTGTCTTGACATCATCATTAACAACATTATCTTTGCACTGGTGGACTGCGAATATTCTGGCACATTGATTGCCTGTGGATGACCTGAACTCCACTCACCACCACCGACACCATCACCACCACCTTGCTTGCCATCCTGATTGTTGTTGTTGAAATGATATTCATCCCAAAACTTGTCTGAATCACTGTCAAATCAGCTGCAAGATGAGCCATCAGAGGTATCCTCACCTGAAACCCTTATATTATCAGAAAGGAATGTTCAATCACAGGTAGGTACACCACGACAAAACGAACCGGTGAAAATAGACTGGACCAGCATTCTCTTGTGGGTACTATCTATAGTATAAGGCAGAAGTGATTGTCAAATGACTCATTACAGCCTTGCCAAACGTAGCAGACTTCACCCAACCACTAATACTGTATACACATTTTCATTTCACGTAATTTTTGTTTTCTTCTTAATATTAACAACCAATATATATTTATACATTGACTTTTATATGTGCAGTGTTTAAATTAATTTTTTTATCATAGAATTAGATTAAGTGGTAACCTGGGAAATTTGACAGGTAGACAGACAATACATTTATCCACATGTACAACCCTTTATTTTACTCAAACATAATCATTACAGTTGTCCCCCGGTATTCGTAGGGGTTATGTTCCTAGAGCACCCGCGAATATTGGACCTGGTCCATAAAAATTCCTATAAACGTCAAAATATAACATAACATATAATAAAAAATATATATAAGTAAATATATAATAATAATTTAATAAAAAATACAGTAAAAGTACGGGTACTCACCAATAGTACACGTGGTAAACTGGGATGATGCTGGGCTGCATCTGCCTGAGACAGCGCCTCGTGGGCAGCAGCCAATCAGCAGCGAGGAGAAATGAATAACGCTCTCTGATTGGCTACTTTCAAACCTCCAGCCAATAGCATTAATTTTATATTCATATTTTGCTGAATTTACGTTAGTATTTATATTAGTAAATTCTATTGTTATTAATAATTTAGCATTAAAAAGCGTGAAAAATATATATTGCCACGAAAAAAGCCATAAAAATCGCGGAAGATATTTGCGATTCCGTGAATATGTGGGGGTTTCCACAAACAATTATTAGTTAGGTTCTAAGGAAAATTCCGTGAATGCCAAACTGCAATTACCCGAGGGTCGACTGTAATTTAAAAAAAAAAAAAAAAAACTAGGATTTAGTTATCATGCTTGATGTTACAGGCTGTATATTCTTAAAGTGTGCTATTAGAAGTTTCCATTTTTCCAAAATCGTGTACACAGCAGGTCTATTTTCTAACGGTGTATAAACGCTTTCTTTTGTTGACCTGCTCATGTGGCACATGACTAAACAGAATGCAGATTGATGTCGCAGTAGTAATTCTGATATGATAACAGTAACACTTCAATACTTTGTTCCATCGTGAGTAATGGCAAGCAAAGCATGTAAGGCTTTGAACATAGAAGATATCTGTCAAAGAAATTAAGAAGGTACATAAGAGTGGTCAGAATGTAGGAGAATTTTGGCATTTATAAAACAGGTTCAAAGTATTTGAGAGATCTATTTTTACATGAAGCTTTAGGAATAATTTATACTGTATAGACTGCACATGTTGATCTATATTTACTTGTAGATACTCACTGCCACTCAAATGCATCTCATTGCTCAGTGTAAATATTTATATTGACTAAAAATCTGGATAAGTAAAAGTGGCTGAATGTTGCTTTTATCTACCAATAATTTAGAAGGAAAAAACGCTTGGTTGCAACACTACAAAACCACGATTGAGTTAATCAGCTGCCTCAAATCATTTTGCTATCAGATAAGTATGGCAAGTCAATTAAGACATTTGAACAGAAAATACAAAACTTCACTGGAAAGAAATCTTGTTAAATATGTTAGTCAAGAACAACAGATCTGTTGATCTGCTCGTGAAGGTTAGCAGACATTTTATTAACTTCTCTTGGGAATTGAGCATTTTGATAGCATTGTACTCTTGAAAGGTTTTCTACATTTTCAGCTAATATAAACCATATTCAGACTATACATAACTGCTTAATAATAACAAAAGAACACTGATAGACATCACAGAATTGGCAGATATTTTTTTGCTGTTGATATGAGAACAATATCCATTATCCACCCTAATTTTGTGTGATCTATGGATACCAGACAAGTATTCTCGTGAGTTGACTTTAGTACCAATGCTTGTAAATGTTTGTATTGATCAAGCATTATATGGACATTAATTTTTACAATTGAAAAGAAAAGAAAAAAAAACTAGTTTGGCAAAGCTTGACTTTGTGAAAATCTTTTAACCATAATTGAAATATATGATGCAGAAATTGGGACATATAAGTTGATCCTGTTACTTTTACACTTAACAACATCTTATAGACTGGGTTGCAGAAGTAAATATGTCAATCTTGATGTAAGTGCAGTCAGTAAAATTTGATTTGTATCGGTTTCTTAATTTTCCATTTAAGTCTCTAAATAACAAAAGGGTTTGTGAAGTCTTTAAAGGGCAAAATTAGATAGCCAGTGACAAAAGTTATGGCCAGTAATAAGTAGTCTATTATATCTTACCCGTGAACAGTGTTGTCATCACTTAAGAAAAACATGGTTGTTTTTGTTTTTTTTCTTCCATAAATCATATCCATCCTAATTTCATTAGGGAAATTTCTTGCAAATTTCCTCTAGCTCATATGGTTAAATATCTATATATAAATTTAAAATCTAGAACTAAAGTGTATTCAACAACAACAAAAAAGTTCTTTGTTAACATTTTTATATTGTTGCTTATTTTTATGATTGCTATGTTACAAATGAATGGTAATCACTAGGGTAACATACACTGAAATTAATTGCTTGGTGTCTCTTAACCATTTGTACAGAAATTACCTCAGTCCTGCTTAAACTGTATGGTGAGTTGATCTTTTGTGTGAATCCTGATGTATGTTCCTTCCAGTCTTGAAAAGTCCTTGAATTTTCTTATCTACTCATTCCTCAATAAAATTTGGAAAACTGATCATTAAAATAGTAGCAATGTAAATGAATGCACACCTTTGTCTTGACTCCCATACTAGGTAATTATGCAGATAGACTCTACATGCACAACTTTCTGTCATTCGTGATCATCTGATAGCTATTCTTTCTATGCTAACAAACGTAGGCTTGACCACTGGTACACCAAGACCTGGAAACTGTAGCTAGCATGAAAGTGCCTGTGCACTCAGGTTGGCTAGGTCATTCAAAGTGTTGGAAGTCCCTATAGAACTCCTCATTTTAGATGTCGGAATGGGTTGGGGACAACAAAAAAACAATCAGCAATATAGTAGACCAGTTGAAGAAAATTAAAATTTTATAATAACAGGTAAATGTGTCTTTAATTAAAAGTGGCTAAGTCAATCTTTAGTTTTACTGAGTGAAAGAGATTAAAGGACAGATATAAAGCTATTTATTTTATTTCAGAATTGATGACAGTAGTTCTCTAGTATAAAACAACTATTATAATTTTTATAGACTGAAACAATGTACAAATTGGTACAAGACAGTGGTCATGCTGAAATAAATTTAACGGCTGTACATTTAAGAAAATCCCTGCTACTGTAATTTCTTATTCCAGTGCTGGAAGGAACCAGGCTTCACAAGTAAATTTGGATAATTTATCGTAATTATGACTTAAGATATTCTCCTAATTTTCTGGTCCTTGAAAACAACTTGAATCTTGGTTGGCCAACTCTACAAACCATGATATATGCACATTTCACTTTTCCAAAAAAAATTGGTTAGGCTATGATTGAGAAATAATTAAGTTTGTATAACGTATCTCCTAAAATACTGTTCATCTGCATTTAAGGTTAGTTGGGGGGGGGGGGCACATTAATGTGAGTGATCTTTGGATTTGACTGCTCTTGCTTTTGATGATATTTTTGCTGTTTTCATTTTGTAATTTTTAAATATTTTTTATTCAAAACATTTCACTCTTTTAGGTAGGTACAGCACTTTGCAATTTCTACATCTCTGGCACAATGAGGATTATTAAATTTTTTCCACGCATTCTCCCATTTTCTATTAGTTTTTTTTTTTTTTAAGTAATAGTAGTTATAATATACACATTTGTCAACTTTTAGAATTTTATGTAACGACATGGTTTAGCTTCTGCTAACTTTCCTTTCCTTTGTTTGTTCAATATCTCTGGTATCTTCAAATATCAATGTTTGCTTAATTTTATGCAGTTGAACCATCCTAGATCACTGTTGGATTTTTATTGTATTGATTTGGACTCAACATTCTGAACCTGATAACCTACTTAAAACTCTGAGTGCAGGGAATGTTACAAATGGCTGACCATTTTTTATCTGTAGGGCTATTTGTGATTTTGCTAAACAACTCTAATTTGTGTATTTTATCTATAAATATGGTAAATCAAAGTGAGGACCGTCCTCATATAAGCCTTATCTACATTCTTTCCTGAAAGTTTGTTTTATCAGAATAGAATTCCAGTATTTATTGGATTAATGCAAACTGATATATTTGCATTTTTAAAGTGGAAATGTTGTTTTGCCTACTCTTTAACTAGAATTCTGTGCATTGTTCACCTTAACGACAGCCTATTAAGTAGGTCTTTGTTCACGTCTCATCTTTGGCATTATCAACTAGAAAAGGTCATAATTTAATGCTTTTTTGACAGGAATTTTACTTATTCAAAAAGGAAAAAAAAATTTGTTTTTGTGATATTCTTTATAGAGGGTAAAAAGAAAGGAGGAATTGGATTCATAACACAATGATGTAAATCTTTTGGTTTCTTTGGGATTTTTCCAAAGAAATTTTTTTTCTAATTCTAGTTTGTTGATAAAGAGTGTTTTGTTTGCTGTAGATTTTTTTTTTTTTAAAGAAAAGCTTTAGTGATAAAATGGTAAATGCATTATTCTCTCTTGTTATAATAAATTAGACATTTATGGTGATTAACCTTCAGCTATGCAGGATGTTTAATATAGTTCTGTATCAGTTTCTGTGTAACATCAATGCCAGTTTATACATTGCATTCTATTATTTTCATATTTCACAATGGGATATCACCTGACTAGTATTTGATATTTTCTATGGCAGATTCACACTATGTTTAGTAGATGGGCCTTTTGAGTATAAGGAAATGTACTGGTTCAGCCTAATAAGACACACCACATCATTTAAATAGTATGATAGCTACAGATAATAAGACTTAAAGATATTCTCAGTGTTGAGAGATTTTGCATTGAATAATTTCATTTTATTCTCAGGAAAATCAAAATGGTCTATTTATGATGTAAGTCGCAATTATATAATCGTTGGTTTCTTCTCTGGATGATACTGAAATTGGTACAATTCTTTTTTTTTTTTTTTTTTTTGCTTGCTTCCTTCTCATCGGAGATACACACGCACCCTCACGCACGCACCACAAAAAAATTAAAAAAAAAAAATTAAGTCCATCACTTTTCTAGTGACTGGAGATTAGCTTTGCCATGCCTGGTATACCACACTGGTGCATATGCCAGCAAAAGCACATTTCATCTACTCACAGTAATAGAAGAATTATTTTGAATTTAGTTTTTAAGAAAGTTTTTTTAAATTATTATTTATGTTTAGTTTTATGTTGTCATACCAGTTTCAATAACTGAGATAATCCTGGTGATAGAGCATAGTTTCACAGTTATCTACCCAGGGTTTTTGTTCTCTGGCACTTCAGATTTAGACCAGGAAATAATGAGAACTCATCATTTTTAGATGTGGGAGGAAATTGGAGAATCTGGTAGAACCCTCCCCCCACAACTGCCTGGTGAAGAGGGGTGAGAAGAAACCATGTTAGGGAGATATACCAAAATGCAAAACTGAGCCAATTCCAACCAGGAATCAAACTCTGGACCAGTGATAGCTTTCTTGAGTTTTATTTATCTGATAATCTATGAAGTCCAGATTTTATCGTTAATTTTTAAATGGACAGACGAAACACATGAAATCACTTAGTTATCTTTTTTTTTTTAAAAAAAATTAGTATACTGACTGCAGAATCTGCTGAACAGGCAATTGCTGTCAACAGAATTTTCTTTGTTTCAGTGTTAACCATTGATATATTTTTTCCTCTGAGCTCATTACTGTTGAGCATTTTAAGGATGTTACATCTGATTGTCTTAGCATTTTTGAAAGAAATTAAGAAGGTTTTTGAACACAAAGTTTAAAGAAGAAAAACAAGTTTGATCAGAGAACCAAAAAAATGAAATAGATTTCATATCCTTTTTTCAGTAATAGGGAAAGGAGGAGAACACATATCAAGGCTACAGACTGAAACGGGTTGTAAAATTCAAATAGCACCTGGTAAGTTTTACTTAAAAGATTTTGAAGATACATAATTGCCAATAAAAGGGCTAGCTCAAAATTGTCCATTCTGATAAATCTTAATAGGAGACAGTTGTTTAATGCACTGTCTTGTATTCCGTGTGTTATGAATGGGTAGAACTATTTCTGAAATTTCTCGGGTAAAAACTACTTAGATGTGCTATGAATGGAGAAACTTATTTCTGACATTTCTCGGGTAAAAACTACTTAGATGTGCTATGAATGGAGAAAGTTATTTCTGAAATTTTTCATTTAAAACTTTTTGGATGTCGTTTTTTTGTTTGTTTTTGATTGTTGATTTCCTTCTTTAATATACACACCAAATAATTTTTTTATATTATGTAACAAAGGTTAACGAGCATAGCCTTGAAAAAAACAACAACAAAAACTATGGGCAATTTTTTGTCTTTTGTTGTTGCCTTTTCTCATTCCATTTTGTCTGCGTTTCTCTTTCTCTATGTCTCATTTAATTCTGATGACTGAAGAGTTATTTGGAGTTGTAATAATCTTTTACTGTTCAGAAATGCAATATTTTACATGCAAAAATTTTCAGACAATTTCCAAGATAGCTGCTCAAAATACACCTACCTAATTAAAATTACTTTAAGAAAAAAGCATTAAGAAATTATCTTTGCCTAAAGCTCAAGAGAGCTGAATTATTTGTTATTGTAAAGGTGTTCTTTCCCCTGCACAAGTTCCAAAAGACTTTCCACCACATGCACCCAAATCCCTGCTAAGGTTGATGCTGGGTCTTTCTCCTGTGAATGCTGAAGTTAAGCTGCAGCCATTGTGGGTGTCACCGGCTGATCACACCTTCAGCCCCAATTGATTGGTTTGATGGGAAAGTACTGCTTCATGTGGCACCAGCCCTTGTGTGGTTTAAAGGTTCCTGGTGGCCACATCAAGGAGATGAGTTTGATTACTCTGACAGAGGCAAGTACCCAAATGTTATCACAGGTGCCAATACTGATTTAATTTTTTGAATGTCTTCATTCCAATAAACTTACATTGACGGCACAGAACCAAGACCCAGTTAAATTAACCGCTCCATCTTCTCCCTGGTGGTGGTGCCTGTGGCCCCTTTTTTGTCTGTATGATATAGCAGTTAGATTCCCTTGCCATGTGGTGGAAGAAATTGGCTAGTACCAACTCATAGGAGAAATCCATGGGTCTCATCATCAGGGACAGCAATCTTTGGAGCAACAGACTGCAAAAATTGTTGGCATGTTGATTGGTCTCAGATTACTCAAACTCTACTCAATGACTTCACCACCACCATTGCTGTCCATCCCACTATATGATGAAAGATCTAATAATGTATGAGCACTACAGACCTCCATATCACCAGAAGGAAGGGATTTCATGTTGGATTCCATCACAGCAAGTAAATAAAGAAACTAGGGGTTAACAATAGCCTGACTAGTAAAGTCACGTTTGCGAGAAAACTAAGTGGTATAAATAGCCAGAGAAAGTGATAATGTGGACCACCATCTTTCTACATGTACTGTATATAGTATAAACAAATGATTGTTAAATGATTTGTTGATGTTCAATTTTGGGTCTCTCGAATGAGAAAGGATATTAAAGTCTTCGGAAATATCACTATCTCTTTCCAGTTCATGTCATTATTTTCTGGCCATAAAGCCTCTTGTTTGAATAATCAAACAGTAGAAGTGTTTATATATTTTATGATGTATTATAAATATATATATTTTTTTTGTAATTAACACTAACTGCTATATTGGAGATCAAATATTTGTTTTTTTCTTCTGAATTTGGATTATTAACTGTTTACTGAACTAATTCCACGAAAGTAAAATTTAATTGTACAGTAAATTTGAGCATGAACTCATTGGTGTCTAAACTACATAGTGGTCAAACAAGGGTGCAGTTTTTCCATAATCCCAGTTTTTAACAATTATTTGCCAGCTCTCTGCAGCTAAGTTTGAAGACTTTGGTGTACTTTGGTTTTCAGCTTGATTTAGGTTTTTGATTCCATAAGGATAAAAAAAAAGTTCTTAAAAACTCCCTGCTTTAGAATTCTGATGTTTTTAAATATCAGATTGGCAGTTAACTGCATATTGACAATAGTGCTAGTTGTTTTGTTGTTTTAAATATATATTGATGCAAGTATATCCAGTTTTCACAAATTATTCAGAATTTTCTTTCTTTCTTTTTCTTTTTTGTGGTTGGTAAAGCCTCTTTTTGTTTTTGTAAATGCTTATGTTTTGTTCAAACACTGCCCATAATTGCTAATGCATTGTTATTGCTAAGGAAGGGTTATGTAAAATTTATAAATAGTGCTGAATAAAATAGTTTTTAAAATTACAATTCTTGTGTTGAAACCCTAACCCTCAATAATTTTTCATATCCTATCTATGAATGTTTCTTCACCTTTTGTGAAACACAGTACATAATTTTTCACAAGCTTTGCATATCCAAATAAAACTGGTATTTATTTCCTTCTGTTATTGTTACTTATTCCTTGTTATGCCTGGCCATTAATGTAGGCCAGAAGACTAGATGTGCAGGCAGGAATAGGGGTGACACTGGAAAGTAATGTCAGCACAAAAGTGCCCAGTGCACTTAACCAATCTAGCCAAAACCCATACCATAACTAAAATTGGAGACCCTAGATAAACCCAATGGCTGGCTGATGGAGAATAATGAGAAGAAACAATGCCAGTCCAGACAGGGATATGAACTCAGACCCTGGCTTCCTTGCCTGAAAACAAAGTAGCTAACAGTTAGTCATGTTACACACACCAAATTTAAGCAGCATTGATAAAAATTGTCATACTTGTATACATAAATTACTTTAGAAACATTGAATATTATTTTATGTTGATTATCACAATTTGCCAAGAGGATTTTGTACACTTCGTAGTTTCTTTCATTAAAAATGTAAAGCAACTATATATTTTTCATTATCAATCAATTCAATTCAAAATTTGAAGTTGTAAGTTGTAGTATAGTTTCACACTGCAAGAAACTAATTTTTGTTATAGATTTAATCATTAAAGGATTAAATAAGGTAAATATACCTGTAAATTTATTTGATGAAAAACTTTTATGAATGCTTGCCATAATTCTCAGAACTCTACTGTAGTCAGTGAAGTAACTACATGGAAAAAGAAACGATAGTTTTTAGGTAAATGGAAGAAGAAATATATAAAATACTTGTATTGTAGCTTAATCTGTGACAATTACAAGTCTGAATTAAAATTCAAAAAAAAAAATTATGATGACACACCTATGCTGCTTTCACTTATTTATTATATGTATATAGTTCAAGTTCAAACGGATTCTTGTGTTAAGTAGAAATCAGGATGTTATATATTAGTAGTTGTGCAATACTGTGAAAATAGGATGTGACGTTTTGTTTAATAATATGAGAGGAGAGTTGGGTTTTTTTGTGTATCAATGAAAACTGTCATCACGTGGAAAATAATAAGTGATTTTGTTGAAACTTTCTAAACAAGCATAATATTAGAAGAATTATCATAATGTGAACTTTAATAATACAGGTAGCTTTTAATTAGTTTGTTTATGAAATGAGTCCAATTTAATAATTTAATTGTGTGAAGTGATATTTTTTGTGGAAATGATTATTATCAATAGCGAAAGAAAAAAATACAAATGGTAACCTTAAATATACTAAATTTAATTTTTTATTGCTGAATGTTAGCCTCAAGAAAACCAAAGGATGTTATTGCTTCAGTTTCAGACCAACTATTGAAAGTTTTGCATAAAGTATGGCAGGTTGAAATATTTTAGCAGATATTTAAAAACAAACTACAACAGGTAAACAGACTTTAAATGAAAAGAAGAGTTGTACTGCTGCTTGCTACATTTGTCTACTAATCTGCAGCAGGACTCTACCTCCTGTATTATTTTTTGAAAATGAAGAGATTCACTATTGGGGGTGGGGAATTTGTGCATATTTTGATGAGCTGCTGAATTGCATACTGCACCATATATCTGCATGTTGCATTTTTGGTGTTTACTGAACTAGTCAGTTTAAATAGTTTTAGAGATAAAATGTTCAATGTTTTGATGTTAATTATGATACATATGAAAACTGCATGATCATAGTGCGTGACTTTATGTATAATAGCAACACAGTATTGGTATTTCTTTGGAACTGGTATATGAGATACTTTAGTTGTTTTATGAATTGTCTAGTCGTCTTGTGTAAATAATCACAAATATGAAATGGCATCTTCAACTGGAGTGAAAAAAAAACATTCAAATGCGTCTAAAGAATAGTGATTGAGAAGATTTATATGCATTGTCACCAATAACCACGTCTAGAATAGTAATATGTAAAAGTAAAGCTAAAATTTTATGTAGAAAATATATTAGCTATAAAATAAAGCGGAAAGAATAAGTTATTATTTACTACTAATCAACTCTGTTATGCTATGTCTAAATGTATTTGTTTGTCTTTTTGAAAACTAATTTTATAAATCTTCATTTGTATATCTGTATGGATTTAAAACACTTTAAACAAATTTTGTATAGGTTTTGACTGTAAACTTTAAATTAGTTTGTTTTTTCTCCATAATCAAAAATAATTTTTGAATATGTAGTATTCCATACTTTTCAGATTTTTATTTCATTGGCTGAAATGCAGACTGCATACTAGCATGCATTACCTATTAAAGCAAAGTGATTAGGAATGTAAATTGTGTTAATTT
Organism: Nautilus pompilius; assembly: GCA_018389105.1. Classification (NCBI taxonomy): domain Eukaryota; kingdom Metazoa; phylum Mollusca; class Cephalopoda; order Nautilida; family Nautilidae; genus Nautilus; species Nautilus pompilius. The sequence goes on along the minus strand of JACATO010000656.1, from coordinate 117,118 downwards.
CTCTATTTACAGAGGGGAAAAAAATTAAGAAAATGCGCAAAAGTAATGCATCATGATTATTTTTTTTTAAAAATGTGTAGGGATGAAGTAATTACAATAATTTGTAATTTATTAGAATTATATCAAGCTTTATATATAAAATACATTTTTCTTTCTAAACAGATAGTGCTGGGATGCCTGATAGGATTTGTTCTTTGACAGGAACTCCAATTTCCATAAGGTAAGTATTCATTTTATTTCCTTGTATTTTTTGTTTTGATTATTGAAATATATATTCATTCATTTGTCTGTGCAAAAAACATTTAATTTTTAAAAACGCGCGCGCGCGCACACCCCCCCCCTCTTTGATCCCTCTCTTCTTTTTCACTGGCATTACAAAATTGGAAACATTCAACATTAAAACAAAACAAAGGTATTGTTTCATTTATTTTTTTAATGAATGAATGGTAGTTATATTAGTTGTAATCCCCCCACTTTTATTTTTGGTCAGCTCTTCTATAATCTCATGAACTAGGTTGCAGGGTTTTCAGTTATTGAGTTTATTAATATTAAAATCAGTTTCTTTTCTCTGCACCAAACAAGAGCTAGTGTTTTGTTTTTTTTTTGTTTGTAATTTTGCTCATTAGGATTTTTAACTTTTAAATGTAGCTTTTGTTTTATAATCATACTAAGCACTAGAACATGTTGATAGCCAGCACTATTTTATGTCTTACTGATTACATAGATCAAGCCTCCCATTTTAACACTTGTGAAACTATTGGTAAATATGCAAGTTGTCTGATGACTTGCATGGTGTTTCAAGAATCTCTGCTGCCAAATTGTTTATGCTGTTATTTTTGTGCAGGTTTATTTTGTAAAACAAAATTTTATTTTATTAATGATGATGATACATATTTGTAGTCTATACTTTCTTAGCAAAATTTGTACCATTTTTGTTTGTTTTAAATAGTTGACCATAGAGGATTTTTTTTTCTTCTTACGTAAATACAATTGCTTTTAAAACAAAAGGTTGGGTCTTTTAATATAAGTTTTTATTTTTAGGTTAAATTAATAATTATAAAAAATATTTTGAAAGTTTGTTGTTTAAGATTGATAAAATATTTGAAATTTTTTAACTTTGTACATTGTTTTTGTGTCAGTGGTACATGTAGTTACTTTATTATGCTTTTTATTTGTTTTGTGCATGCAAACACCTTGTAAATGTTTTTTGTAATTTGTTGTTAGATTATAAGTAAATGTTAAGCTGTTCAATAAATACAAGTTTTTAATTTTATTATGGCAATGCAGGCTATTCAAAATTTTTGTTACATGTATACTTTGACCATGTTATTATGTATTATTAATGTTTTAAATTGTTCCTGAATGCTATTTTTTTTTAATAACTTCATACTTTCCTACTTTTTATACTAAATACCTCTTACCTTCTCCTATCTGTAGACTATGGTAATCACATGTTTAAAATTAAGCTGATAAGATAACATATTTGAATCTTAGACATTATCTTTTTTTTTTTTCACTAAAGTAGACAAAAAGGAAAAGAAAATGTTTTTGTAGTTAGCATAAAAATGTTGGCTATAATGCTGTTTCATATGAATGTAACATGTATTAATCAATTACTGGGTGGAAGTAAAAAAAAAAATCTATACTCTTGAATATTTAAGCTTACATTGATTTAAAAAAAATTTTTTTTAAGGGTAAATATTCTTGCTAAATTACTATCAGTAGTGTAAAACGTATGGACATCTTAATAAATCACCAAATCATCTTTATTGGTGTACATGGAGGTCATCAAAATATGTAAAGATAAGGTAGGAAATTAAATCAACAGGAAAACACATCCTTGTAGATTTTTCTCAATATATGATATAATAATACTTAACATTTATTGTGCATATGGATGCATGTGAGAACGCAAACACATGAATGTAACTGTTTCAACAAAGCACTTCACTAACTCTGACAAGGGCATGGACATGCCAATATAGACATTTTTTAAAGTGAAAAATTATATAACTATTTGTAAATAGACACGTGGAAAGTTGCTGTTTGTCAAGAATAGAAACAAGTATATGGATGCACCTTTCAACCATTCATGATTTTTAAGGCCTCCTTTAGCTGTAGATGTATTTGAAAAGCATGGGGGTGAAATTTGTATTATTTACAAATAAATTGCACATGTACTATTAGATAGCTGTAATATAATGGCAACATTGCATTGTAACTGGTGTAAATGTGCTGTTTTAGTTGGCTAACAATGGCCATGAAGCCTGGAAAGTCTGTTATATGTGGTATATACCACTTTTACATAAGCAGTGATACCTATGAAATTAGATTCCTAAAGATATTCAAATAAGATTGTTTTTATAATGAAGGCATTTCCAAGAAAGGATTAATTTTGAGACATTTTCTTACTCATGTCATCTGAAACTAGTTTGGTCAAACCACTTAAAAATGTTATCATTTCTGTCTATACCATAGGTGGTCCATTAGAAAATGCTGGTCCATGTTATTCCTACTTATGGTTATTTATATCATTTCATTTTTGTGCAAAAAGTGACTTTACTACTCAAGCAACCTGTGTTATTTTATCTGTGAGTGAATCAGACAATGAATCTTTTCCTTTCTTGTTGATGTGTGGCTCTCGGTTTTCATACCTCAGCTCTCTTACCATTTAACTGGTTGGCCAGTGATGGAAACATCTGGCTAGTGGTAAACAACTTTAATTCTTTGCTGTCCATTGATGATTATTGAAGTGTGGACAACAGGCTTAGTGTCAACAGTAATGACAATGGAGAGATTCAAGAAATTGAGTCATTAATGGCAAAATGTCAGATGATTTTCACTTTAACATTTTTGACTTTCTGCACAAAAACTGAAATTTTACTTTCTTTTTCTGATTTTTTTTTCATTTGGATTACTGAACTGTGTGCGTGCACCAAGTGATTTGTGGTATTTCAGTCATTACATGGTTTAATGTTTTTTTTTTTTTTTTTTTTTTTTTTTAATTTAATCTGGTAGGTACAATTTGTGCAGGCATCCTGGAAATTGTCTGAATGTTTGTACATGTAGAATATTGCATTTCCTGAATGGTAAATGGTTAAGCATTTCTTCAATCAGTATATCAAAAACTATAAATACAGCTGAACCTTGCCATTCAGGGGGAGACGGAGATTACATTCTTAGAAAGGGCCACGGTGTGAAAACTAAGGTTTAGTGGGGAAAATAAGGTTGGGGGATTCAATTCCTTAACCTATTTATAACTGCCCTTTTTAACAAAAAAGTACTGTATTTGTTCCTGATATAGAATAAAGCACATAAAATAACAAAATAAGATGTAAAAATTTTTTTAAGATTGTGGTACTTACTGAGGGTGGTGATAATGAGGAGGCACTTGTGTTGACAGCCCTGGTTTAGGATCATCAGGGTTGTCATGAGAGTCTGAAGCAGACTAAGTAAAAAAAGGCTGTAATTTTCAGTTGCTCAGCTTTTTTCTTTATTTTTTGAAGGTCTATAAACCTTCCTATGAAGAGAGATGGCATTTTCACTTTCTCTTTTAAACTTAAAACTCCTTTCCGTAAAGTGGTCCACTTAAAAAAAAAAAAAATAATTTATAAGATTGTCTGCCATTTTCATGCTTGCCATTACCGATTTGACTGTAACCCGAGGCTTCTCCACAACATCAACTGACAAATTCTCATCATCACCCTGATCTGAAGCTACTAGTTCTTCAAGATCTTCCTCAGTGTACTTGGCCTCCTCCATATCATCAAATCCTTCACTTTGGCCTGAATGTTGGAGAAGCCTTTAAACTCATTAACCACCTGAGGCCAATGTTTTTTTCCAGCATGTATTAAGAATGAAAACCTTTAGTTCCTGTAGCAAATCCACAATGGCATAATTTTTCCAACATGTGAAAATTTCTTTCTCTGGCTTCCAATGTGTGACAAAAAGCGTTACGGGTGTAATAACTCTTGAAGGTAGCAATGATACCCTGATCAAGTGACTGCAACAAAGAAGTGGCATTTTTGGGTAAATACGCAACTTCACTGTTCAGATGAGCTAGATAGAGACCTTTGGGATGGCCTGAGTCATTATCAAGAGTAAGAAGCGCTTTGAAAACCAAATTCTTCAAACAGAGGTAGCGCTCAACTTCACGAATGAAGCAGTTGTTGAACCAGTCCATAAAAAGTTGCCGTGTCACTCGAGCCTTTTTTATTCGCCTTCCAGTACATTGGTAGGTGACATTTGTTTTTGCCTTTTAAAGCCTGGGTATTAAGGGAGTGATAAGTATAGGCTTCACCATACAGTTACCCAAAGCGTTAGAACGCATCAGCAGCGTAAACCAATCTTTCACTGATTTATTGCCCAGCACTTATGTCTCAGAAATAAATGTATGAGTTGGCACTTTCTTCCAAAAGTAGGTGGTTTCATTGCAATTAAAGACATGCTCTGGATCATAATCCCTTTCCTTAATGATTTTTTTTGAGGTAGCTCGGGAATTCATTTGCGGCCTTGTGATCAGCAGATGCCAATTCTTCTGTAAATTTCACAGTGAAGATTTATTCGCTGCTTAGAATTATCAAACAAGCTTTTGCTACCCAAGAAAGCACCCGTCATAAAGTCTTGTGGCCTTTGTCCAAATCACTGGCCCACTAAGAGGAACACTTCATAGGCTGATCCTCGTTCCAAATGTTCAGTGCTTTCTCTATCTTTTCTAGGATGGAATCACAGTGACTTAAAAATGACAGTAGCGCTTTTAGGAGCACTAAAAGCAACACTTACCCTTATTTTCTCTTCACTTTTCTTAATGCAAAGTAGGGTTGATTCATTCACACCATATAGGCAGCCAACAGAAGCCACACTTTTGCTCGTCACTAACTTGTCCAGCATTTGAACTTTCTCTCGTAGAAACATTACCTTTCTTTGCCTTTTTGCACTAGGGACATCACTGCCTTTTCTTTTACTGGCCATAGCCGGGAGAGAGTGCATAAAGGGCACAAAAAAGGCGCTTAAATGAATAGCTATAGATTGTGGTATAGAATGTGGAAAACTGCTACCCTCTCACTAACTTGTTTGGTATTCCTGCTCCACGACACACATGCGCACACTGACTACTTTCTTTGCATGCACTAACCACAAAAGGGCATGGCTATGGACCAGCGATCAGCGAACCCTACAACAACCAGCAAAGTTTTACTGTAGATAGAAGTGTAGTTGACAATATAAAAGTAATATCAGGGAAAATAAAACTGTCAGAAAATGTAAAGCAGTACCTAAAAAATTATATCCACAAGGGAAAAGAGGTCTAGCAGGCACTGATTGGGTCAGCGCCTACCACCAAGAGTTATGCATACAAGTTTATGGTTCATCGAGCAATAATGGAGTTGGCATTCTACTGAGAATTCACAATAAACTGGCTGCTGAGGATTACAAGCAAATTCATATCAGGGATTGTTTAATCCTGAATAAGATTAATAGGCATAGAAATATTTGTTTAATAACAAGATTAAGAACCCCAAGCACTGCTAAGATCATTGTCGTCTTCACAATCAAAATGGAAATGGAGCACTTGTTGAGCTTTGATATGTATAAAGGAATCATGATAACAAATGCATGGATGAAATGTTTGAATAAGACTATCATCACTACAGGTCTATGACAATTTGGAATGGCATACCACAAGAGTTTACTCTCAAATTTTATAATGTACTAGACGAACTGTGAACCTGTTGGGTTCCCATTGTGACAGCGGTTGATGACAAAAAGACGACACACAATCGAGTGATCAAACTTTAACTGCTAAATTAAAACACTATTTCTAGTTATAATTACAAAAGTCTTAATAAACCTTGTTGCTGCACACTCGCCTATAACCTCTGGACGCCTCACGCTGTAGTCAAAATGACTGCCAAATTGTAATGTGGCGCCTAACCGCCGGAGGTTTGTGTTCCAGACAACAACAACCACCGGACGCTACGAGGAAGTCAAAATGACTGCCAAATTGTAATTTGGCGGACTCACTTAAGCAGCTGTAGTAGCCTCGTTCTCGATTTCAGTCTACATCACTGCTGTTGCCATATTAGGATCCACCTGGCCTGGCTTCATTATCGACTTCAGGATATTAAATTAGGACAAAGGACGACCTGGCCCGTTCTACGTCACTGCTCTCGACCAATTAGGATCAGCCTTTCCTCATTCTCGATAAATTAGGACAAAGCAGCTGCTAAATTCAAACATACAGTTTGCTAGTAATAATTACAAAAGTCCTAATAATTACATTATTTGTTGCCCGATTTAAACAAAACTTGCTACTGCACACCGCAGCCAGATGGTGAGTAAGGTGACCATAAAATTATAACGCTTTCATGCACCGTTTAGATGGAGTTTTGGGTACATACATACATACACACATACATAAAAGATCAGAGTTTTAGTAATATATAGATGGTGTTGTGTCTTCAGCTAACGGTCATGATTTGTGTACAGTCTAACATTTTTACACACTTTATTTTATTGGTGTATTGATATTCATTTCACTACTGTATGTATAAAGCATCATCTAGATTGGTTAAAATAAAAGTAAACTCTCCAGAGTTTTCATTGGTCTGATTACTTGTATGCAATTTTTTTTTTTTTTGTTTTTTGAATTTTTTTTAAAGTGTTTGCAAACAAGCAATGCAGAAGATTGTTGATAAAGCTCAAAGTGCCACCTTACCTCTTGACCAAACTCCCGTCCCTGAGGGTCAGAATGTCATAGAGATGCTGATACCAGGCAACAAAGTTGGTCTCATCATTGGAAAGGGCGGTGAAACAATTAGGCAGCTGCAGGTAGGTCTTGTTTTCTATCATCTTCATCAACTCAACTTTATGCTTTTACGTTTCTACCTTTATTTAGAAATTGAGAAATTGGTGGGGTTAAACAGTATTTCTGCTAGTAAGTAAGGTTTCAAATTAATGGCTTATTTTAAATATAGACGTTAATAAACATGTAAACAATAGTACCACTTACAGGTACTCCAAGAAGCAAAGTTTTTTATTTATTTTATTATTTTTTTTAGGGTAAGAATGTAAATGGTATTTTGTTTATCATATTTGTGAGGATTGTTATCTAGCGATTATTTTGCAGTAATGACTTTGTGAAATGGCAATGAAATCCGTTGATACCAAAGATGTTTCTGATTGCAGTTTGCATCTAGATCTTAAAAAAAGATGCATTTTGTTGTTATGGAATGCAGTTTTTTTGCCCATTATTATGCTAAATTGGTAGGTATAGTTTAGTATTTTAAAGCATTCAAAACTCATTTGGTTACTATGGTGGTTTGTATGTTTACTTTTAACTTTTTTTTTTTTTTTTGAAATTTATATTCCAGAACAAATAATTTCATTAAATTGTTTGTGGATGTAGAATGGGTATTTGGTCCTGGTGATTAGTCAGTTGATGCTGTATATAGTTTGTTTAGTGTTACTTTTCAGGAAGCTTTACCATCAGTTTAGGATAGCTGTATTATTGGTATGATTGAACTGAAGACTGTTTATTTTGGCTTTTCCTACATGAAGATAAGGCAGGATGTCTAACCTTGGCCTGGAGCTTTTCAGTGATGAGGGGGGGTGATTAAATATTAGTTTTGCTGCTAAGTTTTCCTATCTGGCTGTATTTTAACAGCAAACCAATCAGAATTACTCTTATAAAGTTTTGTTATGGGCCAGGTCATGTTGTGTAAGAAAAAATTGCTATTAATGAATCAATGTGGCTGTTTTATCACAGGTTTGGCAGGCTGCAATGCTTCCAGTGGTTATGGGAATTCTGCTTTAAAATTCAGATACATATAATTCAAACAAAGCTATTTTAATTTGTTGCTATGGCTCTGCTATATCTCTATTTTCCCATGAATTCTAAAATGATAAATTAACATTTCAGAATTAATTTATGAAAAGAACCTCCAAATTCCCTTTCTGTAGAGACTTGCCCCTCTCCCCCAAATGTTGCTGGGTGGAATGGAATAAAGGCCAATGCTGATTATTACTGCCTGAACACCTTCATCTCAGTGGAAGTGCTGTCTGGTGTTGCTGCTGTTTTCTGCATTTGCATAGTGTAGCAATTGTTGTTCTCCATATGGTAGAAAACATTTTATAGGATGAATTTGGCAGTCAGCTTATTTTTTTCGGATCATCAGTGTTATTAATCTTAGCACTGATGGGGTGGGTGTGTTGATTTCCTGTGGCTAACCTAAACTCTGTTTAATCCTCTTTACCATCTTCCTTATGGTCTGTATCAGACCAGCTGAATTATGAGATATCCAGAGTATGCATGCTCAATTCCTTTATATCATCAGAAGGAAATGATTTATTAGGCTGTATATCATAGATGAAATACAATTTCTACAACAGAGCTTGCACAGGTTGGTGCACTTTTTTGGAGTGATAAAAATAGATTGAGGTGATAATGTGGATTAGCATCCTTTGTGTGTGTGCACGCGCTATATATAGTACACGGGGAAAACAATCCTCAAATGATTCGTTACATACAACCCAGCCAAAAGTGGCTAGCTTTCCTGTCCAGTTTTGACAGTAGTTCTGGAAAGGATTATTAAAATTAAAATGTAATTAGTTAATATCCACATGGTAGTGCCTTTATTAGGCAAAGTTTAAATCAAGAGATAAAAACTTTGCTCCCATGAGGATGCAGCTTCTAGACTGCCTGTGAAGGCCAGTTTCCTGCCATTATTATGTTTGTCCTCTGATGTGATCCAAGGAAAAAATGTACTGGTAGACCAAAGGATCAGGAGAGAAGAATTACCACTCTAGATGAAGCTGCATTTTTCTTGACTTGACTTTTTAAAAAAAAAAAAAAACGTTTTTCTCCATTTTAAAGGATCAAGCTGGAGTGAAAATGGTTATGATTCAAGATAGCAACTTGCCAACAGCAACTGATAAACCACTACGTATAACAGGAGAACCATCACGATGCCAGGTCAGTGGATGGTTTACAAAATACATCATTCAGATAAAATATCTTAAGATCAAAGGCTACTGTTAACATTTTAGTTAATAAGTGAATATTTATTTTGTCTTTGCTCTATTACAGTTGAAATTTGCTATGAATTTTACTACCTGGTGCTAAGTTAATATTGGCTCTGTACTACCATTCTGTTTTGTATGGTATTGATTAGGCTTAAATGACACTATATTGATGTATATTTTTAATATCTTTTGATAAACAATAAAAACTTGCTGAAATAGTTTGTCTTTGATTACGGTTAACTTTAAAATTATTCAGTAGCCTAGTACTTATGAGTGTGTCTACAAATAGTTCAGATGCACAAAAACTGTAGAAGCAGTCCACTGTATGCCTCTTATCTTAGCTTGTTCACTCTAATTCTGATTCTGTTAATTATGACTCTTCCAAAACTTCAATTGAAACAGAGAGTAATGTTATTTCTCTTGAATTTTCACATACATATTCTTGGTACAAGAAGAGTTCTTTCTCTGCACTTAATAGCTACAGTACTTTAGAATTGTGTGCATACACACAAACAAAAGTGTAATAAGGCTAATGCATAACAGGCACATTAAGTAATAGTAAGTAACGTTCGTCAGTAACTGATAATTTACAAAAACCTTTTTAAACTGGTTATTATTTTTTTAAAATAGAATCTCCCTCTCCTTATTCAATTTATTGTTTTTTCTTTTTTCATTTACAGAGAGCCAGAGAAATGGTTGCACAGTTACTAGCTGAGAAAGAAATGGTAAATATATGAAAATGGAATATTTTGAGCACACTTTTTAAAATAAATTATAACTTGTTAACCAAAGGAATTGGTATGTTATCAGTTGAATGAAGCTTAGTGGCAGAGTTTTGTATCAGATATTGTCTGGATGGATTAACTCCCGCCTAGCCCTTTCTCTTAGAAACTTAGATGAGAGATAATAACCAGGTAATGCACTGTATAAAATCTGAAATTAAAAACCAAAAGAGCCAGCATTAAGTAATGGATGGGTAGCTATTGTCTGAGTTTAGAGTACAGTGTACAAATATCTTGAGTTCTTTTTTAATTTATTAGATTTTAATTTCACTTAAGGAAATGTAGTTAGTGATTGAATATGTGAAATAAATTATTTATTTCAGACTTCAACTCCATTTCAGACAAATGAATATGGTTCAGGAATTAGGGGTCCACCTGGAAATTCTGGTGGTGGTGGTGGTGGAATGGATGTAAGTAGCGTTAAAACAATTGGAATTTATTCATTTTCTTTCTTCTGATGGTATTAGAATAGAAATATTTTGATGCATAAAAGTAGTTTTCTGAAAGAGAAAAAAAAAACCCCAGCTTATTAGAATGTAGAAAAACAATGCAAGTGGTATAGTTATGAAAATCATACACAAAATACTTGCACCCACCACTTGTGTAAAAGTTTTGTTTGTTTGTTTTTTTCTTCAGAGGGAGGTGGTTCACCAATTAAGATTGTTTTTGCATGATGTATATGTGTATGTGAATACTGAAAAGCACTAAGTAAATCTTGTGAAAAGCAAAGAAACAACTGAAAAATTGGCCTTTCAGCAGGTGGCTGGCAACAACTGTTAATAAAGACAAGACTACTACATGTGGGTTGAAATGATTCACAAAAATGGACACCACCAAGCAAGAGTCTTGGTATTGGTGGTCGCATCAGAAAAATGCTTATTGATAAACTTGATAACTATATATATATATAGTTTGTGCTCAATAAGTTCATAAACGTCAACATCAGAGGCCAATGGATGAATCAGATAAACTGCTTTTTCACCATCTACTCAGTCTAGACTTGGGAGAGAAAAACTCCTCATTGTCTTCTGAGGGACAGGATGCATGGATAAAACACTTAAAAAAATGAGTATTGAGCTTGTCAATTGCTGCGTAACAAAGACACATTTTATCACAATGTCATACTGTCACTGGTTCCTTTTTGGTGCAAGTGCATAAAATATGTATTTGACTGTGGATAAATAACTACTGGTGTATTTAAAAGAAGCTTTTTGATGATAAGTTTTGGAAAAATAAAATAGGGCATTACTTTTGGGTGTTCCTTGTATACTTAAAAGTTAATCCATAGTTGTGCACTGCTTAACCAAACAATTAGAAACATCTACATAATAGTTTAATTTAGAGTTGGGCTATTACGCTGATTTTTAAAATATACAGTGGCGTTGTTTTGGTAGAGACAAAATTAACTAAGTTTTTTCTGACTGACTAATATGCCTTTCTACAACCCATTTGAGATTAAATGATTTTAATTTGGCATTACGCTAATACAACCATTGGACTTCACCAATATCAAGCTTTTACAGCAGTTACAAAACCTTTAAAAAAAAAATATTTTTTTGAAACAAGTTTCTTTTCATTTACTCACACAAGTACATACGGATGAAACAGCTTTCAATTATCCCCTTCCCTCCCTGTTTCTAAAACTATTGGTTCTAAATCAAATCTACTGTAAGCAAGTTGCTGCTGCCATTTTTAAATACATATACATACAGTAATCAAATCAGTCTTAATTTTTAGTAATGAATGTGGTTTAATTTCATCTACACTGGGATGAATATTACAAATTATGTTGGATGTAACGAGAGCTATTTAAATAATATGCTCTTTAAAAGTTTTAAGTTTTTTGCAATTATTTCACAATGAAATTTTTAAAAAAGTAACATCTATTTTTTGACGTTTAAAGATATTTTGTATGCTCCCTGCTTTTAAGATTTAGTTGCGTTTCTCTTTTAGTTCCCTGTTCCTCGTCCTGCAGTTGGTATTGTGATTGGCAAAGGAGGAGAAACTATTAAAAAGGTCCAGAATGAAACTGGAGTTCGATTACAATTTAAACCAGGTATGCCGCAGATGTGACTTTCAAATTTGAATTATATGTTGGATGTGTCATATATATGTATACACACACAATGTCTCTTGTTTTTTGTTTTTCTTTCTTTCTTTTTTATGGTTGTACATTTAATTAGTGAAAAACAAAATTATTTTACAGATGATGGTGCTTCGCCTGAAAGATTATTGTCAATAATGGGACCTCAAGATAAAGTACAGCAGGCTGCAAATATGATTAGTGAGATACTGGCGAATGCAAGTGTAAGTATGTGCACGTGCACAAGTGTGTGTGTTAGTATAGTTTTTAGTTAATGTGCAAAAAATACCAAAAGGCCACTGCATAATTAATGATTTTTAACATGGAAACCTGAATACAGGTAGTTACAGCAAAGCAGTCAGCCATTGAAAGATTGTTGGGCAGTTAAAAGTCTGCTTTACTAACTGTTAACTTCACCTTAATTAACAATTTTTGTGTTATTGCTTTAAAAATGTATTAAAGGAAAACAAAATGACTGCTAACACCTTGTTTATTTGCCCTATACACTTTTTTAAGTGGAGAGCTGTGCATGAACATTTTATTTATTTTTTTGGCAGTGATTCAACTGTACCACTGATGCTTGATACTGATATTGGTGAAATTTTGTATTTCAGTCATCTGCAGGGATGGGAAGAGGATTCCCAATGGGCAGGGGGCGAGGAAGAGGCAGGGGTGGTCCTTTCAATAACATGTCTGGTCCCGGTGGGCCAGCCGGACCTGGTAGAGGTATGGGCAGAGGGTTTGACCCAGGTTTCCAAGATGAAACAACATATGCAGTACCAGCAATCAAATGTGGCTTGGTCATTGGCAAAGGTGTGTGGTTTATAAATTGATTCCTATCACTGTGTTAATTTAGTACAATTTTACAACCAAACGTTTTTATCATGGACCACATATGTAGAAAACTAATTTAACCTAATGTATATACCAGGCTGGACATTACTAATGAATATTCAAAATCTAATTCTTAGCTGCAGTATACATACTAGATCTGTGTGTGTGTGTGTGTGTATGTTTTATGTATATATATATATATATATATATATATATATATATATTTGAAAGAGTAGGGGCAAGAAATTTTCTCTAGAATTAGTGTTAATTTTACTGCATGATGCACATCAAACCCCAAAAAAATGAAAATACAACAAAACAATTAAGGACAAAGCATATAATACTTTATTAATAATTGTTTAATAGAATAAATACTGCAGGAGTAAATAAACAGTTAGTTAAACCACATTCTTTATAATATGTGGCTCAGTGTGTGCTATGCATTAACGTTTCAAGCTATGTTATTGAAATCTGGCACAAGTGAAGTAAGAGTGGATAACAGTTCTGTTTCTAAATGCTTCTTGATTGGTGAAAAATATGTACAATCTGTGCATAAGTGAAGTAATCCGCTGGGCTAGAGTCAGATGATAAACAGGCTGCAGCTTGTGCGCCCTTTTTTGTAGTACTGTCTGTCTGTCTCATGAAAGAAACTGCACCATTGGTTCATATGAAGTTGTGTAATAAATTCATTTTTAAAATGTTTAGTTTTCATTGTAATTTTTAATTGATAGTTTGATTGTATTATGGATAGTTAAACATTTCTTACATATTGAGTTTATATTTCCATTAATTAAAAAATTTTTTTATAATTAAGGTGGTGAAACGATCCGCGAAATCATAAGAATATCAGGTGCTCACGTTGAACTTCAGAGACAGCCCCCACCAAATCCCAATGAAAAAATATTCAATCTGAGAGGTTCACCACAACAGATACAACATGCAGTTCAACTGATTTGCGAAAAGTCTGGCTTGGTAAGTTTTTATTAAACCCAAGGTGACAATTCTTGCATTTTGGAGAATTAAACTACTAGTATAGCTTCATTTATATTGGTGGTTTAATTTTTTTGATTTAGCTATTGGTTTGTGATGAGGATGATTGTTCCATTAAGAATGTTTGCGTTGTTTTATTCAGTTTGTTTGTATGTGAACTTTCATTTTGTCTATCTTTTATTTACACACTTTAAAATTTGTTTTGGTGTCATATCTTCTAGCCTCCGCCTTCACCTGGTCCCTCAGGCCCATCTGCTCCTGGTACTCCAGATGGCTCTGGTGCCCCCCCTGCCCCTGGGGGTGGTGGGCCTCATGCTCCAGGTGGTGCTCCGGGCCCAGCAGGTCCTCCCCCAAACTCTGGCTATGACCAATATGGTCAGTACAATCAGCCCAAGTAAGTAGTTGGTTTGTGTTGACAGTACTTCCAGGTCTTGCAAAGAGTAACTAGGTCTGCATTTTGTTTACTGAGACTGCCTGCATTGTCTACCACCAATATCATAATTTTGATGAATTGAAACAGGGGGATACAGACAGATTATAATGCTTTATCATCAAAATCTTATTTCTAACAAACTAATAAGAAAAAGGATTTTTCATGAGGAGATGGAAGAAAATTATGGATATTATAACTATTCTCCAGCTTGATTAAGGTTTCTTATTATTAGTGAATTTTTACAGAGAGAAAATCCAAAACATACACTGTTCTGTATTGAAAGATTGGTGCAAGACTAGAGCAATGATTAAATAGGTTAGGAGCAGACTGAACTTGTAACTGGAATAGAGCCTGCCAATAAAAGTAGTGACTGGAATGACATTTTGTTTATTGTTAGCTTACTAACAAGTAGAAAAATAATTAAAATAAATTGTGAGTTGAGCACAGATTGCTTTTGTAACTTATATTTTTTTCAGATGCCCACTCGAGTGAAACAGCCTTTGAGGCTTTTATAGATAGGTGACCTTTCTGCTAAGGTATAAATGCACGATGTAGATGTATGCACACTGATGACATTTAATTTGCATTAAGGCTTGTGCAACTTTTATTTTTTGTTTTAAAAGATACGGCAAGAATGTATTCTTAAAGGTGTACAAAAATAATTTCAACCTTGGCAATGATACACTAGCTCAAGACAAAAGTATGATGTTGAGCAACCATGCTGGGATTTACGTGTTTGTTGTCATTGCAGTTTATGCAATAGTAGAACAGGGGTGCTTAGTATTCAATATTGACAATGATTGTCACAAAAAAGCTAACCCAGCAGTGTGTTTCAACCAAAATATTTTATCTGCTATTTATTTATTCATATGGCAATCAAAAATATGAAAAATATTTTTAATGTCAAAATAATTTTTTGTTGATGCAATTGCGACAAAACTAATTAATGTGAACAAGTCAGTTTTTGCATTACTACATATTTCGGCAATCTGATTGGCCAGCTTTGTGTATGTGTGTAGTGTTTGGAGTCTTTTGTATTGAGTTGACAGACTACAATAAAATTTTTAAATAGGAAAGTTGTGTATGTTTTTGAATGACCAAAGTGTCATTTTGGCAATTGTTTTCATATTTTAGGGAAACTGGCTATTATTTACACTATCAGAAATTGCTACGGAAGCAGTTTATTTGGCTGCTGTGTAAATGGTATTTTACATGGTTATGTGGGGCTGCTAAGACAGGTTTGTCTATATTGGACACACATTTAGTGATATTAAAATTTAATTTCACTTGTGAAGAAACAGTAATTGGTAATTATAGAAAACTATTCTTTGACCAAATTAGTCAATAGCTTTCTATACTTGTTAATAGAAGACACCTTGGTATATAGGCTAGGGGGGGGGGTTTGAGTCTTTTCTGTCTAACAACAAAAATGCCCCAAAGATGCTCGACAGATAAAAGACCTGCATAATAGGAAACCAAGCAATAGACATTTGGCATGTAATGAAGAAGCTGGTTGCAGATGGCTTATCTGAATACCTAAGTTGCTTTGATTGCCATCAAATATATTGGAGGGGTCCTTTCTGCTTACCTGTTTATGATCATCTGTACAATGTAGAAGGCTGCTGCCAGACCAGCCTTTGACAGCACCTGTCTTGTGCTAACATTTATACAGGCAACTGATGACTGACTGACTGAAAAACATTTAAATGTCAGCAAGTTCAAACTGCTTTTGCCATTTTGTAACCCACCAACAGTAAGTAGTGCCTAGTTTTGCATTAAAAATTTATTATGCAAATACATAGCAAAAACATACATACTGTATTCACTTTTGGCTTTTCAAAAAACTTTTTTCACCATGTAATTTTGGACTTTAATATGGGGGAAGATCATGTGATGTCACATGCAGACGTGCTGTTAGTAAAGTGTTTTTCACATTTTCTACATTGTATTTTAAGTCTGATTGGTTTGGTAATTGCTAATAATTTTGGTAAGATATATTTGTGTATCCATTATTCCTAGATCTTTTTGTCCACTATAGTAATCAGATTAGGTATTCTGTACAAAATTTTGAGGAGAATTTATGCATATGCACCTCACAAGTATTTTTTTTATTTTTTAAAGGCCTGCCTTGAATATCTTGCACAATAGTATGCTCAGCTGAAATTTAAGAAGCATGTTGTATACATTTACCTATTTTGCTTTTTCTCTCCCTTAAGTCAACAGCCACCAGCAGCTCAACAGCCCTATGGAGGACAAGGCTGGGGCAATGCCTACCAACAGTATCCTCCTCAACAGGCAGCAGATCCAAGTAAGTAATTATCTTAATTCTCCTTAACCCATATAAAGCAAAGTTACTTTCATTGCTGTAAGAAGTTACAAGCAAATCATTCAAATCAAGCGAACCCCTATAGAATAAGTCGTCATAAATTAAATACCAGTGAATCGTGGTGCCAGTTAAGGTCACACTTTTTTTTCCCTTTCTGTATTCAAATATTTGTTATTTGGTATTTTTGGTAGAATTTTAAAAGTTGTGTGTTAGTAAGAGTTATATTTTTGAATAAAGAATATGATAATTACTGGGTTAGAAGTACAGCTTAACAAAGTATACTTATTAATCTACCACAGATGGAAACACATCTCATGTTGGTTCATTAAAATTTTACTGGGCAGAGTTATTGTGATAGAAGCACATGTATAAGGTGTAATTCTTAGAAAATGTCAGTCTGAACTGAATAATTTCTTAACTATTTTGAGAGATTATCTCAGTTTCAGGACCAAATGGGTTTGTAGTACATAATCCTAGATGTGTGCAACATTTTTTCAAGTGACTTGAATGCTAAAGTTTCTGCAAAAATATTCTGAGGGTATTTAGATGATTCTTCAAAAAATATTTGACTTTAAAGGGTAGCATTGTTTGCAAGGCTGTTTATTTTGGTGGCATCTGTTTAGGTAAATACTTCTCTAAGTTTTTAAATCAGGTTAATGTATTTGGTCTAACTTTGCATAGAATTTTATAGTGCATTATTCTTTATTGCCATTGGTATGGCTTATTTAGTGTATTTGTCTAATTTAGAAATCTGAAAGGCAGTGTTACTCGTTTAATAATTAGCTGTCGTTAGATTGGTAGCATTTTTGCTTTTTTTGCGAAAATGTGTGTGTGTGTTTGAGTTGGCATATTTAGGTTACAAGAATTAATTATTAGAACATGCACATTTTTTTGTCAGTTTTCTAGTAGTTATTATCCAGAATCTGGTTTTAATGAAAGTTGGTAATTTTAAGTTTAAAAATAAATATAAAAAAAAAAACAGCACATTTGGGTGTGTAGGTGTGGTTTTAGTTAGGCTAAAAGGAAGGTCAGGCCATCATTGTTGCTAATGACAAGTGGTTGTAGCTGGCTGTTTGTGCTGTCGTGGTATCTCCAACAAGAACGTTATCTGAATGAAGGAATCATGGCTAAGTTGTGAAAACTGACAGGACAATGCACCCCAACAAAATGATGACAAAGAATTTTATTTCTTTTTTAAAAAAAAATAAATTTTAAATAACATTTCTTAAAATTGCAGTGCTAAAAGAAAAGGCACTTGTACTCATCTTGCTGCACTTTCTTATAATCAATTCAAATATTAGTAGAACCTTTTTTAAAAAAAAACAATAAAATGGATAGGGGAATTTAAGAGTTGGTCTCTGTCTTCTCTAGTCTTGAACTCTTACAATGTTTACTAATATCTAAAATAATTTTTCAGAATCTTGTGAAAAGTTAATAGAGAAAACATCATAAAATAATAATTTGGCAGTAAGCATTTGTTTCCATTGTTTTAGACAAGCAAGCGGCAGATGCCAATGCAGCAGCTTGGGCTGCTTATTATGCTCAGTATTACGCTCAGTATGGACAGTATGGCCAGTACGCCCAGACTCAGCAACAGCAGCAGCCACCCCAGCAACAGCAAGCATCACAGCCTCAGCAGCCCCAGCAACAGCTCCAGCAACCTCAGCAACAGCAACCACCACCACAGCAAGTCCAGCAGCAACAGCAGCAGCAACCTCAGCAACAGCAGCAGCAACAACCACAGATGTCTTATCCAGGTCCATGTATGTTCTGGGATTGTTCTTAGTGTAGCCCAACTTAGCAGCTGATAGCTATATCTAACTAAAGTATCATCATTTACATAAAAGTAGGTTTATTATTGTCGTCATCCGTAGCCTGGTGTAGTAGAGGTGGTAGATTACAATTGTTGTTCTTCTGTTGTCTTTTTCTAAGACTTTCCTTATTTTTTTAAGCAGAGCACATTTATTTTGCATGATTTTTGTTGTCGTCTTGTTGAAAGTTTATGCTCAATGAAAAAAAGTATTTGGTATCTGTTTTTAAGAGGACAAAACATCAGCAGTATAAACTCCCATCCTTCCTCTAATGCAAATCCTAATTTATTCAAAATTAAACTTTGGGGGTTAGTAGCACACACGTATTTGCTTGGAAGTTGAAATTAAATTGTCTAGTTACTCATTCTTATTCTGCAAATGTTTGACTGTGTTCAATTATAAAGCATTGCCAATAGCGTATCAAGAATTCTATTTCATTATTTTCTGAGTCCAGCATTTAAGCAGTGTTTTGGGGGTATTTTAAACAAACAAACAAATACTATAACCCCTTATACAAATAATTTGTGTATATTGTAGTACATGAATAAATGTTCAGAAGTTGCTTGTTAGTACTACAGGTATAGTAGCAGGCAACGATCAATGAATGGATTTGATTTGAAGGTCATTTTAAAAAAAAAATAGGTCAGAAAATTAAACAAGTGTCTTAATTTTTCTCTTGTTTCATCAGTGAAACAATGAAGAGATATTAATATTATCAATGTATTTAGTGGTTAAACTTACTGTATTTACATTATAAGAATCAATTAACAATATGTAAACTTTGAGATGCTTTCATTAAATATTTTTAAAAGAATCATCATTTATCTCTCTCTTTTCCTCCCTTTAATTCAATGGTAACTAATACTTTTACATTTAAACTAGAATGATGCTAGCAAAAAAAAAAGTAAATAAAAACAAATTATACTATGGGATAATGACCAATTCTCGTTATGTATATTCTTTTATCTTTCAAACATAGTCATTTTAGATGTAGCTAAAATGAATGTTACATAATATGAAAAATAAACTGTTGGTCTAAAATTTACTTTTGGTGGTGAGGTTTAACCCTGCTGCCACGATAGGTACATAAACTTGACGTAAACATTTTGTGAGTAAAAACTTATTTTTGTGTGTGTGGGTGTGAGTGCATACACGCAGACAAGTTTGACAGTGGCAGAATGAGCATAAATTGATGCATCGAATATATAAAAGTAAACATTCAAACATAGCATTACACTATAAAAGCAATTTCTTTGTTTGGCAAATGCATTAATTAACATGAGCAGTAGTAAATATTTTGCACACACCTGGGGCTTTTTTTCCATCATGTCGGAATTTCGCAGTTGCAAAAGTTTAAGAGTTCCAATGCCAACTGCTTATATTTGTGGTTTATTCAGATAAACAATATAGTAAACTAATGGGTAAAAAAGCCAGTTTAATTCTGACAAAATGTGCTTGGATTGTGGAGTTGCACAGAGAGAAACTAATGTTCTGAGATTGCTAAGCAGGTCAGATGCAGTAAAATAGCTTGTCTAGCCTGGAAGCTGTACAAACAAATGTGCAACTACATCAAATACCAAGGAAATGGTGGACAATGAAATGGACTGGCACGAGACATTTGATGAAATTTTAAGGCATTTGGTGGGCCTGCTGAACTCTGTGAAGACTACCCAGAGATAACTTTGTGATTTCAGATTGATGAGGCATGTTGCCAGGAAAGAGATTCTTTAATTGTTTGAAGACTCAACGAACCATCTCCATTGGATTCTAAAATTTTAACCAGGGTGCTCTGGTTTGATCATTCATGATTCCAGGGGTTTGGCCTAGATAATGAGATTTATGTGCAGCAAAGATTTGGTGAGGCATTCCATAAAAAAAAAAGAGTATCAAACAAAGGAAATAATGGATTCATTTGTTTACCTAGTCATTTTGACTAATATTCTGAGAACTAACTGCCTTCCTCTCAGCTGGATTTTCCAACATGGTAATGATCTGAAACATTTGGCTGGCTCAAACCCAGACTTAGTCGATTAGGGAATCAATGGAATGATATAGATGAACCTACTGGGAGATCAAAAAGTAACTATGCAATAAAAAGTGTTCACTTTATACAGATACAAATTTAACTCCTTTAAAGCATTATGCATGCTCCCATATGAAACATTTTCTTGTGAGAAAGTCAACACTGTGATTTTTAAGGGCTCTGGAGCATGCATCTGAAATTTTTGACAGTTTCCCCCTGTCCAACACTTTAGGCCAACCTGATCGTTGATAATCTTCAAATTTGTTAATCAATGCCCCTACAGTGTTTCTGTTCGGATGATTTGCATCAGGAAATTCTTCATTTTGGGAACTACAATACAAAACATCAGCACGGGGAGAGGAATAAAAAATGATTACAAATATACTCCACTGCATAGTTACTTTATGATCACACTGTATTAAGATGAAAGGGGCCATATTGTTCCGAATATGTAGCTTATTCCCGTGTAATTTGTAAAAAAAAAAAATAGAATAGTTTTGATTTGTTCTTAAACCTTCAATGCTACGAAATTCTGTCATAATGTAAGAAAAGTGAGCATGTTCAGAATATTTAGTACAGGTTGTGTATGTCACTCGAAAGAACAAAAAAACTAATTCACGTTTTAGAATGTTTGTTTTTACATATCTTGCATGGCAACTTGTTTGTTTTGCCATTATTGTTAAACTTCTTTCCACCACTGTATATGTGAGGGTATTTCAGAAAATAAGGCAGTATTTAGCTTAGTGCTTTCTACATGTGACAAAATAATAAATGTCACGCTGCCATGCAACAATGATATACAAGTACTTAAATACACATTCTTGTGTCACTAGTGAGCAAGTAAACATAGTCTTGCAGTGTGCACCAGAGAAGAGCAATGATCTGTAATTTATTTTCTGTGGACCAAAGACATTGTCAACTGATATCTATCAGAGAATATTGGCACAAAGAAAAGTATACAAACATGTGTATTGGTTTAAAATGGCAGAACATCAATAGTGGGTGAAGATTGACCAGGTCACCTCAGTAATGCCACTGCTGATGAAAACATTGGCAAAGTGGTCACAGCTTCCCATGATAGCCATTGAGTGACTATCAATAAACTTGTTCAGGTATTTGGAATAAGTGCTGGCATTATCATGCTATTATCTATGAACACATGAACTTCCAGAAAGTGTACTCTTGTTTGGTCCCAAAGCAATTTTGGCAGATCCATAAACAGAATCATCTGGACATGTGTATCCAGCTTTTGCATCATTACCAGGATTAAGGTAACTAGTTTCTTTTTCATATTGTCACTGATGATGAAATGTATGTGCATCATTCCTATTTAGAAAGTAAAAGCCAGAGCACACAGTAGAAACATCCAGCATTACTTGCCAGTGATCACAAGATTCAGTTGGCAGTGAAATTATGGTTTACATGGCAACGTAAAAGCTTCTACCAGGATGGTAAGAAGAAACCTGTAGGTTGTTGGACTATGTAAAGAAGAAATACAGTTCAATAAATGGTACTGGGCCACTTTTCTATTTAATTGCCGTTACTTTCTGAAACACCTTAGTTGTGTGTTTAAAAGAATATTTTTTTTTTCAATAATACACCACCAGCAAACAATTAAATTATTAGAAATATCAATATTCTTTAAAAAAAGATCACATTCTGTAGAAACCTTCACCAAAATATAAAACCTGCCACTTTTTTCAGCAGCAGTTCTGGGTTAAGGCTGAATAGGTAGAGTGGTTGTCTGGTAGGAGACTTTGGACTGCTGAGGCTAAGGGACCACCTGTTATCTGCTATACATCTTTGACATGATGATGATTTCTTCCTGAACAAACTGCATTTTTTTCTCTCTAGATGCCTAGTCCTTTCCCCAAAATCTAAAAAAAAAAAAAAAAAAAAAAAAATAATAAAAACCAGTTTCTTGCCAAGTGAGAGTTCATGGACTACACAAGACACAGGATTGCCAACGTTTTCTTAATGACAACGACATTTCACACCCTCACTAGGGTTGTTTCTCTTGTATCCCTGTGTCCAAAAAGAACCAAAATACCTTAATTAGCAATGCCACAGTCAGCACCATACCACTAAAGGTTTGAGTGATTTTTCTGATGAGAACGAAACTTTAAATTAACTTTTTTTTAGTATAATTTTTTTTGTCTGTCTGTCTGATTTTAGGTCCTTTAACTCTTTCCTGGTCAGAAAATGCATCTACCTGATTAAAATTATAAGTCTTAAAATGGTTTAAATAGCATAAATGAAAAGGAAATTTGTCTACAAATGAAAAAAGAAAAATTCAATTTATAGTGCAGAAAGTAAAAAAAAAAAAAAATAAATAAATAAATTAACCCAACTCACCACAGATGTACCAATACTGATTCACTTTCATTAATCTTCTCACTGTCATACTTCTGACACTCCTGCAACACTAAGTCTGTTTTTCCGCACTACAGTAATTTTCAATGGGCAGTACGGAATTATAGTTAAGTTTATCACTACAAACACTCATCTTCCTGGTGGTGGTGTCAAACCAATCAGTACTTGACTGTTTGCAGCTGATTTGCCAGGGTGGTTTTGGGCAGCTTGCACTTTGTTATATACGTGTGCTAGCATTGCTCCAAAAATGGTTCACGGAAACTGGCATTCCTAATAAGATTGATTGAAGCTCCAGCAACATGTTTATTGAATATTCATTTGAGAGATTTTGTTAATATTGGTTGGGGGTGTGCGGAGCCAGACATGGATATGGCTGGTACTACAGCAGTCATGCACACACTATATAAGCTTAAAGTGGTATATAAGAGAATCAGTATGGTATGTAAAATAGAGAATTAAGGCCTACATTGTGAACATTTTAGGAAGCATTTTTTTAAGAAAGGAGAAAATAAGCTAAGTACACCTTTTAAAATTTCTGAGCTTTAAAATGCCGTTAAGAAATATCCCAAATTTTTATGTCCTCCCTCATAAACAAATACCCCAAAAAAAGACATCAGGTTTTTCTAAAATTATACAGTGGCTACATATCAGATAATAAGTTTATTTGGTAGGAGTAAAAAAAAAAAAAAAAAATATGCAGAACTTGTACTGTTAGTCTATATAAGGACACAGTGGTGTCCACAATGAATTTTAAATAGTTGTCAATCGAGGTGAGGTGAGTTTGTAAAGGGAACAGGTAGCCCCTTTGTTTTTTTTAAAACAGCTTTGTGTGTTACAGTAGTTTATTTGTGTGTTAATTTTATCTTCAAAACATTGTTCAGCTCTGCTGGAAGTGGGTGATGGCAACCCAGACTCTTGTCTGGTAATCAATAATTTTAGTGAATCTGTTGTGTTTGTTTATTTTATAGCAATAAATCCGCAGACCGGTCAGCCAGATTACAGTGCAGCATGGGCGGAATACTACCGACAACAAGGCATGCATTACCAAGCTAGCATGATACTCCAGCAGGCGGCTCAGCAGCAGGGGCAGGCACCAGGACACGCCCCACCACAGCAGCCACCGCCCCAGCAGTGAGAGACAAGGCTAGGTAAATGGTTCATTCCAATTTTGCTTCTTCCTTCCTTGCAGGTTGTCTTCAATGAACCAGTGGGGTCAAGTTACAAGATGAAGAATCGCTATCTTATGTTTAGAATTAATACTCTCAGGTAACTACATTACAATGATATCTCTATTGAGATGTTCAATGAGATACGGGTAGTAGGTAGTGTTTATATGTATATATATATGTATGTGTATGTATGTATATATATAAACAATATTATTTCAGAAAAATAATGCAAGAACTTTAATGACATTACAATCAGAATAAGTTGGCTGTTTGTATTTTGGGTATAGTATAGCTAAGCCATCATTGGGGAGTGTGCTCCATATTTAGTGAGTATTATTGGTAAGTACTTTTTTAATATTTACAACATTTACTGATATCACAAACACCACATTTTACTAAATGCAATTATTGCTATTTGGGTGAGGAGTGTTGTATCAACGTGGTTGGTAGAATATTAAACAAAAAGGGAAGGAAGGAGAATCTAGCCACCTAAGCCAAAGATTTAGTTAGTTTGGATTAAGTTATAACCAATCTTACATTTCTCAATGTATTGCATTTAGGGTTTAGGTGATTATCAAACCTTGCAAGTTCAGGCACCCCCAGTTTAATTTGGAAACTTTCCTTCGTGCATGCAAACACGCACACGCGCGCATGCGCGCGCACACACACCCTGACAAGTAATATGCAAGCACTTTGTAAGGATTAACCAAGATTTTAGTGGTAGATTACTTTAAGATAGTTATGCATCAACGATTTTGCTTTTGTTTATTTCATGCAGGGTTCCCTGAAGACAAAATGTTTGGGCTATCCAAGGATTTGTTGACCAAGCAGCCATAAAGTTGCATTGATTCCACCTTATTTTGAATTGTCTTAGTGATTTCAGTGTTGTATATATATAAATATATATATTATCACTATGTAGATATATTTCAACTGGATTTCTCGGATGTCGGAACATTCCAGCCTGGATATGGAAGTAGTTATCATGCCCATCAGTCTGCAAATGTCTTCACTATTATATATATATACATACATATATGTGTGTGTATATATATAATTTTTTTCTCTATATATATAAAGAGGGTGGTCTTTAGTACAGGTTTTCAGGTTTGATACATAGTTTGTATGTCAATGGAAAAAAATGTCATAGTTTGTATTAGATTGTGAACTTTCAATTTTATTTTGTGAACTGACTTTTCCATGACTGAACTGAAATATCGTTGATTGCATTGAATTGTACTGTATTTTCTGCATATTTTATTTTATTAAATTTTTTTTTTCCTCACTCTTGTTTATTAACATTTCAACATCCCCATCCATTTGCAGAACATGGGTTTTTAGAATAGGAATTTAGTCTCATCATTCAAAACTTTTACTGATGTAAAGGGAAAATTTCTTTTTTCTATTGATTCATATACCCATCAGAAAACTACTTTTTTGTTTTTAATTGCCTTATGCTAGACTAAGAAAATTAGTTTGAATCGGTTTTCAGCCGAAGGAAACCTCACACTAATGAAGGTAAGGTCATCTAACAGTGAAAATAACTGCAATAAAGTTTCTTTATGTATTTGCCTGCCTGTGTTTGTTTTTCTAGCACCTTTCCAATGATGACACTAGACTTGAAATTGTTCACGTCTTTTGGCATTAATGGAATGTTGTTCTTGAGTCAGACTGATACTCTGCATTTTTGTTTCAGTGGGCCATCTCCAAAAGATATATTTAATGCACATAAAGCTAGTGTGTGTTTTTGTGTTTTTTTTTTTTTTTTTTAAATTTTAACAAAATTTGGTGTCTATGGGCAATTTAGCTGATTTGACATTTTTGATTTTAAACATTAAAGTTATTAAATGGTGTTGATTTAGAGACGTTGGTCTCTAAGTGGCTTACGTTTAGAAAAGAAAAGGCAAAAATGGTGACAATTTTATTTGGAAAGTTGCATTAAAAGTCTATTGGAATTTTTTTATTTTATTTTTACTTTTTTTTGCTGAAAATGGAGAGACTGATCAGGTAAGTAGGATACTACATTTCGTCAGTTATTGAATATGACATTTGATTTAAAACTAAATGTTATTTGAATTTGTTTGTGATATAAACTAGTCATTTAAATTCTGTTTAATAGGATCTTATACAAATTTATTCAATTAGCTACAGTTTTTTTTTTCTTTACAAAAAAACAGACTACATCAGGAAACAATCATTTTTTACTTCCTCCAAAAACTGTTATTTCTAAATGTAGAAAATTATTAATACATTTATTTAAAAAAAAAAAATAACACTGACATTGTTATAGTAGTAAATACTACTTCAAATAGATTTTATCTTATATTAAAATAACAAAAAAAAAATCATAGTTGCAATATTGTTATAAGGCATTATCTTGATTTGGCACTATTTTATAGGTTTTACTTACACAAATTCCATGTTAAAAGTTATGAACGGGTGAATTCTTGAACTAGACAAGCTTAATATTTAGACTTTCCAACAGAGATAATGGTATCATTAAATGTGCAGTCGTGCTTGTTGGGGATTTGCTGAAAATTTTGAAACAGCAACAACATCTAGTTGAATGCCTGAAATTATTTTTTTTTTAATTATTATTATTATTATTGCCATTTCCAAAATATGTTAGGCCAACTGACTGACCAGCTGATTCTGTAGTCAGTATTCTCTGATTTACAATTGCATGACAATTGGAATCTAGGTAAAAATGACTTAGTTAAATATATATAGTGGCTGAATGTTATGGATTTGATGTGATTGCCACTAATAAAATCTACACAAAATAACCAAAGTTTTTTATAAAAAATTATTTGTTTTTAATTTTGAATCACATGTTTAACAGTTTAACATTACTAAATATTACATATTTAAAACACCAGAAAATTTACAAATATTTATAAATGATTTTTCCATAAATTCAATATTTTATGATAATTTGACATTTACTTGCCCAAGATTGTTTTGCATATGGCGGATATATCAGTACACACTAATTAAAACAAAGGCCATAATGAAAAGACTATCCAGTGTTAGGGTTCAGTGTAAGTTATATATTCTGAAGGAAAAAAAAGTTGTCAGCAATGCATTAACTACCAAAAAGGGAGGGGGTGCATATTTACTTGACATAATTAGATAGACACCTTGAGACTTAAATAGGTTGGTCCAATTGCATGATAAACACATGATTACAATTTATAATAACACATAGGCCAGAGTAAACAAACACCATACCATGAACAGGAAGATCACAAGTACTGAAGGATTTGAAAATGGGAGCACATTTGGGCAATGCGATGTTAGAAAGAAGCCAGCAGACCATCTCCAAAGCCATTAAGAACCATGAATCAATTGTTTATGTGCATCTTTGTGAAGATGTGTGGTAAGAAAACACTGATAATTGGTTGCAAAAGTGGCAAATCATTAAGGTGTCCAAGAGAACCATCAGATGTCTCCGCAGCATGTGGGGTACAGTGGAAGAGCAGCAAGGCGTAAACCACTTCTCACCCAATGTAATACAAGTTGCTGACTGCAATAGAAAAAAATACTACACCCTACTGCCTTTTGGAAAATTTTTTCCGGTGGACAGTTGTCACATAGGTTGGATGCAATCTGGGCCAGTGGTAATGTGTCCAAAGAGAGCAGTATTTTAGTAGAGATTGTGTTGCAGCTCTCACCACACACACTAGAAAGATGGGGAAAAGTCTGCCATGACTTGGCTAACTATATGAAGTAGTGTGAGCTATCCTCAGCCAATCTGTTAATGTGTTCTGTGAACCTATTTTTGTGTCTCTAATACAGATTGTGCACCAGGAATGGACTGTAACCCCACGGATAGGATTATTGCCTTATATAAGGCAAAGAACTCTACCACAAAGTATCCTCAGTCACATTTTGATAATGCTGTTATGTATGGCTCCAGAATAAATAGTTCCATCAACAGTTTCTATTTACTTATGTCAAGTCTCTGTATATACCATAGATCATCTGTAAAATTTTCAACATTTTTTTTGTTATAACTAAATTTTAAATGAATATTGAGGTGTAATGGCTAGTTAAATTATGATTTTTTATTATCTTAGCAGTCATTTCTTGAAAATTGGCTACACAAAATTTGCTATTTGATTTCATTCGTTTTCATTGCTTTACGATGCATGCACATACCACTCATCAATAGGAATTACAATCATTTTTGTTAGTATTATTTTTAGCATTTATATTCTTCATGTGTGACTGGAGAACAAAAAACTACAAAAAAATCTGCAGTGGATGGCACCCAGACAGAAACTTGTCAAGGTACAGTGGTAAGGCATCAAAAAGATTGTATGCACATTTGTTATTCTAGGTTTCAATTAGTGTTTAATCTTTCTTAAAATCAATGTTCTTGCGCCTGACTAAGAATGAGCAAATTTGTGTTAGTTTGTTAATGCAATCTCTAAAATCTAGGTAAGTCAATTACAGCTAATATTGTTAAAACCAAAAGACAAATTGATACTTAAGTTATAGTGTTATAATTTTCTTTAAATTTGACATTTAGTTCTGATACTTCTCATATAAGTATTTTATAACCACATCTTGATTTCACTTGTTTTTATGCAACCTTGATATATATATATTTTAAATAATCTTTCTGTTATTTTGATATGTTAAATAATTTTGGCGATTATGTATATATAAACCATTATATATAGATTTGTTTTAATGTTGCTATCAGTTTTGTTTTGTGTTTTTTATTGCTGTCTTTTTATTTCTATATCTAAGCATACTGGTTTATTTTTTGTTTTTTTCCTTGCTCATTAGTTTTCTCTTGTTTAAAAAGTGAAATTTTTGGTAGAAACTATAATGGATATATTTAAAATTGTTATACTAAGTTTGTTTTATTTTGTTTTTTAGTGTTTCAGATAGTTTGTGAAGCATACTGTTTAGCTAAATCTGAATAATTTCTTTTTTATTGCTGTTAGATAGGGTCCTTTTTCATAGTTAATAATATTTGAATTTTTCTACTGTTGGAATTTCTAGCATAATTTTGTTCATACGAAACTGCTGTGTTTGTTCCTTTTTATTTAAATACCCCTCCCCCATGCTTGCCTGGTTTTATATGAAGCAGGAGCTATGAATATCTTTGGAAGACAGCAAGATGGACTAAGGATGAAGAATAACTGCCTTTTCTAATTTTTGAAAAGACAGTTTTAATTTTATTGAAATTTATTTTATCTATTAAAAAGCCTACTTTTTTGTATAGTATATTGCATGCAATTTAGCTTATTTATGCCTTAATGTATCTTCAAAATTAATTAAAAGAGCTTGCCTTTAAATAAGCCATTTCTTTATGGATGGTGATGCCGGCTGCATGACTTGACAACTCAAGTACTGTCCTGGCTTGGCTGTCTATACTATAACTTTATTCTTTATTCTTGTGTTCTCTTTGGTATAGTTCCCTGACAAACTAAATCAAAACATAACAGAATATCCCTTCTTAAAGACAGTAAATTGGATACAGCTGTTCAAAGATTAGGTCCTTTTTGCTTTTGTTTGAAAGAGCTAAATGAAACTTGATGAGGTTTTTTAAATCCAAATTTGAAGCTCTTTTAACAATTTTGTTTTTGATACATGGAAATGTAAATTATCTGTATTATACTGTTGGAATTTTTACATAGGATCATTTTTACAGTAGTATGTTGTTGTTTTCTTTTTTACTGAATGTCCATAGGAAGTGCTAATAATTAGCTCCAGCATTTAAAATATTAGTGAAATATAGGATTTTATTTGAAATTATTTTTTCAATATTTGGATATGTCAGAATGCTTGTATTAGTTTGGTTATTTTTCAAGGCAAAACATTTTGTACTTTCAGTAAACAATTCAATGAAAATACAGGTATACAGTTCAGGGAATAAAAGAGATGAGATTACCCAGGTCAAAAATATTTAGCAAATTTTCTTTGCATTTAAAATTTAAAAGTAAAACAATGGTGAATGGGGAGAGGATTTGAATGGATGAATTTAACCAAGATAGTACATTTGTAAAAAGAAACTAAAATGTTTGTTGGTGTTTGTGTTTTTTTTAAATCGATCAATCAATTTTTATTTTTTCTAATTCTACTTGATTAGATAATCTTTGATTTATAGGCAGATAGTTTAATTCAGAAATAATGCATAGTTAAATATTTTTTAATGTAGGTATTGTAAGACTGGAGCTTTAAAAATTGTTTTTTTTTTTTAATCATGTACTTAATATTAAGAAAGGAGTAATGGATTTATAAATTTCTGATAAAAGGATTGAGTGAGTGGAAGGTCTAGGGTTAATCTAATAGTTTATATTTGAATATTGAGGTTTGAATACATTTTCATTTTTGTGTAATGTCCAGATAAAATTTTATTTCTAAAATGTGATCATTGGAATCACCACTAATGCTAATGCATATCAATCCTTTCGAAGTTGTCAAAATGTAATTTGATTGAGTTTATACAGTATTGAAAGTTTTTTTTTTCTTAGTCTTTTGTAAAGCAGTTGTAAATATTGTTCAAGTATAAAGTGATGTGATTGAATTGATATGGCAGATCCAATGCTTCTAGAAATTCAAGGGTGATTTGGAATTTGTTAAACTATTTATAAAAATTTTAATTTCTGATTTTGCATTATCATGGTGATGAAAGTTAAGAAATGACACAATTTTCAAAGCTATTCATCCATGTTTTGTATGCTTACATTTTTCTGTTGTTCAAATCATACTTAAGTGATTTGTGGAGGTAGGGATGCACATTCACGCAAATGGAATTGTCTCTTAAATAGCATATTCCAGAGGCTCTGGTAAAATGTGAGAGATGGGTGCGAAGAGTTTGGAGTTTTTAGTGTCAATAATTCTATCTATATCAGTTATTTTAAAATCAATTTAAATGCAAAATATATATCTACAGTAATTACTAGAATTATTCTCAGAAGTATTAATAGGATAACAATGTTAGTGTGTTGAAAACTAGCTAGTTGGGTTGGGTGCTGATTTTTTTTCATGCGATTAACTCAGGATTTAAACAAAGTTTAACAGTCTGCCATTAATAAACATTTGTGTATTTTATGGGAATATTATAAATACCTATGGTTTTGTGCTCAATGATAATTAATATTTACTTTTTAAAAGACTCATTTTCAATACTTTTGTTTCATTGGGTAATTGTATTTTTACAGAAGAGCAATGCTAGTAATGGTTGAAATGTTTTTGTCCTAGTGTGAGTGTATTTTTTTTTATACCTTCATTGCCAATTTGAAATGCCTTAAATCCAATAATTATTATGTTCTCTGACTAAATAAAATTTTTAAGGCGAATTGTTCTGGCTTTTAAGATTTGCTTTTTGTTTTTCTAAATTTCTCTACTTTGAAATAGTGTTCTAAGTTGATTAGTTCTCTAATATACACACATTTTCTAATAACAGTTAATAATAAAGTGGTTTTAAGGCCCTTCATCTATGGTGGTAGAATTTTAAAGTGTTGCTAAGGAGTTTGTTAATTTTGATAGGGTTAAAGTTGTGCATTTTTGGCAATGACTTCCAACTCCCCAAATATTTTTAGGTTCTAATTGTTGATGTCTATCTCTTCTGCCTTGACAGTTGTGGTGACAGCATCATTAGTTGCACACCTGGAACATAAACATCAAGCAGACCAAAATATTAGCTTCTAGGCACTACAGGTATGTTCGAAAATTGGCAATGTGAGCTGTTATGATCATTAGTATTAAAAATTTGGGGATGTAAGAACTGCATCATTAGTGTGGTCATGATTATGAAGGAAAGAAAATGTCTTGAAAACTTGATTTTTACATGTATATTTTTTTTTATCACTTGCATGGTGGTGGTTATAAAGCCATTCAATCAGTTTC
This sequence comes from Nautilus pompilius, assembly GCA_018389105.1. NCBI lineage: Eukaryota > Metazoa > Mollusca > Cephalopoda > Nautilida > Nautilidae > Nautilus > Nautilus pompilius. The sequence continues at coordinate 85,404 of JACATO010000656.1, read as the reverse complement.
TAATGGCTAGCAGGTCGTCAGTATTGGAATAGTTTTTTTTTTTTTTAAAACCAGTGGACAAGGTTAGTAGAAAAGTCTTTGTGTGCCTTTTAAAGATGTGATGATTTTTGTTAAATTTTTAGACTACTGACTTATATTTTAAAACTACCATCACAGATATCCATTCTCTCTTATGCAAATCTCAAAGATATAAAATCTTGCTGCTCACATCAAAACCTTAGAAGGGTTTGAGAATAAAAGCAAATAAACCAAACTGAAAATTTTTTTCAAAACAAACATTTGCTATGTACATTTATTATTAAATTAATTAAAATCCACAGACCAAAACCAATGCACTATACTTTTTAATATCATGAATCTGCTGCTGTTAGTTTATATAACAAGGAAAATCATAATGAAGAAACTGCTTAAAATTTATAAAGTGATCTTTACAAATGTTCAGTAGCTGTGTTTTATTTATAAAACTATAGTGGAATTTTGTTACATTACAGTGGTTTGACCACTGGTGTGCAATAGTAGCATTTCTGCCCCCCCCTTTAAACAATTAATAAACCGAGTAATCCATTTATGATTCCCTTAATGAATTAAACAAATTCTTCCAGTTTTATAAAGAAATGATTGAAAGTGAATTATACGTGTCTATTTTCTTATTATATGTAAGTGAATATTTTACAAATAAACCATTCAAAGCTAAATGTTAGTATCACTTGTAGAAAATAGGAATACATTGATATTAAAAATTTCTTTTCATATAGGATATATAAACATTTGTTATTAAGTGTTCATTATAATAAGGCCATTTTAAACTTTTATAATGTAAATTGCTTAATTATGAAAAATGTTATTGTTTAAAGGGGCTGATCAGTTATAAACTATATGTACATAAACAAACAAATTTGGCTTGCCTTATGGATATTTTGTAATAGTTGGCTGCTGTGCTTTGACATACATTCATGTGAAGAAGTTTCCATGTAGCCTGAAACTGCAATAACTGATTAATAAATATTAATCATCAAGAACTAGGCTATTAATAATTTATTTTTTAAATTTGCATGTAATCAGAAACAGTAACTTGTCTACATACAGAAATTAACAGACATCAATCATTTACAGGATAGGAGTTTGATTGTAGACTTTTCAGTTGCTGAATCAGCTTGCACATTTTTCATTACTCAGTATAAATGTTGTCATAGAAGAGAAATAAACTATTGCTATTTGTAGAATTCTGTAATGGTTTAAGTTTTTTCTGAACAGTGAGTTGAAAAGGTCCTGCCTCTAAATTCATTTGAATACATAAGCAGTGAGTCATATGTCATTTAAAATTAATTTTAATTTTACAGTCTTGCGCCTGCCAAAATAAATTCTTATTGGTATTCATTGGCTGCCCTCACACACCTTACCATTTGCAATTTTTAACTTATAAATTTGGATTAAATATTCTTGTCTCTTGGTTTAAACTACACAAAGATTCAAAGATTATTTTAACCCAGCAATTTTTTATTTTTAAATGTTATTTAATTAATGGAATATTTAAAGAATCATAAAAAAAAAACAACAATTGGTGTCATTCCAGTTGTGTCCTTAATATCAGGAAAGTTTAGATAAGTTAGCAAGAACAAGTTACATAATGTCAATCTAATATTTGATGCTTGTAATTCCTCAAAATAGAATAGAGTTTTTTCTGAGAACTACGATTCATTAGAAAGTTTTAAAAATCTTAATGTAAATGATGACAAATATTGTGTTATTTTCTTAAAGCTGCTTGTATTATTGCTTACGATTTTTCTTTGTCCTTTGGAAATAACAGCTAATGAGGATGTCTGGAGATCAAATTAAATCTACGACAAAGGTTGAAAAAGTTAAAACTATGAGTGAAGTATATCGATATTTTACCTGCATGTTAAGTGGTCAGTTCTAGTCTTATTTAAAATGTTTGTGAAGGTGATAGTAATTATAAGCTTCTGTATTATTGTTCTGTTTAATGTCATTTATACAACATGGGCCAATGCTATTCATAAATGAGGATATTTGTATGTGAAATAGATATGAACATTAATGGTGATTTAAAAAAATATATAATTACTGCTGAATAAAAATTTTATTTTGAAAGCTACCTGCTAAAATAATTGTAGGCTAGGGTTGCTGAATTTTCTACTTAAATTTTAGTCTATTTATTCCTATCTTGTGTTTGAATGTTTTTATTTTTTTGTTTGGAATAATTTTTGCAGTGTTTAACTTTATTATAGAATTTCAACTTGCTACTTCTAAAAGTAGGAACTAGCATGGAATTTAAATGCTGCACCATTAATGAATAAACTTGTTTAGTTGCATTTTCAAGACTTTCTCTTTTTTTTAGGGAAAAAGTTGGTAATGTTTGTTTAAAACTTCATTAAAATGTAATTAGCAGAATTAGTTCTATTTAAAATAGGCTTCAGTTCTCACGAGCTTACTGCCCATGGTAGAGCTGGAGGTGGCAGGGAAGTACTATGTCCCAGTGGAAAGCCAACCAGTGGATTGATCCCTGAAGCGGTATGCTTTTAATATTCAAATTAAATCATTTGTTGATGAATCTAAATAATTTTAAACATGTTTGATTTTTTAAAAAGTGTAAGCATTATGTACGTAGTTGATGTCTTGTAGTGATATCTTTATTAAACTTTGTTTTAAATTTTGAAATGCTAAGTCAAATAGATGAGTTTCATAGTAAGCCACCTAGAAACGAATACCATTGCCATGCTTATGTGGCAGAAATGTTTGTTTCATGTTTTAGCTGGTACCTAACGTTTAGAATTACGCCATTTAATTTTTAAATATTTAATTTAAAATACACACGAATACACACATCACTGGTCAGTTTTGAATTTTTTCATTTGAAAGTACTTACAATTACCTGCTTTTAGTTCTTGCTGACACCTGTATTAACATCTATCTGATCTCTCTCACTCATGTTATTTAGGTGGTTTTCCATCAATCCAAATTTTATGTAACTGGATTAGGATCTAAATTATCAGTTTATATGCACCACTTGTTATTAGTAATTTTTTTTTTAGTAACTTCTCTATGAAACTCATCTATGTTTTTCCCTTATTTATTTCTAATGTCATCTAACTTTTTAAAATTTTCAGTATTAGACATGTGCAAAAATATAAGATTGAAATAAGCTATTTTTATAGATAAAATGCATAGACTGCTGGCTTTATTATCACTTAATGAATTTATAAAATAGCAAGACCTTAAAAAATTAAGATGAAAACCCACAAATTTATATGAAAACTTAATGTTTTCATACAACGAATTATATTTAAAAGGTACATTATTCTTCCTTAATTTTTCAAGGTCTGAATAAACAATACTTTTATTTTGATATTGTTTTTTGTCTTAAATATAAATGTTTTTACTTTTGTTTTATATGTATCATATAGTTGTATTTAAATACCATACAGTATTTGAAGTGCATATTTAGATTTTCATTAAATTGTGTGTGTGTTGATGATTGGTTCTTCTGCAGAACTTTGACTGGATTTTTGTATAGTTAAGAAAAAAGAACATGTTGATATTCACCATCATAATGTTCTGAATGATCTGCCATTAATGGTTGGATAGTGGCTTTCTATTTATCTTGTAATATAAGAAAAACTAAAATTGTTTTTAGGCATTGTTAGATAAGAAAATAAAATTAACAAGAGATGCAGGCTTAGACATTTTGCACAAGGAATATTTAACAGGCAACCTGACTTAAATCCTATGATGACTTTAAGAAAGTTATCATAGTGTAAGCCCTAAACATCTCATCAGCTGATTTTCATTAGAATGCTAATGTTTAAGCTGCCATTTGTTTAGCCATTGTTGTGTTGTCATTTTATTAAATTAAGTGATCACTTTTTTAGAATGTAGTCTTCAAAGTGTTTGCTTGTATTTAGCAACATTAAAAACAATCTTTTTATAGGAAACAAATGGGGAAATGTTAATATTTAAGAAATGAAAATGATTGACCAGTATATCACTTTAAATAAGATATAAAGAATACTGCTAAAGTAAATGTTGGACAGGCTGCAATAAATTAATAGTGGAAGAATTAATTGTCAGTTTACTTTGATGTATATTTGTGTGTATGGCTTTGTTAATCGATATCTCCAATCCCAGAATTATAAATTGAAAAGTCTAATGCCAAAATGTACTTAAAAGTAACACATCTTAATAAAACTTAAATTGTCATTATTCAGATAAATTAGGTAAACTTTAAAAAAAAAGAAGACTAGGAAAAGTGGGTCTTGAATTAACTTTTATGCAATTTTTAAATTGTTGTATTAAGCTGCATGTTTGATTGATTGATTGAATTAAGTTTTCTTCACCTGTCTAATGTAATGTAAACTTCTCACCATTGGTATTTCTTCCAGTTGTCGTTTTTACCTGCACCTAAATGTTAAATCTCTTTCCAAAATAAATAGTATCCTAATTTTTCTCATTTTTGTCAAAATAACATTTTTGCTATTGTAGTTTTTGTTTCTTTTTAATGCTAATGACCACAAGTGTTTTACTAATTTCTTGCTTTCTATTATATACTTATCTGGTAGTTTCCAAAGATATATATTTATATAAAACCTTGATTAATTATGTACACCTTTTGTGGCCAGTCCTAAGGGTTTTAGAAGGTGGGAGTTTCGCGTTTTTCATAGACATCACTCATCTCAATAAAATGAGAACTACTGTAGAGGTAATTTTGATCATTTGAATGTTTAATGTACTTCTCAAATGATGCATTACTGTAAACAAATTTATGCTCCTTATAAACCTGGAAGCCAGTTTCTGAAGAAATTTCAGAGGTAAAAGGTATACAGACATTGTAGGTTACCTTGAAATGATGTTCTGTATTTTAATATTGGAAGCTAATGAAAGAGATGCATAATACTAACTTTACAAGCAATATTCACATTGTATTTGCTGAATCTCAACCTATTTCTGCCTGTAATTTTAGCACATGCACTTGTACTTGGTTTCTTTACTCTCTCATCAGCTTCTGATAAAGCTAATTTAAGAAAAAGAAAAATGCACTTTTGTTTTGTATTTGTTTCTTAAGTGTGTGTAGCAGTTTAATAGACAACATTTAATGAAACTTTTTAAGTATAACTTGTTTGCTCTTCGTTTTAGACAGCCTATCTTTTCTTGCTGCTTGCTCTCAGATTGACGAGTGCAAATTTGACATTTAAACTAAAAAATTCAACATATAGACTGTTGGGAAGTGATGCTTGCAATCCAGTCTTTATAGAGAAAAAAATTGGACACTGATACTGAAGTTCGAAATTACCGAAGATTCACATGACAACTATTAGAAATGCATTATTTCTGTGTGGATCTTGTTCAGGATTGCACAATTGTTGTTTATTTAAAGTAAAGGTAAATCTCACTAATGTAATTCACTATACAAGGGAGATAATTAGTCTGATTAAATTTTTTTTAAATGCTTACTGATAGTTTATCTGGATTTTGCATAATAATAGACTTTAAAGTATTATACCTATAATGTTTAGCTTTTTATTTTACAGAATGTAAAGCATTTTAGTCTTTAACATTGATTGATTTCTTGATATCTGCTTGGTGGGGATTTATTTTTTTAAAATAGTTCATGTTTTTATTACTGTTTTATGACAATTCAAGATTTTACTATGTCAAGATCAGTCTTTAATATCAATCATTGGCTCATTTGAAACAACCAGGTGGAGTCTGTACTTTTGAAGACTTTTCAGGGAGAACTGAACTCATAATCTTCAGTTCATTAACTAGCAAAGTAAGTTCTAATGCAGTTTGTGACGTGTTTTTACTGTACGTTTTCCAGTTATGCATTATTTTATTTGTGCGTGTGTGTTCCCCCCTCTGCGCAATGTTGTCTTTGCCCTATAGAATCTAGGTTGCAGCTCCTGGATGGCCAGGGTAAATTGTTGCATTGAGGGAACAGCATTGTCATCCACAAAAGGGTTTCAAAGTGCTTCCACCAGGTATGTGGTATTTAGTAACCTGACAGTAGTTGTTGTTTGTTTTTTTTTTTTTAATCTTTGTAATCATTTCAACTCTACAAAACTATGGAAAAATGATTTTTTTTTTAAAAAAATTTAATAATCTTTGGTCAAAAGGCTGTTCATTTAGTGTATAAGGCTTTATTTTTGCATGCAATGTGTGCAAGAAGGAAGTGCAGACTATAGCTTTTGAACAAATGTGGCTATGAATATAGCATCTATTTAATAATAAGTAACATTTATCATCTTAATTTTTCTATTTTTAAAATGAATATATTTGCAAATAGAATTTGTAAAGATGAGCTTTCTACCTTGTTTGTGATGGTTTTCAGATATTTTCTAGTTTATTTAGCATATATGCTTTCCTTTTTAAAATAGAATTTTTGAAGAATATTAGAATATGGTTAGTCTCTTTTAAGATGGACTAGCTGAAATATTAATTTAAATGTATTTATTTCATCCTTTGTGCATACCTTATTCTTTGGTAATATTACTTTAGAAAGTAACATTTTATTTGTGTTGTTACTACTGCTCTACATTATTTCATTAAATTTCTAAATTCAGCAGTAACCAAGTCTTTGTAGAGACAAGATAACCTGGAAACAACTTATGTTTTAGCTATTAAAAATTAAAAGTACAGAGCTTTGTTGACTATAACCTTTTAATCCATTTACTATGTGTTGCTGTAACTAATGATTTTGAATTAACTGCTTTTTTATATTTATATTGCTGTAATTGCATGTTCTTATAAATATACTATAATGTTAACTGGCCACTGAGTTATCTATAAATGCTGGAGAAGCTTATTGCCTTGCCCACTTCATAAAAAAAAACACACACACACACTCTCTCTCTCTCTCTAAAATGTCTATTTAATTTTATATTTGTTTATACAATATGAAAATTAACATGCTTACTATATTTAAAGGAATGAGATTTTGTTTTTGTGCTTATCGAGTTTTTTTAGTTTTTGCCTCCATTCTGTATGTTTTCATCCACTTACAGTTTTAAATCTTGATATTTAAACTTTGAAATCTGGTAATTAAATTTTTTCAGGCTACCTGTTCATCTTCCTTTTTCATGGCTGTTTTGGGGACCGACTGACTGACTTAAGATAATTTATTCTGTTGCTCATAATTCCCAAGTAACTGTAAATTTAATGGCTTAGAAGACTTTTATATCTGAAAGTTTACTTCATAATTTATATTTTAATACACGATAAAATTAAATTATCATACGATTATGATTGAAATTAATTTTTAAATAGTTTTGTGGGTTGGGGAAACTATTTAGTATTGAACTTTGTCTCATGGAGATTTAATTTAAAGACTGCTAAAGGGTATTTCTGACATTTAGTTTTGTATACAGTTTCTTCATTTTTTAATTACTTGATGTATTTGAATTTAATGTGTGATGTTATTGACAGGTATGGAAGTGAGGCGGTCTTAATGTTTTTATGGCTAATACATCTGTCATTTGTGCAGATGGACTTGCATGTTAAATTCTTGGGCCATTGGATTGGTTAATAACTCATTTGTGCAGATTGATTTCTGCAACATTGTAAGATTTAGAATCCAGTTTAAAAAGCTGGGTTTTTTTTTGTTTTTTTTTTTAAATTTTTTTATAATGTGTGATTTGCAGTACTGACATTAATTAGTGAAACAAATTAAAAGGCTCACTACAAACAATTTGCATAAATTCTAATTACAGAAATGAAATCTGATACATTAAATGCCAAAACTCAACACTGGAAAAATTTAAATACAAATTAATAGATTGCATGCATTCGTTTATGCATTACGTTTTTTCGACTTGGTTTCTTATACTTTCATAGTTTTTTTTTTTTAAATGAATGTTAAGAAATTGAGTTAACTGTCTTATATAGATTCTCAAGGCAAGAAAAGGTTCCTTAAGTTTCATTAAACTATAAGCAGTAACGAGTTTTCTTGTATGTTTTGGGTTGTCTTTCTGTAATTGACGCCTGAACCAAATGTATTCATTGGTTATGGAGTGATAAATTAGAATATGCTTGCGCTTGCTCATGGATACACATCCTCACGATCTGAATTACAGCAGCAGCATCTTCAGCTGCATACTTTTTTGTTTTTTTTTTACATGCTGGATTTTAATTTTAAGTGCCTTTACTACTTTCTGCCTCTTGTGTTCAAGCTATCTATCTATTCTGTTGCTGCTCTCATGAAAGCCCTGTTTCATCAGGAATACTACTACTACCCCCCCCCCCACTTTTCATTGGCAAAGCACCGACTTGGTTATTTGTACTTGGTTTACTTGTAAGCTTTTGTTGTTTTAGTGTTTCAGGAGTCTTTTCTTACCTTTGGTTAGGATATTTATTTGCATGTAGCTATCAGCATTGTAGAACGTGAAGTGTGGTCAGAAAGGATGGTTGGTTATGCTGAGCATTGGTTTGTTGCAATATTCAAATCTCTCACTTTTTGAATTGGATGGTGATTATTATTTAGTGCTTGGAAATAATATAACAAGCATATATATATATATATAATATATATATGTATATATAGTATATTTCAACAGGTAAAATGGTTGCTATATTTTTGTTTTGCATGCAAAATATTAAATTCTTTTCTAATTCTTCTGAATTTATTGTGTTTGCATTTAGTGCATAAAATTCCTTAATATAATATTTTTATTAGTAAGCCTTCTAATTTGTTTCCATAGTTTGTCTTGGTACTGTAGATTAGAATGTTATATATATATATATATAACATAAATTAAAATGACTACTAATAAAACATTGATGCAGTTTTATCAGTGTTAGTTACTACTATGGTATTTTAATTCTCCATCAAACCATTATTTCATGTTCAATAAGGGGAAACAAGATTGACACCCACACTTCTACTGAGTTGCTAGCTGTGTCTTTTCATAACCTTGGACATTAAAAAAAAAAAAAACTGCTAATAAGATTGTCTATCTGTATTGGTATCAGATTCTTCCTAGATACTATTAGTATTAGAATTGATATTTTTTGAATGTTAAAAGTGATTTATAATGCAATATTTTTTTCAGTTGGATTCCCACAAAACAGAATTCTGTTTTTGAAGAAAACTATTACAGTCATAGTTAAATAACAACAGTATTGCATTTACTGATATGTTGAGAATGTACATCCAAAAAGTCGTGATAAGGCTTTTTTTTTATTTCAAGCTTTAATTTTAGAACATATTCAGTTTAACTTTAATCTTGTGACTGCACATTTTAAAATATAAATCAGTGTAATGGGGCTGAAATTGATGATGATTGGTTTTTAGTTGTATAGTATCTCATTGAGAATGCAAATGAAATTTATTTTATTTCATTTGACAAGTTTAATATACAGAAAGAGTTGGTGAGCATTGAGATGATACTCTACCTTACATTTTTGCCTGGTAGGAGGTTAAAATTTTGTTTGCATAATTTACATGAGCTTTCCTTAATCTGTTTTGTGGACCAGGTCTGATACAAGCATGAGGAAATGGAGTGAAACAGATGATCAAATATAAAGCTGTACAGCATAAGCTGTGTTTCCTTTATTAGAGAAGATGCGTCAATTTGTTTATTTTCTTCGGTGCCTTTTTTGTAATTTATGCATAAGATGATAGTTAAGACAAAACAAACATCTATAGCCTTGTTTGGTTAAAGCTTTATGGTTTTAAAGGAATAAACTACTCACATATGACTGATAAACAAGAGTTTATAAAAATAAACTACAGGAACACTATGAAACCAATGCCAAGTACATTTTAAAAACTAACCTGATTTTGAAAATGGTAACCATCGTGTGAAGCATTTGTACCTACCTTTTTAGGTTTTTTTTTTTTTTATGAATTTCCATATATATGCACTATTGTTGTTTTCACCACAATAATAATGGTTATACAAAATCTGTTTTAAATTCCAAACTGCATGAAGTATAAAATTAGAAAACTACTTGGAAATATACTTCTTGTATCATATTTTTGTAATCACAAGCTGACTAGCTTATATTTCAAAATACAGCCAGAATAGAAGAATTGATGGGGGGGCTGCAGCAACAATGGTGATGAGCAATACATTTGCGTTACTTTTTTGTTTGGTGTCTTGTTTTTTTAATGCTAATAAAAGTTTTGCTACAGATTAGTTTTCAACTTATTCTTGAGCAGACATTACAGGTGGATGTAATAAGATAATCAGGTTGGCAACTGAAATATGATGTTTCTTGGTTGGTAATCAAACAGTGGCACAAAAGGTACTCAATTCCTACTGATGTTAATGTAAATCTAGAACCGTCATTTACTATTTAATTAAAAAAGAACAAAGTTGAATCTATTTTGGCTCAGATCGGGCCAAGCAAGGAATACAATTTCATTGCCATGAAGATATTGTACTGCTGTGGCTAACACTGACAGCCATAAGATGTACACCACCATGGATCTACTAAAACCAACAGCGTCTGTGATATTTCCTTCATTGTGAAAACTTGTCCCCTTGCGTTGTCACCTATACTGTCCATAAACAGGTCAGAAGAAACTTGACTGTCATCAGACCACCTTTTCTCTTTTTCATGTCCTTAAATTCCAGTGGAAATTTTGGTTGGCCCAATTCTAGCTAGCTTCTGCTGAATTACCAAACTGATGTTTCAAAAAGGTCAGTTGGTCTGGTCAACACTTGCTATTTATCAACAAGACGCCTGATAAATGCCAAGTTGTCTTTGATGGTGTCTATGCCATACTTGTACACTAAAATTTTTAGAGAGGTAACAAACATCCTAATTATAAACTGTTTGGTGTACATACAGATTATAACACCATGTTTTCCAACATGAACCATGTATGGATGAGTGATTAAAAATTGCCAAACCTATAAGGCTTGCATGAAAGTATAACAACAGGTGCAGGCATGATTACTGTGAAAAACTTAATTATTGCAATATTTAACTTTTGGTTAATATAGAGGTGCATGTAAAACATCTTTGGTGATGGACAACAGTTTTAATATTGTAATGGTTAATTTGACAGTTTTTCATGTCAACTAAAAGGAAAAGAATTTGAAAGCTTAAAATGCTGAGTGTGGAAATCTGTCTGGTCTGGAACAAAGAATCAAGCTGACATTGGACACTTAGAGAATTTTGTATGCACTAAGATTAATTGGTTTTGTTTTTAAAATGCAACAATACCTTCCCTGCTAAATCAAGAACAGACTAGTTCGTCTACTGGTGCAAATGCTAAATTATGCTGCCAGTCTCAATATTTAAAAAAAAATCTTCAGTTGTCAGTGGAGAGATCTTTGTTTATAACCTACAAACATTTAAAATATTTTCATGATGGCTTGCATCAAGTTTCATGTATTAGATGTAGACCAAATCTTATTCAATTTCTATGGATGGTGTACTAATATATAAAAGTTTATTACAAGACCTGGCAATAGTTGGTCCATTGGCTGGTTTAGAATTTTAGGTTTTCATAAGCAACTTTATACACTGCATTTTAAAATCATGTTTTTCTGTTGTATAGCTAAATATGAGTTATGTATGCCACAATTCTAGTTCAGGACCAGGTCTCCCCGATTTTTGTCAGTCTGCTTTAAAAAAAAAAATGAATTTTGATTCAACTGTTAGATTAAAGGAGAAGTCTATAGTTTGGATCTAATGATAGCAATAAATACTGACCAATTCTTTTAAAGAAATTGCGTTTTATTAGAGATTGATTTCTTCCATGAATTGAATTTTCATCAACGAGTTCATAATCCCATGGCCACTTAAAAGTACAGAGTTTTTATCAATATTTGGTCAGTAAATATCAAACGATGTATCAAGAGGGTTATTTAAGTGCAGCTTTTTCATTCGTGTTAATAATGCGATGTGGCTTATCAACATAATCTTGTTTCTTATTAAAACATTGGTTGTCTTCCTTAAGACTGCGCTAACGGCAGTTTAAAAAATCAAGTAGTTGTAATTATCCAATTTTGACGTAGCGAATAACTTCGCTGATGATTTAACACTGAAAAGTTTGTTTTATTTGCAAATATAAAACATGGTACCAGGTGTCTTAATTCCGTATATAACGCAACATGTGGACTGAATAGTTGATTGATTTCCTTTATTGCAGATGGTATATAGGAGATTGAAGGTGCATTTCAATGCAAGTCAGTGTTCTCGATTGTTTGACAGGGAGGTGCATAACAGTAAACAAAATGAAATGTCCATGCTTAAATCTGATTTTTCGAATTAAAAATGAGGAATTCTTCAAACATTTTGAAGTTCGGCCAGTTTTTATAAAATAAACATTACAGCATTGTGCATCTGATAAATGCGGCTTAGGCAGTAGATTTTACGCCATAGAATATTAATTAATTGGGGTCCAATTATGTTTTTTTTTTTAATTGGGGAGTTCGTGTCTGACTTTGGCTCACCTGCACTGACACGACAGAAACCTAAACGCAGGAACTCGTCTGTACGTAGAAAGAGTTGAATTGGGGAGTTCTTGTCTGACTTTGGCTCACCTGCACTGACACGACAGAAACCTAAACGCAGGAACTCGTCTGTACGTAGAAAGAGTTGAATTGGGGAGTTCGTGTCTGACTTTGGCTCACCTGCACTGACACGACAGAAACCTAAACGCAGGAACTCGTCTGTACGTAGAAAGAGTTGAATTGGGGAGTTCGTGTCTGACTTTGGCTCACCTGCACTGACACGACAGAAACCTAAACGCAGGAACTCGTCTGTACGTAGAAAGAGTTGAATTGGGGAGTTCGTGTCTGACTGGCTCACCTGCACTGACACGACAGAAACCTAAACGCAGGAACTCGTCTGTACGTAGAAAGAGTTGAATTGGGGAGTTCGTGTCTGACTTTGGCTCACCTGCACTGACACGACAGAAACCTAAACGCAGGAACTCGTCTGTACGTAGAAAGAGTTGAATTGGGGAGTTCGTGTCTGACTTTGGCTCACCTGCACTGACACGACAGAAACCTAAACGCAGGAACTCGTCTGTACGTAGAAAGAGTTGAATTGGGGAGTTCGTGTCTGACTTTGGCTCACCTGCACTGACACGACAGAAACCTAAACGCAGGAACTCGTCTGTACGTAGAAAGAGTTGAATTGGGGAGTTCGTGTCTGACTGGCTCACCTGCACTGACACGACAGAAACCTAAACGCAGGAACTCGTCTGTACGTAGAAAGAGTTGAATTGGGGAGTTCGTGTCTGACTTTGGCTCACCTGCACTGACACGACAGAAACCTAAACGCAGGAACTCGTCTGTACGTAGAAAGAGTTGAATTGGGGAGTTCGTGTCTGACTGGCTCACCTGCATTGACACGACAGAAACCTAAACGCAGGAACTCGTCTGTACGTAGAAAGAGTTGAATTGGGGAGTTCGTGTCTGACTTTGGCTCACCTGCACTGACACGACAGAAACCTAAACGCAGGAACTCGTCTGTACGTAGAAAGAGTTGAATTGGGGAGTTCGTGTCTGACTTTGGCTCACCTGCACTGACACGACAGAAACCTAAACGCAGGAACTCGTCTGTACGTAGAAAGAGTTGAATTGGGGAGTTCGTGTCTGACTGGCTCACCTGCATTGACACGACAGAAACCTAAACGCAGGAACTCGTCTGTACGTAGAAAGAGTTGAATTGGGGAGTTCGTGTCTGACTTTGGCTCACCTGCACTGACACGACAGAAACCTAAACGCAGGAACTCGTCTGTACGTAGAAAGAGTTGAATTGGGGAGTTCGTGTCTGACTGGCTCACCTGCATTGACACGACAGAAACCTAAACGCAGGAACTCGTCTGTACGTAGAAAGAGTTGAATTGGGGAGTTCGTGTCTGACTGGCTCACCTGCATTGACACGACAGAAACCTAAACGCAGGAACTCGTCTGTACGTAGAAAGAGTTCAACTTAATATTCAGTTGCAAAATAGCACTTCTGATCAAACAAATATAATACTTTTGTCGCCTGTTTTTTTATACCTACCTACTTTTTATAATGGTTGTAAGCTCGAAAAAACTATATTAATGTTCAATTCTCAAAAATAATAGAATAATTCGGTAATTATAAAAACAATTAATTTCTTAATAGATTTGTACTAAAGTTCCCGACAAAAGCAATAGAAAGGACTCAATTTGGCCCTTGACAACGTGACATTATATCATTACAACTTGCTCGCGTTGTCTTCGATTTAATTGCCCATTAACGTTTTCCAGTCTCGTCAGCCAACCTTGCTTCACGCCTTTAGCGGCTGGCTGTGTCAGTTTTCTGAAGGGGGCAGGTGCGTCAAGCTGCTTGGTCAATAAACTAGATCTTACTAATTCTGCCGTTTTAAGGTAACTCGGTCTCCACTGGTGGCATGAAGGCCATTATCTGCAAATCCCGGCTAATTTGTTTGACATGACGACTATCCCACAGAAACCTCGAAAATCGCCTCACTCATCGAAGTTTTTTCTGGGCGGGAATGACAAATTCTTCCTTGCATGGGTCGGCATTTTCTAATATAGAAGAGAGATCGGCGTGCCCTGATGACTTACGGGAAAACTACTATTCGGCAGTCCACTGTGTTATAACGGTGGGACGAAGAGCTGACGCGAGATGTATGGTCAGCCGAGAAACGCCTGTGATGAACAGTTTTTGGCATTTGGGTTTGTCCCCAGAAATGGGGATTAGGCAAAAAAAAGGTAACTTGTTTGTTCTATTTTTACGCGGTGTCATAGTAGTAGTAATTAATTTAGACTGATTACTATCAGGACAATTCTCGTACATTTGTAGCTGCTAATGAACGCGGTGAGACATTCCGCTTGTTGTGCCTTTCCAGAATGTCAAAATTAAGGTGACGAAGAATAATTTTTGTTGTTGAAAAGAAAAACGTGAAGACTTGCAGATTGTGTCCTGCAATCCTTGTTAATACAGAAGAAAAAGTAATCTTATCCTCTAACGATAATCTGCGAGGAATATAGACACTAAGTAAGATTCCGCCTCAGAACAGACATATCATCGTATTACATGATGGCAGCATACACAAACTGCTGCGTGTTATTGAGTAATAATACACCCCGAAAAAAGGAATTTGGCCTTTATTTTTCTCATTGTATAGTCAGCAAATATTAAACTTGATAAGTAAGGGTGGGATAGTTATATGCAGCTGCTGACTCCATCCCCAGAAATAGCGCGTTGCAATGTATCAACATGTATTCTTTAATACCAGGGAGTGGGTGGCGAGAGGAGCGTCCTGGTGTGGCCGGAAATCAATACCTGAGTAACTATCGACGCATTGGTAGACACTTGTTACTACAAGACATCGCAGAACCTTGCAGTGTTTCTTTGCCTCGACCCAACTCTTAGTGACAGATCCCACAGGCACGCGTGACACCATGAGCATAAGTTACAAATTAACAACCTGACCACCTGAAATAGTGGAACAAACCAAGATGCACATTAAGTCATCACAGCTAAAGTGGTGTAAGGAGAAGCACTGGCTTAGTGACGATGTGGTAATAATTACGGACGTACATAGTGCTCATCATATGTGTGGGGGTGCAATTGGCTGCTCAGAGTGTAGACGATGTAAGAAACAAATTACCGAGAGGAAAGTGTTCCTTTCCCCGGAGCTCCTGAAATTGATCTCTAATAAAGCAGGTCGGGTATCAGCTGTAATTAACACTTTCGCCTGCAGGTAAACGAGCGAATTGAAGGCAACATTCGTTGATTTATGTTAAAATCTGAACCAGGTAGGTAGTTATTAGTCGCCGCCACCTAATCCAGTCGTGTACGATTTTTCTCCACTGGATACTAAGACTTTAACCTAACAGATCATATTATTATGGCAGGGATCTGTACACCCAAAGCGCTCTGCTACCCGGCGCAGGACAGATAAATTGAACATCACATTTCTGCTTCATCCCGTCATCCTGTAATTAGAAGGTGATCATTAGCGCATAGCTCGACCAGAGAACGATTGTGTCTGAGCTAAGACGGGGAACCACAATTTTAACCCTAACATCTTTTTTTAAAAAGTTTTGGGTAATTTTGAAAAAAAAAAACAAGATCTTTATTAGGAATTTTTCGTATATTCTTAATATTGTTTATATGATGCATTTTAAACTCTATCTTTTTAATAATAATAAAAAAAATAGCGACGCATTTTGCGTTTGGCCCTCGATAAGACCACGTGCTCATACATTTGCGACTCTAGAAAGCACAAACCATTGTCTTTAGCAATTGCAGATCCGTGACGGGATTTAACGAGTGATTGACAGGGTCGGTTTGGGAAGACGGTACAATTGTAAAGAGCAGTTTATAATTCCTCCATAAAAATCTGAGTGTGTATATATTTAAATGAAGGGCTGTCGACAAAGCCATTAATGATGTACCATCAAGAAGACGCGGTGCATCGCCAGCTTTTTTTTAAATTTCAATAATTTACGATTAGTCACATAATTTTAAATAGATCGGCTGGATTTTTTTTTGCTTTATTTTCAAGGAAATGAAATAAGAAAAACAACAAAACAATGTGTGGACCTATTTTTATTTAGTGAACCAAACAAACCCTTGCGCATCTTTTCCCTGCATTATTTCGGCCGCGCCTGACGTTTTTCGGATGTCAGTCTGGCAGCAGCCGTGTCGCTATGCACCGTCTCGTCGCCACAGCAGGTGCGCGCTCCGTGACGTGATGGAAAACAACAGCTGATTGCATAAGAAAACAAGGCAAAATACATATTTTTCAGCAGTATTAATTTTTCTTTTTAAAAAGTAAACATTGACCAACTACAAAACACTGTCGTCTAGCCACAAGCTCACTTTATAAGGAAGGAAGATTAGCTGTCTAGAGCATTTCAAAGAAGATTGAAGCCCCATTTCGTCAAATTGATGATGCTCCGCGTAGAATCTGATTTGCTGTCGACTCATGGATAAAGTAATTAGTTAGCAATGGCGTTTAAGTCGGGTTGCATAATAAATTATTATGTGAAACTTTAGTGCAACAGTCTTTCTTGTCTTTTTATTAGTTAATGCGCTGTCTACAGGGCTACCTCGGGAGTGTTGTTGTTATTCGCGCCCCTATCCAGTCACTTCCGCACCCCGAGTCCGAAGCGGAAGGGCTTGACCGTCTCGTTACAGATTCTGCCCGTTTTTAGAAACTCTATTAAAATCGCTACGGTTATATGCCGGGCGTCACACCTACGACCTTGTCTCTTCGGGACGTCAAGAATCCTCGGCCTTCGTCGGGGAGTCTCGTTGTTTCCGATCGTCATGACGACAGGCAGACGAACGGTGCCCAGCCCGCGCTTCCGGCCATCGAAAGGGTCGACTTTGTGCAGGACCTTGAATTGCTTCGCTGCGACCAACTCGTGGTCGTGAACCCGAGACAAATAAGCGTTCATTGCTCGATCCGTAATTTCTGTAATAAATAAATAAAAGAAACGTCAAAGCAAGGACAAAAGTCTGTAGATTTTTCGGGTTTTTACATTAAAAAAAAAAATTAATAAGAGAAGATGTTTGAAGATTGAAAGCTACATACAAATAATTCAGTGTAGTTTGTCGCCATCACGGAGGTTCCGAACCTGGCGGACAATGATCGCGTTTCTAAGGAACTACTGCAGGAGAGAGAGAGAGAGAGAGCGCGTAACTGTGGCACAGTGGGATAAACTGTTGATAACAAGAGTTTTAAAACTACTTCAGATCATTTGTACAATCCAAACATCTATTACAAACAGACATCGTTCTACTTCCTACTCATCAACAGTCTCTCCGCTGTTCAGTGGGAATGATCGGTCACCCACTCGAGAACTACAATCGACTCGATGTCCCATATCTTTCCTCTCGCTGTCAGGACGGCGGTTCACACACACAAAAGCTCCTGGAGAGCAACTAATTACTTTTTATTGTATGTCTATTATAATTATCTATTGTTCGGAATTGTAAGTAAAGGAAAGATTAAAAGCACGCCTCAACAAGAACCAGTAATGAATACGCAATTTTCTGTGATCATTTGATTGGGTTAATTAGCAGGCTGTATTCACGGAAGTAAGAAAATAGTAAGTCACCGACCTCACGCCCCTGATATGTGGCTGTTCCAAGTTGTTTGTACAGATATCCATTAACAGTGAGTGCATGTTTGTTTTCTTCTACAAACATTTTTAGGACTCACATTTCGTAATTTCCCTTGTCGTATTAACATATTAAATACAGTCTAGGATTGGTTTTTGGTAAATGTCAAGTATATTAGAAATAATTATACTATTATAGTTGATAGAATGGGTGCATAATACAGAACACCCTAAAAATTCCTAGATTTTTTAAGAACTTTCTGGAACATTCTAGCACTTTCTAGAACTTTCTTCCATAAACCAAGATATATAAACCCTTGTGCACACTCAGCCCAGTATGAAATAAAAGTATTTAACAGGTGATTTTTTAATTCTGTTATTAAATAAGAATGACTGCAAACCGAAAATGCAAGCTCTCTGCAGACTCATTTTGTTATGTTTGTGGATTCTATATTGGCCCAAAGCAAGTGAGACATATGATCACACCAAATAACAAATTTTCACTGGCCTTTGAATCATACTTTGGAATGAAGATTGGTGATCAAGATAAAGCATGGCCACCTCGTGTGGCTTGTGTGGAACATGCAGATCAGCACTAGAAGTATGGCTAAGAGGAGATCATAAAGCAATGGCATTTGCAATTCTTCGTATTTGGCAAGAGTCTAAGAATCACATAGATGAGTGCTACTTTTGTCTAGTGGATGTCAAGATTCAGGAACACCAAAGACTGACACGATATTGTGTATCCAAATATTCCATCATCCATTGCACCAGTTCCACGCAGTGATGACCTTCCAGTGCCACAGCCACAATCCAAATCGAAAGAAATAGATGCATCATCAGAAAGTGAAAATTCACCTGTAGATGAAAACTATGATTCTGAATTAAATTCAAAGAAGCCTCATTTTCCAAATCAGCAAGAACTGGATGACTTAGTACGAGATTTAGGTTTAACAAAATCTAATGCTGAACTTTTTATATCAAGGCTAAAAGAATGGAATCTCTTGGATAGCAGTTGTAAATCTACATCTTCCAGAAAGAGGCATGAAAATTCTCAAGATACTTCTCAGTGAATGGCAAATTGTGCTTCTGCAGTGACATTAATAGTTTGTTTTACGAAATGGGTATTGTGCACAATCCTACTAAATGGCGACTCTTCATTGACAGTTCGACGAGAAGTCTCAAAGCAGTCCTTCTTCACAATGGAAACAAATATCCATCAATACCCATTGGCCATTCTGTACATATAAAGGAGGATTATGAAAATGTTAAGTTTCTGCTGGAGACAAATGACTACAAAAAATATAACTGGAATGTTTGTGGAGATTTTAAGATGATTTGTTTTTTTTGAAAGGACTGCAAGGAGGACTCACAAAATACTCATGCTTTCTCTGTCTTTGGGATAGTCGTGCCACATCACAGCATTACAGAAGAAAAGTGTGGCCAGCCAGAGATCAGTTTATTCCTGGGACACAAAATGGTAAATATGAGCCCTTGGTGAGATCAGAAAAAATCCTCATGCCTCCACTGCACATAAAACTGGGGCTTGTGAAGCAGTTCATTAAAGCTCTTAACACAAAGTGAAGCATTCCAACACATTCGTGAATTGTTTCCAAATCTTTCAGAAGCAAAAATAAAAGGCGGGATCTTTGTTGGGCCGCAAATTTGTCAAATGCTCAAATCAGAAGAATTAGAAGTCAGAACAAGAAAAAAGGGAATGGAAAGCATTTCGTTTAGTTGTCGAAAATTTCCTGGGAAACAGAAGAAGTGAAAACTATATACAATTAATTGCGGATTTAATCAATGAGTATGAAAAGCTTCGATACAGAATGTCTCTCAAGCTTCACGTCCTTCATTCTCATCTAGATTTCTTCAAAGACAACATGGGAGATTTCAGTGAAGAGCATGGTGAGAGATTTCAGGTAAGATTGGATGTCAGAATGATGGGTGACTATATTTGGGGTCTAATTCGTGATGATTACTTCAATGCACAGAAGGAAGGCCCGAAAAGTTGCACATTTCTGATTTCTGCAACTGCAATTTAGATATTTACTGTACTTAAGAATTAAATAAATGTAACGAATAAACTTTTTTCATGAGTTAAAATGATTGTTTCTTTTTGGTTTTGGAAAGTTAGTTAATTGTACTCGTATTATCAGTAATGATGTGTTAGGGTATTTAAAATAACATTCTCAGTGAAAAACTGACACTTTAGAAAAACTATGTTAGTAATCAGCTCACCAAAACTGACCATAACCAATTGAAAAATCAGGATAACTGAAAACTTTGTGAAAATTTGTTACATTCTGTGATTATTTTTATATTTTATATTCGCAGTTGGCCTAAAAACACATCCTTCTGGGATTGGTAGGTTTTTGCACTTTTTTAAAAAACGCTTTTTTGTTGTTGGTTTTTGCTTTTTCAGTCCTTAAAAATTAATGGATAATCTTTCGTTAAGAAAGTTTAAAACGGTCTACACCGGAACTGCATTTATCTGGTATCACCTACGAGAATTCAATATCTCAAGGAGCTCGCCGTTATTCTAAACACAAACCTTACTACTCACGTATTACTACAAGACCATCAATAGATGGTCTGCGCATATCATTAAAATTTTATGAAATTCTTAACTTTTTTGTTTAATTATTAACACCCTGAGCGACAGGAAGGCAGGTTTTGCTTTCGATCACAGTGTTAACCTCGCCTCTCTGAAATTCAGATTTACTTTTAAACTTTTTAACTCGATTAATCTCATCCACTCCACCCACTCTCTTCCGATCATGGAAATGCCAGCCATCACGTGGAGACATTTACCGGATATAGTTCCGGTTCCGCTCGCGGCTCAGTCGCGCCTCTTGGCGGGAGCAGTGAAAGAACTTATTTTCCGAGTTTTCACTTTTTTTAAAAATTTTAAAACTTTCTTTATAATTAAGCTATTCCACACTCTTTTGTGGAAAAATACATTTCGAGAGAAGTCCTGCCATTCTCCGAGAAACTAAAACACCACTTGGCAGTTCTCGCTCGGTGGAGTTCTATTATCTCGGCGAGCGTGGCTAGGAAACGTTTATCTGCCGTGTGCCAGAAACAGCATAATTAAAGCTGATCCATCGACTCTGTGAACGCTTCTTGATAGAAAAAATATAAAGTTCGGATGTTGTTAAATATTTGATACTATTTATTCAGATCGGATTGTGAACTCGAGAATGTAATTTCTTCCATAACGATGGTGGTGAACGCCATTCATTGGAAATGTCAGTTCGCTAACGTGCAATTTCCCTTTCTCTCCTTTTCTCTTTAAATATTAAAAGATGCATTCAGCGCGACTCCACTAATATCGCTGAGGTTGGCAATTTTCTCTTCCCTTTTTTGGGTGCAGTGCGGTCTCGGTTGTAATTAGAAGCGGGCATGAGCATCTTTTGATTTATAGTCGTTGTTTTTCACTGCTATTTCCGAATTATCCGGCGAGAGGAGAGCGGAGGTTACGACGCTAATTGATCAAAGCATTAAAAAGAGAAAAACTAAATCAGCATTAAAACGGGGAAGAGCTTGTGGGCGGTGGAGTTATCCCGATCGATGCGCGCTCGAGAGAAAACTGTCTGCTGCCGGGCACGTACGAAACAGACATTGTTAAAACGTAAACTTAATTCTATATCTTTTATTTCTCTGTCCCCCAACCTTTAATCAAGCGTTCTACGTGCTAAGTTCCGGCTCAAATCGTTGATTGGATCATCCACCAGGCGGCGGTTCGGCCACACGTACGAAAACACCTCACAGCGCCGCCTACCGTCTCGGCCAGGAGAACCGCTGTCGTCGCTGGTCCGCGGAAAGATTCGAAGGAAGAAAAGAAAACGCTTATTTTCGATACCAGCTTTTAACTGTGGAGCCATTAAAACGGGGGAAAACAAATCTACCACTTATTTCGTTTATTAATAAACAACTTCTTAAAAAATAGACGAATAAAGTTAATTTATCAATTAATTAACTAAATTATGGCTCGGAATTAAGGCTTCGAGAATAAGGGGGGAAGCGAAAGAGCGAAAATAAGTTGATGCTAGATTCAGAATTATGTTGATGAGTTCAAAAAACAACAACAACAACAACAACAACAAAAAGCATTCGATATCTCGCGCTACAGCGATTTTGGCAGCACCACCATAAACAGCAACATACCGCCAAAACCTGAAAGTTCCATATAAATCTTCGGTCACTGAGATGTAGTTTTCAAATAGTGTTTAGAAACATACGTGGGGTCGGGGCGGCATCCGCCAGTTAAAATCCGGAAAACAAAAATATTACAATGGAAAATAACCCTGACCTGCACAGGTCACGTGTTTTTCGTCGTAGTACTTTCGTTTTCGCCACGGCCTACTTCATTAATACAAATTTTTTTTCCAACTGCTGCCAGTGTTAATATCTATACTATTCCAATATTACTATTTTACAATTGTAATATTCTCAGTATAATGCAAAAATCAATATTAGATTTTCTAAATAAAACCGATGAGGTCGCAGAAGCGACAGAAATATCGGTGACTGTGATTTATCAGGGTGATGAAGAACCAAACAGAGGGAAAAAAGAACTGAAAAAGAACAACTTCGCAATCCTGATTCTTCATCAGTATGGTCAGTACCTAACTCTTTTCAGAATGAAAAAGCTCGATGTTGGACAGATTCTCTGGCTAAATATTTTCAGGGAGAATATCGACGGCTGGTTTTGAAACGTGACAAAGTGGGACGTACAGCATGCAGATTTGCAGATAGTTCCACCAGACTGGTCGGACAGCTCCGTGGCAGAAGATCGGGAAAATAATGGACAGGTGCTTTTGTGTCATCTTTAGCTCCAATAAAAGAAAAACAAAACAGGGCACTCAGGAACAAAGATATGTGAACATAAGGTCAGCCACCGACTTACTTAAGCTTGTAAAATCCAACAGAAGGCAGCAGCAAGTGTTTTAGAAAACTATCGACAAAATGAATGAAATGTCCCAAACTGCTTATTTCCGTGCCAAAAAAATTCCCTTTTCAGATTTTCCTGACCTAACTGATCTGAGAGAAAGAATTTCTATGGACAGAACAATCAAGAAAATCTGGCGCTGGTGTACGTAACATCAGGTGTAAATAACTTTAAAGCCTTTTGTTTTAAATTGCATTCTCTGTACCACGCTTCAGACAAGAATGAGCAGGTGAGTTAATGGTTGGTTTATAACAATAGGACGTGTGCTGGGGACAGGACGAGTTGCCTCTAGTGAACGTACAATCTCAGTGCACATTTCGATAAAGCTGCAAAAGATGCAACTCAAGATAGTAACGAAAAAGCTACTTATGCCGAGATTCATTTAAGATTAATAAATTCGTTAAAAAACTTGCCTTGATTAAAACTTCTTTGTCAGAAATAAGTCAGTCCTCTTTGTAGTTACAGAGTAGAATGACTCAGTGCCTCCGCCAAAAGCGCACAATTTATTTAATCGTACAATTAAAGTTTTAATGCTCCGGCTGATGGAATAAAGATGCTCTGCGAGATTGCTTCTCAAGCTTGGGAACGGTTATATTTCAAGGATATATCTTCTCTACATTCAAAAGAAAAAAGGCGATGCTAAAATCAATCATAAGCAGTTTTTCTGTAGTCAAAGTAACAGCCTAATATCAAGACACGTTGATACTGGTGATAAGGAATTAATAAACTGTTCAAGTATTTTTATTCCCCTACTGGCCTGACAACATTAATGTTCCATTTGGTGATTGTGATCTACAAACAGTGAGCCAAAGACTTAACATCACAAAGAAGGGATCCATACAAGGCTTTAGAGGGTACAAAGATGGAGGAGGAAAGAAAATGGCCAGCCTACTTACATCAACTAGAAACAGCTTTCAGATTTCCCATGTCAGAGGTCGACCTTTCGCAACTAGAGATGGGACCAGCCTGGTACGTGTCCCACCGACTCGGCGTGTGGAGCAATGGCTGGGGCAGGGTGGTGAAAGTGCCACACTGTAGCCGTGAAGTGGAACAGCTATGAGAAATTTGGCGGAGAAACGACCAGGCAGTAAATCAGAAACACGACAGATGGCAACAAGACTTAAAGTTTCCCAGTCGGGGGACCTCAAGTTTTAAAAGAAAAACAAATCTTGGCAATGAAGCCGGTTGGTGTGGGATATGTTTAAACTTCATCTTTTATTAACCGGACCTAAGTTTCTATTAAATTTAATCTTTTTTGTAAAATTATAAAACTAATGTAGTCATCAAAAATGAAAAAAAAAAAAATATATATACAAATATATATGCACGGAACTTTTTTCCAGGAATCTGAATCTGGACATGTAAAGTGAAAGTAGACACTTTTTTAGAAACTGAACTAAGAATAAAAATTACACGATGAAAAATTTGCCTACTTTATATTGTGTAAATTTTGTAATAAAATTATTATAATTATTATTATTATTATTGTACTTTTCCCTTTCCTTTTCTTTTAAAATACAACGCATACATTTCATTGTGTTCATATATGGTCCAGCAAATTTACTGCATTTTCCCTACGTGAATAATTTGGGAAAAAAATGAACCATTTCCCATTATTTCCATGTATTCATTTATAACAATTCGACATCATGTGAATTACATTCCACACGTGAACGGCGCGTGCACCCACGTCATCAACTACTATTA
Source organism: Nautilus pompilius (assembly GCA_018389105.1). NCBI lineage: Eukaryota > Metazoa > Mollusca > Cephalopoda > Nautilida > Nautilidae > Nautilus > Nautilus pompilius. The sequence continues at coordinate 60,696 of JACATO010000656.1, read as the reverse complement.
ACTGGCCCCGACGGGTCAGAAATACGTGAGATCAGCATGGCGCCGTCTGGTTACCCAGAGTCTAGAACAGAGAGGAGAATAAAATAAGAAGAGAATTTATATAAAAAAGCAACAAATCCCCACAAAAATCTTAATAAACTAACGAAGTCCTAACAACGAATATAATCAGTGCGTGAATCGAATTGAATAAGTAATGACAATGAACGATTCTAGCTGAACAGACGGACATGGCTTGAAATAAACAACAAACGAAGGTTCTTTAATTTCCGAAGAGTCCGTAGTTGGGCAAAGAGTGCTGTCGGGCGATCACCACCATCCTACGGACCCAGCCCACTCAACGAAACCGTGTTATCATACACACACACTTCAGGGTCGGATTCTACTCGCCATGCGATTCTAAATGAGATCTGAACCACACCGGTGCGTTCACACACCGTACATCGGCTGTCTTAATTGGTTTCCCATATTTCACAAATAACAACTCAATTTATTCATTTGCATAATCACATTCATGTAATCTGATGTGACTGCAGGAAAATCTATACGTGTTTCCATGGTCACTTCTCTTTTCTTAAAATGGTTTTAAATCTGCACTTAATCTAGGCGAAGCTTCGACATCTAAGAAAAATTAATAAACTTTTAGTGGGATCTTCGGTGGCTCTCCTTGTACATTTATCACTATCATCATTTATCTTCCCATGGCCAGGTCCATGACTTGAAAAAGTCCTATCAGAAAAATTAACCCCTAGCATCGTTAATCTTCAATGTGGAGACTATTTTGCAAATATGGACAGTAACAAATTCTTTCTGTAATTTACAGTTACCGGTTTGTAACTATAAATTGACTAATATTAGATAGAATTGTAAATAAAGAGAATAGAATAGCTCACGATAGTTGTAAAACAGCTTTAAACTCGTACTGATGAGTGCTTATCCCGCTTTTGGTCTCGTGTCTTTGCTGAAACACGACTTTTCTTGTTTTGATGAAAGCCGTTCTTTATTCATGCCCAGATAAGAAATTAATGTCGAGTTTCCTTATTCTTGTGGAATGAAGAAATACTTAACTAGCTTTCTATTAACCGACCATCATTTTCTAAAGCTAATTCTTTTTCTAAAGACAGGATGATTTTGGAACCAAGTATCCAGCCTCCCTTTGGATGGACAAGTCCAGTCCACCAGATAGAACATTAAGTCGTAACACAGCTGCTGCAAAATGTTTTGTGTCACCCTACAATTTTCTAAATCTGCTGGACAAATCGACTTAAACTTGCTGAATTTTAATTTTAATCCAATCCTACAGCTGACCGCAGGGTTATGAATTACCTCGAACACCTGTCTGTTAGCCGCCAACAGACAAATGCCAGGAAAACTGGTTTTCTTTCCACGTGACCATCCGGGTTACTCACCGCGAGAAACGCTGCAATCTATACCTTTACTTATTCAAATACATCTTAGAAAATTTGTTTGTTTGTTTCGTCATTATTAAGCCGTCTATACTTTTGTTTGTATGTTGTTCTCTGCCTGTCAGAGGATCAAACCGGAGCCGAAAGTTAATTAATCTCCCTGGCCAGCACAGCCACATAAAACCCAGACGGCGCTTCGCTCACCGTCCGCCAGGGCGCAGGTGACTTCCATAGACGACGTGACGAAGAAATATATTTACCATTTTTGCTACAAGAGAAAATTGAGAGAGTATGGCCAGTTAACGGATTGTGTGTCGACAGGGTAGTGTAGGGAGGGAAGAGTTCATTCACAGAGCGGGTTGGTGACCGCCCCCCCGTATCTCAGACGTGGAAACTTCATCCATTGGAGTCGCAGCACAATCTTCAATCGGGTTGGTGTAGAGACACGGAGAGCCACTGGAAAAATCAGTTAACCTAAAGGCGCGTACGCAAACCATCCTTCCCAAGGCACGCAGAGACACTGCAGCCTTCGAGGCCTGTCAATCGTCAGGCAGTATTTTTCTACTTGGTTTCAAGTCATCTAACCGCAGACTGTACAATAGCCATATGCCGAACAAAGACAGTTTGTTGGTATCCATCTCAATCCTAGGCATCACTCTCACCCGATTTTTAGCTGACAACCATCTTGATGTATGGCAGCTCAACACATCGAAACAACACTCTCCTTATATTCAGACACCACTATTCACAGAAAATACTGTCTGCACACGCATTTCTCACTTGTTAGAGGGAACACTTCCGGCTTATGGAAGCTAAAAACGGCTAATAAACATGTGAAATAAATTCGTACAAATGTAAAGCATACTTAACTTAGCATGAACTATGGACTTGTTTTAAATAGCTTTTTTTAGAATACATTTTATTTATATAAAGAAAAAAATCGGAGTTTGTACGAGACGTAATTTTTCAGCGCGTCTCTGCCATTAACCGGACCGGAGTTAACAGGGTTTTGGGCTCCCGTCGCGACTCTTGTCCTTGTTTTACTATGTTGCTGAACGATCGCACATTTTGTCGGTAGTGGAGAAATTAAAATAGCCGTATTTAATATTAATATTAGCTTGAAGTCAAATGGAGGACATTTTAAAAATAAAGGAATGCCGAACGAGCAAGTGATGCGAACCAAACTGGTACTAAGTACTTGGGGCTTCAAATAAAGCGCCGTGGGAGAAACTATTTTCAGTTTACTGCATAGACGAGTACGGATGGTGCACTGAGGGTGTTCAGCTTGGATCGAAGGAGCCGCTCGGCCTCTGCCTGGGTTTTCTAAAATTGTTAGTTGGGCGTCTTCTCGTTAGTTTTCGCCCCTTTATTCTCCACATGGCCCTCAGATGGCGTAGCGCCCCAATGATGTTCTACCCTTGTTACTGCGAAGTGTGTAGACATCTGTTGTGTTTTACCTGTCCACGATTCTTTCATGTTCAACTGGCTGGTGCACTGATAGGCTGACAGCTGAGGTTTGGCGTTCATCCCTGGCTTGACTTCTCGCTCTTCTTCACCAGCCAATCACATGGGTTTCCTCCCACATTTGAAAATGAAGAGTACTAATACATTTTTGGGAGGTAGGCGTGAGGGAGTTTCTGCGGGTAACTGTCAAATGACCTGCATCTTGATTACCCTTCAAAAGTCGTACCCAGGTAACGAAGGATGATATTCTCTTCCTTCCGGCTCCCGCTGTGGGTCGTCTGTCCTTAGACCTCGAAACCCAGGTCAGGGTCCGACGAGAAGAAAAGCGGGAATTGCGCACTTCTCATGGAACCATTAAACTCTTCTCCGGTCTGAGTCAAGGCCAAGGTTAAATCATCAGCTGACTAGAGCTGGTTACTTTCGCTTTCATTACTCTATAAAACTGTATCCCAAAACTCTGTTCGTTTTTAGATAGCATTCATTTTACAGACGATTGAACATCAGCAACCAGCCTCATCATTAGAGACAAACTACTCTGCGTTATGAATATATATTTTTGATTTATTGTACAGCCATAGTCAAAAGTTTTGCATTACCCTAGAAATAACTATAACAAAATTAACACTGTGGTACTCGGTAATTTGATTTTAGTAGGAGACTTCAAGGAAAGTCATCTCAGACTTCTGTACAGTTTAATGTTTTACTAATTTTCCAGTGCAAAAAAAAAAATGTTGGTGTAACGACTTATAATTGTTTTTTAAACACTTTATCTCAGCGACAATTAATGAAAGCCGCCATATTTCCGACAGCAGTGGCATCAAATTGTATGTAGCCATTTAAGAGCTTGGACCTAGGAAAAAGATCAGTTTCCATTATCTCCTTTACATACCCGTCTAGATTCTTTAAAAAAACAATGGGATTTACTGCGTTTTAAAATATGTAAATATTATTTATGAATCGGACTTAATTTTGTCACAAATTTTAAAACGCATATAAGACAAAAATTATTAGATATTTTCCCATTTAAAATTTTGGAACTGGCATTAAGTAGTTTTGGACTGTTTTCACATTCGGAGCAGAAAAAGAAATAGCTTCAGAAATATACGAACATCATACAAGGAACATCTTGCATAAATATGACGCGCAACCTAACACCAATCAGCAATATGTACAACCATTACGTACAACCGCTATACACCAAACACGGAGCAAGAATCATGACGCACACAGGGTTGTTTCTGGTTTTCTTAACGGGAGAGTTATCGTCTCGCCCATTCATGTATGGAAAAGTATCGGAAGTTTAAATTTACTGAGATTCCCTCCGTATTGGAGATATAGAAAAGTTGTTGCAAAAATATAATTGATTGAGTAATAATTAATTAATTTAATCCATGCTTTGGAGATCATTATCTTGTCCAACAATGGCGCACAAGCGAACTCGGCGTGACACTAGCAAGAGTGACCCTGACTGGAAAGCTGCGGGGCGCGTCTTGAGGACTATCGTGCGGTAAAATATGCACACACTTTCTTGGAATGTGTGTTAAATAGGAAAGTATTCCAGAAGTAGTTTGAATTTCGTGGCTGTCTAGATAATAATAATAATAATAATAATAATAATAATAATAATAATAATAATAATAATAATAAACTGGCAGTTTTATTTACATTTATGACATCTCACACTCGAGGCGCTGTTACTACATTAGCGATAATACGTCGGGCTTTTATTGCCTCCCTGATATAAAATAATTTTTAGTTTTGTAATAATATCCAGAAAACTTATATCAGATGCGATTTTACTTATTTATTCCTGTTTCACTCCTGCCCCGACTTCTCAAAATGCAGACCGAGATTACCACGGCTGTAGCGAGATCAGTACTACTTCCGCCTTTTGTATCTCCGTACAACAACCAAACAAATAAGCCAGCTTTTAGAGAACCGCAAGTCTGAAACTATTGAAGTCTGAAATAAACTGAAAAAAGTAACGAAAACAGATTTTAAATCATTTGAAATTAAAAACAGCACTAAATAATGATAGACATTTGTCCGTGAAAACGAGTTTAAGCACAAAAGACTTACGTCTGAACAGCTGCGAGCGTAAGGGAAATTTGGGTTCCGAGTTTTGGTCTAATGAAGCGATTTGGAAAGATCCGAAGTCCTCTAAAGTGAGCACATCAACAAGTCCACAGAGTAGCAGCAAGCATCTCAGCTCTGTCCGCATCTTCCACATGTAGTTGCTGAAACAGAATTAAGTAACGGAGCGCCGGCAGATGACTGGATAATCCAGCAGTCTTCCCGATACTGCACGGATATATTGACGGATCAAATTATTTTCGGAAAATAGCGCGCTATATTTAGCTTCACTCTGAGAGGATGAAGATGAGTGACGTTTATCGTCTTTTATTGTTGTTTCGGTTTTCTGTGGTGACACTCCGGGCCGGTCCAGACAGAGATTGATGGGAAAGAACAGCGGGAGAGGCGCTGACTCAGTCAGAAGGCTGGTTAATTTCTGCGTTGCGCCTGGTTGATTCCGGGATAAATGAACGGATTTAAATGCTTTGTGTAGAGCTTATGTTGTTTTCGAACACCCACCCACCAACTCCCACCCTCCTCCTGGAGTTGCTAATGTTATTCAGGTTCTAGGAAAGAGCCTGCTTCCATGTCGTGTGTTTCGCCGCAGGGTCTCCATCCTTCGTCAGAGTTGTGCGTGGCTATGTCAGAGATCTCCTTGACCGGTTATGTCGACGACCACCTGATAATTTCACTGTTTTTTTGTTGTTGGTGTTTTATATAAACAAAACAAAATCTAGAATATTTGAAATAAAGGTGTGCGAAGACATAGGTCCCTAACTTTTGATTTTTGTTGTTTTTTAAGTAATTTAAAACGTAATCACATTAAATATTTTGTATTTGTTTTAATTCCGTTTTTTATATTTGAACAGAACTATTCAGCTGGACAGAGCGGACAGTTAAAACGATCGAAAAACTTCAGCAGGTCGATTATCTCGAAAGAGTTTCTTGACAACAGGATATGAGACCGGTCACCCTGACTTACTCGGCCTGCTGTAAGTTATGGTTGGACACTGTGCAGTTGTAAGAAGCAGAAACAAATAGAAAAATGACCAGATGTTTTATATTATTTATCGAAATTAAGTTAAAGCTGCAACCGCTATGTATAATTATTTTTTTTTTTTTTAACTTTTACTCGGTAAAATTACAGCAGATAAAAGCAAATATTTAATTATAATTGCAGTTCAGAAACACTACATGAAATAATAAAAGTAAAAATAAAAAAAGTAAAATGATAGAAGAGAAACACCCTGACAAAAAATGTTTTGTATCCTCCTAGATTCACAATAACAAAATTTATCTTCAAATCAGGTTCATAGCCTCATGACCAAACTAAATGTCTGCTCGGAGTACTTCTAACTGTCGTTATGATTCATATTTAGATCTTTTTGGAAATCACACATTTCTGTGTTAGACTTCAAACTGTCACATTTTCCAATTTTTATCATTTTTCTATTAAGTTTATGGAAAACTTCGATGTGATATGTACTTCAACAGGTTAACGTAACATTATTAGACAAATCCAGCGGGTTTAATTCTACTTTTATCAAGCAAAGTTTAAGTATTCTAGGGTGATGCCAAACTGTACTGAGAAGCGAGCTCAATACACTATCATCAACATCCTTTGTCGAATACAGTTTCAGAATCACTGATTGGACTCAGCCATAAATCAAGAGACGAGACGCAAAGACCGGAAAACTCTTGACCAATCACAAATCGCGTCATTCAAGCGCAGGTACAGATCGTCTCTATTCGGTTAGAAACAGCCTACAACACAGTCATCACGGGAACGGATACTTAAAACATGAAACCTGAAAGGCAACACCAAACTTTCTTTCACTAAAATGGAGAAAGACTTCGGGACAGAAGCAGGAATAGAGGCGACTTCACCAGACGACCTGGCACGTGCTGTTACGGGTACCCAGCATTCTCCGGGCGTGGAAGCACAAAAAGACAAGCCCACCAATGTCAGTGAGCTATGCATCATCGTAAGAGACAAAAGAGAAAAAAAATGGTACACTGATACGCGTGGCACACACCCTTCAGACAAGAACGTTGCGACAAAAGCGGTGACCTGACCAAACACAAAGATTTGAAGATAAAAATTTAGATAATGGTTGGGGGGGTATTCGCTCACCTTAGTTACCGCTGTGGTGATTGGTGTGACAGACCTAACCAATGAACGAACGAGTAAAGAGCTTTCCCTTTATTATCTTCTGTCGCCAGTACAACTCGTTTCCCTTTCGAAATCGAACCGGACGGGCTGTCTAAAGAGCCTTTAGGACCCATAACTTAGCTGCAGGACTGGCTTTAACCGGATTCAGAGTAAAAGATGCAAAGAATTAAAAACCTTTTGTATTCTGATCTTTTATTCGGCTTACAATAAAGAAAATAGACTCGCATTATCAAGTTTTCATTTATTATTATTATTACTATTATTATTATTATTATCTTCTAATTAAGTATAATTAATGAATAGGCTTTTCGCAGTTAACAGAGCGAGTCTCCGCGCAGGCCTGTAGCCAGCTTTGTTAATCAGTGAGCCAGGGTTAGAAATAAGAACAAGCGGTGTTGTTTCTAATTTTTGCTATCATTTTGAAATGCTTTACTACTGGTGCATTTTTTAGCCAAACAAAAAGATCAAACCGCCTGGCGCCTGCGCAGATCGTAACATCACCATCTATTTTCCCGAAGCCGACCTCACGCGCATGCGCGATCGAAAACGAGGCTAACGCTGGAGGCCCGGAAGAGCACGAGCAACACAATCAAAAAGTGCACACGAATTCACTCAGCCGTGAAAACGTTTGCTGTTACGGCGTTTTACTTTTGATCAACATGAAGGGAGATATGGCGGCGCTTAACTGATATCGAGGCGATTTTAAATAAATAATAAAAAATAATTATTGTCATTACTGGTTTTGATTTAAAGCCTGATGATTGGTTCATCCAGTCTGATCGATTATAATCGGTTTATTTTCACGATCAGACTGATTTGCTTGAAATTTTATTTAGTGTCGCAAGAGACGGTAAATGTACAATGGTGATGAAAATGATCAATAACCCAAAATAGTTATGACATTTCAAGAGTGTAATTAGTGTGTAATCAGTGGTTTACTTTTTGATTTAAAATTTTTAATGTAATTTTATTTTGCTGAAATATTTTCCGGTCAAACAATATTGCAAATTGTGCGTTTAATGAAGCATATCGATTTATTAGTCTACAGCTGCATGTTCATAAGAAATTAAAAGTGTTTATTTAGTACAGAGGTTCTATGGATACCCTAACTGTCTTCATCGTTTTAGAAATGGATTTTAGACAGTGGAATTCGCACATTGCACAGACACTCAGTGTTTTGTTTAAAAGCGTAAGGTAGTGCAATAATTATAATAGGCTTCTCGATCAGAAAAGAAATACTCCAGTGAATCAAAACGTCGCCAATTATCGTTCTTACAGTTTTAGTGAATACATTTGTCCCCCGGTATTCGCGGGGGTTACGTCCCTTGAGCACCCACGAAGAGTGAAAAACTGCGAACATTGGACGTGGTCCATAAAAATGCCTATAAACGTCAAAATATAACGTAAAATATAAGTAAATATATCATAATAATTTAATTAAAAATACAACACTCAGAGAAACACTCGAGATAGCTACACGCGGTAAACTGGGATGATGCGGGGCTGCATCTGCCTGAGACAACGCCTTGTGGGCAGCAGCCAATCAGCAGCGAGGAGAAATGAATAACGCTCTCGGATTGGCTACTTTCAAATCTCCAGCCAATAGCGTTTATTTTATATTCATACTTTGCTGAATTTACGTTAGTATTTATATTACAAAATTAGTAAATTATATTATTATTAATAATTTAGCGTTAAAAAGCGTGAAAAAATATATATTGCCTCGAAAAAAGCCATAAAAAAATCGCGGAAGATATTTGCGATTCCGCGAATAATCGGGGGTTTCCACGAACAATTATCAGTTGGGTTCTAAGGGAAATTCCGCGAATAACCGGGGCCACGGATGCCAAACCGCGATTACGCGGGGGTCGACTGTACTCCATTAAAAGGGAGGTCGGGGACAGTTTGGTTAGTGAGACCAGATGTTTATTTCAGGTGAAATCTACCAATGTTTTTCATAATGACTCCACGTGATTGTTAAAACACCATCTTTGCTGTCCCATCTTGTGCGCTCCAAACTCCTCTTCATTATCTGAAAATTTACCAAGAAAATATCCGCTCAAGTAGAATAAAATTTCTGCTTCCGGTTACCCACCTAATAACGTGGCAGCTATGTTGGAGGGAATAATTTTTTTGTTCTAATCATTCATTTATTTACTAGTTTATTGTTCTAAAGCTTCATAAAACTGCTAGAAACTGCAAGAGAGAGAGAGAGAGAGAGAGAGAGAAGAGAGAGAGAGAGAGAGAGAGAGAGAGAGAGAGTCGCTATTTTGGATAGTGAGGGTTAAAATTTTAATCGGAACGGCAAATTTCGGATTTATGAATAAAAAAAAGAAGTATTTAGGTTCCCCACCATTAGAAAGATTCAGCCATATAGAATTATCTTGCCACTTAAAAAAATCTGAAAATATTCACATCTAATAATTTCGAGCCACTTTCTCACTTTCTGAAATAATGGCCGGAAAAAAGACGAGTCCTTTCATTAAATACATTAAGGAAAAAAAACAAAAACTTGCCAAGCACCGTATTAACGAGTATCATTAAACAATCCGCTAGTGTCGTGCGTGGAGCGAGCCAGGGCCGATATCCGATCCTGTTTCATAATTCGCCACACGATATCGTAGACATCGTTTAGGTGCAGGTTTAATACGTCGATATCAGAGCGGATAATTATTACGAATAGCGTCCCTAACCAATACATTTATAATATTTACACATTTTTGTCAGAATGACTGGAAAAAATAGTGTTGGTCCACAATTTCGTTTTCTTTAACTTACTATAAATGAGATTATTGGGCTAAAAATAACAAAGAAGTGAAGCCAAAACGGGATTTTGGTGGATGCCAATAGAGAAATCGAGATACTGGAAGTTATTTAAAGAACTGTTTCACAGAAGGCCGGTCTTCCGGATCATCTTCGGCTCGGGTCGGACGACGCCAAATGGCAGCGGTACAAAAAACAACAACAACAAAACAAACCAAAAAAAAAAAAAAAAGTCGTTTTTTTCTTTTTAAAAAATTCTGTTTGTTGTTGTTGTTGTTGTTGTTTTGTGATACAAATCTTTCTTCGTCCGCTGATCCGATTCACTTGGTTTATTGAACTTACTGGTCAAAGATTCACGCTGTACGTAGAAATAAATGCCTACCAATCAATTATGCCGACAGCCTCGAGTATTTTAATTCGCCATTTACGCGCGTGACTGAGTCCTAAGTGAGGCTTAAAAAACAGCACCGCACCCTGGCGGCGGGCACCGACAAAGCCAGAAAAACCTGCCATTATTTTACCTTTTAATTCTTGGAGATATGACTGGAATAATTGCGTTTACTCCGTAAACTCCGACCAAACGGTGGATAACCATACCCTGCGGCCTACATTTCCCGACAACAGCTTGCCGAAGAAATAAAGAAAAAGATGTATTTAGCTCACCAGGGCTTGAGCACTTTTGTCTAATTCAAATCACTAAGGTATTGATCTTGGAAAATCTCTTCAGATTCGCGATTCTATTAAACCCTGCCCAGCTGTTTGGTCAGGCGAGGGCCGCGTTACCTGCCCAGGGGCGATAACAAAGAGGAACATTGGTCGGCAATTATCAGAAAATTGCGAACCGTGTCGTCGTGACGGAGATCTCGTCCCGCGTGCGGTTCTAAAGACAAACCGGCTGTTAACCACGAAGCTTATAATTTATCTCTGCGCTGTCTCACATTTTCCAGGATGGAGATTTCGTTAGTACTCAATCCCTTGCTATTTATTCTCTCTCTCTCTCTCTCTCTCTCTCTCTCTCTGTACTAACGTCATCTCTCTCGTATACTGACGTCTTCTCTCTCTCTCTCTGTACTAACGTCATCTCTCTCGTATACTGACGCCTTCTCTCTCTCTGTACTAACGTCATCTCTCTCTCTGTACTAACGTCATCTCTCTCGTATACTGACGTCTTCTCTCTCTGTTACTAACGTCTTCTCTCTCTCTGTACTAACGTCATCTCTCTCTCTATACTAACATCATCTCTCTCGTATACTGACGTCTTCTCTCTCTCTGTACTAACGTCATCTCTCTCTCTGTACTAACGTCATCTCTCTCGTATACTGACGTCTTTCTCTCTGTACTAACGTCATCTCTCTCTCTGTACTAACGTCATCTCTCTCGTATACTGACGTTTTCTCTCTCTCTGTACTAACGTCATCTCTCTCTCTGTACTAACGTCATCTCTCTCGTATACTGACGCCTTCTCTCTCTCTCTCTCTCTCTGTACTATCGTCATCTCTCTCGTATACTGACGCCTTCTCTCTCTCTCTCTCTGTACTAACGTCATCTCTCTCGTATACTGACATCTTCTCTCTCTCTCTCTCTCTGTACTAACGTCATCTCTCTCGTATACTGACATCTTCTCTCTCTCTGTGTCTCTGTACTAACGTCATCTCTCTCGTATACTGACATCTTCTCTCTCTGTCTCTGTACTAACGTCATCTCTCTCGTATACTGACATCTCTCTCTCTCTCTCTCTGTACTAACGTCATCTATCTCGTATACTGACGTCTTCTCTCTCTCTCTGTCTCTGTACTAACGTCATCTCTCTCGTATACTGACGTCTTCTCTCTCTCTGTACTAACGTCATCTCTCTCGTATACTGACGTCCCCCTCTCTCTCTCTCGCTCTCTCTCTCTCTCTCTCTCTCTCTATCTCTCTCTCTCTCTCTCTGTCTCTGTACTAACGTCATCTCTCTCGTATACTGCCATCTTCTCTCTCTCTCTGTCTCTGTACTAACGTCATCTCTCTCGTATACTGACATCTCTCTCTCTCTCTCTCTCTCTCTCTCACCGCTGCTTTGTGGCAAAGATGGAATACAATTTGATACCGTTTATGCGTCTGAAATTCCCTTTTTATAAATAACTCTACCTTAGCGTAGTCGACGCGAACTTTATATGCAAAAGGAAAACTATTTGTTTTCCTAAACAGAATTTACTCTACCTGTAGAACAAAAGCTGGTGGAGCGTAACTCGCGGTTAGACGTTTCCATCACAACGCCGACTGGTCAAGAGAGACTCTCTTACATCATCGGCAGCTCCGTCACTGGAGGGATTGTCAACATTTCCCCATTAAATCCCGTATTGTAAACCCCAAACTGTCAACAAAAAAGAAAAAAAAACCATAAATAAAAACTAATCTTTCAGCCGAGCGTTTCGTCTTTACCAAAAGGAAACAGAAAAGGTCAGCGCGTGTCGGAAGGGCATCCCGCTGAGAAACCGAGTCGCCAAACAAAGGCGATCGTTTTCTTCTTTTAGAAGTAGTTTTCATATTCGTCGTAGAAATGGACGTATCTCCCGCGCCTCGGGTTAGGGTCAGGTGCTTAACCACTAAAGGAGCCATCTCCAAGAATTTTTAATTACCAGAACAAAGCAACTTTTCTACCGGATTCCAGTGATTGACATGCAGTCTGCAATGTCCTACCGTGCAGTCATTCACAAATTCTTCTTCTTCTTCTTCTTCTTATTATTATTACCATGTCAAATAAGCGTCTATAAATCATCAGAATTATTGACACGAGTCCGGGAGATTAAGCTATCCTCTCATTCAAACAAGAGAGCAGCAGGCAGCGGGAGACGCTAACGACCAGCGGTCAGTCCGTCCTACTCATCTAACTGGCACCGATTTGGAAGATAAACGCCGGCGAACAGTCTCCGGAGACCTTTCTAACAGCGACCTCAGGGCCTCGGCGTTGACAACAGTGTGAAAACGAGTTCATTGGAAAACAACGAAAAATGCAGTAGATTATCTGCTTTCTCAAATATTAATTTAAACGTTTCACTTTTGAATTCAGACTGTACAGCATCGGTCTGCTGTACTTCCTCTGAGACTGTAGAAACATTAGATAGTATCACCTGCGATAATAAACATTAAAAATATACATAGGAGGTCTGTCAAAAAAGTATCCGACTTTATTTTTTCCCGTGGGGAGTAATGACGTTAGGGAGGCAAAAGTGTGCATAGTGGAGCCGCATGACTTCATGCGCATGCGTGGTTTTTGGCGGGCTTCCTGGATGCGTCAGTCGCTGTCAGGCAGCCATCGTGTGAGGTGCTGTACGACTTACTCGTCGCATTTCCATTCCGCCCGTGATGACGGAACGTGTGGAGCAACAATCTTGCATCAAGTTTTGCCAAAAGCTTAGAGATACCCAAGCGGAAACAATTTGCAAAATTCAGCAGGCTTTTGGTGACAATGCCATGGGTGTTACCCAAATAAAAGAATGGTACAACAGGTTCAAAGATGGCCGCACACCGGTGGAGAGTGACCAGTGTTCTGGGAGGCCTTCAACAAGCTGCAATACAGTTGTTATCGAGAAAGTGCAGACCTTGATAATGGAGGATCGTCAATTGACGGTGCGGGAAATTGGTGACGAGGTTGGGATCAGTAAAGATTCTGCACATGCAATTTTAATTGAGGATTTGGGGTTGTGCAGAGTGGCAGCGAAATTTGTGCCCAAGCTGCTTTCTCAGGAACAACAACTTCTTCGTCTTGAGGTTGCGCAGGACCTGCTGGATACTGAGTTCCAGAATACCGTGATAACTGGAGATGAGACGTGGGTGTAGGGGTACGACCCGGAAACCAAAGCTCACTCATCACAGTGGAAGCATCCAACGTCGCCAAGGTCCGGAGCAAAATCAAGGTGATGCTGACTGTTTTCTTCGACTACCGAGGCGTTGTGCGTCACGAATACGCACCAGAAGGACAAACAGTTACAAAGGAGTACTATCAGGAAGTCCTCCGACGTCTTCGTGATGCAGTTCGGCGCAAGAGACCGGATCTGTGAGCCTCGCAAAACTGGCAGCTGCATCATGACAGTGCCCCGGCTCATTCGTCGCAGCTGATCCACGGTTTCCTGGCAAAGAAAGGCATTTCGCTCGTTCGCCAGGCTCCCTACTCTCCAGACATGGCTCCTTCTGACTTCTGGTTGTTCCCAAAAATGGAGATGCCACTGAAAGGCTCCTGCTTTGAGAGCCGAGAGGACATCATGCGGAATGCGACAGCGGAGCTGAGAGCCATTCCGGAAGAAGCATTCCAGACGTGCTTCAAACAGTGGAAGGATCGCTGGGCTGTGTGAGTGGAGGCACAAGGGGCCTACTTCAAAGGGGATTAGCAATTGAACCCCACGAAGTACGTAATTTTTTTTTCCCAGCCTAAGGTCGGATCCGTTTTCGACAGACCTCGTATGTATATATTTGGCAAGTATTGCTTTTAGCTCTATAAATTATGATATCATAAGTCGATTCGAGAAGCCTTCGTTAAATTTAAAGAAAAAATTTTAACATGCAGATAAAAAGTTTGAGAGGCAGCGATTTTTAAGGTGAATACGGTTTCTTTTGCTCAAATACGAGAATCAAAAGCCAACTACACGACCAGGGTGACGTCACACGATCACTGGATAACTACTCCCTAATAATAGAATCGAGGGTGTTTTTTCTTTCTATCTCGCTCTTAAAGCTTCTCGTGACATGTGACACAATCCATACCAAGGTGTTTCTTAACAGAAGAAATTTCTAATACCTGAAAAATCTGCAACAGCAAATTTTTCTTTTTAATGACATTTAGATGCAATAAAAGAAAACAGGAAATAATTAAGGTAATACACACACAAGATATGCACGAATGATGAGTAATTGCAGTTGAAAGACTATATAATACATGCACAGTGCATTATTACAGAAAATATTAAAAAAACAAAATGAATACATCGTACAGTGCATTAATATTGTATGAATATGTGTGTACCTGTGTGTGTCTCTGTGTGTCTGTGTGTGTGTGTGTGTGAGTGTGTGTCTCTGTGTGTGTCTCTGTGTGTGTACCTGTGTGTGTCACTGTGTGTGTGTACGTGTGTGTCTCTGTGTGTGTGTGAGTGTGTGTCTCTCTGTGTGTGTGTGTACGTGTGTGTCTCTCTGTGTGTGGTGTGAGTGTGTGTGTCTCTGTGTGTGTGTGTCTGTGTGTGTGTGTGTGAGTGTGTGTGTCTCTGTGTGTGTGTGTCTGTGTGTTCTCTGTGTGTACCTGTGTGTGTCACTGTGTGTGTGTGTCTCTGTGTGTGTCTGTGTGTGTGTGTGTGGTGTGAGTGTGTGTCTCTGTGTGTGTCTCTGTGTGTGTACCTGTGTGTGTCACTGTGTGTGTGTGTACGTGTGTGTCTCTGTGTGTGTGTGAGTGTGTGTCTCTCTGTGGTGTGTGTACGTGTGTGTCTCTCTGTGTGTGTGTGAGTGTGTGTGTCTCTGTGTGTGTGTGTCTGTGTGTGTGTGAGTGTGTGTGTCTCTGTGTGTGTGTCTCTGTGTGTGTACCTGTGTGTGTCTCTGTGTGTGTCTCTGTGTGTGTCTGTGTGTGTGTGTGAGTGGTGTGTCTCTGTGTGTGTGTGTCTGTGTGTGTCTCTGTGTGTACCTGTGTGTGTCACTGTGTGTGTGTGTCTCTGTGTGTCTGTGTGTGTGTGTGTGGTGTGAGTGTGTGTCTCTGTGTGTGTCTCTGTGTGTGTACCTGTGTGTGTCACTGTGTGTGTGTGTACGTGTGTGTCTCTGTGTGTGTGTGAGTGTGTGTCTCTCTGTGTGTGTGTGTACGTGTGTGTCTCTCTGTGTGTGGTGTGAGTGTGTGTGTCTCTGTGTGTGTGTGTCTGTGTGTGTGTGAGTGTGTGTGTCTCTGTGTGTGTGTCTCTGTGTGTGTACCTGTGTGTGTCACTGTGTGTGTGTCTCTGTGTGTCTGTGTGGTGTGTGTGAGTGTGTGTGTGAGTGTGTGTCTCTGTGTTTGTGCGTGCGTGTGAGAGAGTGTGTGTCTCTGTGTGTGTGAGTGTGTGTGTCTGTGTGTGTACGTGTGTGTCTCTGTGTGTGTGAGTGTGTGTGTCTCTGTGTGTGTCTGTGTGTGTGTGTACGTGTGTGTGTGTGTGTGTGTGTGTGAGTGTGTGTGTCTCTGTGTGTGTGTGTGTGTGAGAGAGTGTGTGTGTGAGTGTGTCTCTGTGTGTGTGAGTGTGTGTGTCTGTGTGTGTACGTGTGTGCCTCTGTGTGTGTGAGTGTGTGTGTCTCTGTGTGTGTACCTGTGTGTCTCTGTGTGTGTGAGTGTGTGTCTCTCTGTGTGTGTACGTGTGTCTCTGTGTGTTGTGTGTGTGTGTGTACGTGTGTGTACGTGTGTGTGTGTGTTGTTATTAGTAGTATAGATTCAGTTAGCGTTTCTGTGATTGCTCATTCTTATTAATCTTTCCGAAACATGCCGTGACTAGGACCTGCAAATTGTTAAAATTAGAGCATTAGAACGTTTTTCATCTGAAATTTAAAAAGTCGTTCATAACTGTTTCATTCACAAATATTTCAACAGAGACACGGGGACCTGGCAGTGAACCGCATCACCAGTCTTCTCCACACCGTATCTGCAGTAGTGCTGCGGTCATTATTGGATATTTCAAGGATCACACCCGGTAAGTCCTCTGGTAATCTAAAGAAATTCTTCTGATTTTCAAAATCAGGAAAAAAACCAACAAAAATTTAGTTAGTAGAACTGGGAAGTGACCGACTAACAACGTAATCACTATGTGAGCACACAACTCCTAATTTCGTAGCCAAAGATAGGGATCCGCGACCCCTGTATGCATGCGACGGACGGACGGATAGTAGAACCCCGGTCACTTCCATGAATGCCCCATGACGTTGTAATAACACTTATTGTGATTGGTTGAAAGCCTGGAGTTCCGATTTTGGAGTTGTTTCATCGAAAGCAACGACAGCAAAGATCACATCTGCCATGCACTAAAAACAGAATAACAGCAACAAAAACAACAGAGAATACAACTCAAGATTATCACCTACGTGTTTTTATTGTGTTCTTCTAAAAATCTTTTGTTTTATCCCATCTAACTAAAGAATTTGTACGAATCTCTGAACCACTGACGCTTCTCCGTCTCGAGGCATCGCCATTGCTGACTCGAGGTGTCCGGACTATTTTTATAATATAGATAGTTTAACAAAATCACATATTTATTGGATAAGTAAACATGACATCTACTGCTAAGAATACACGATGTTCAATAAAATCTCTTTGGGGTGGATGGGGAATTTGAAGAAAGTTTCTTTACATTCCTTTATCCACCTGCTAATGGCGCCGTCTGATGGTAGATTTTTGTTGTAAGGTGTCGTAAACTTTCGTTTCACCGCAGCAACTGACTTTAATCCACAAGCCACAAGGTGCAGGTAACCATCTCCCAGTCGCCATTTTTGTTTTACAACTGTCTAAATAAGAAAACAAAATTAATGCGAAACTTTAAGTGGCAATACAGTTAACATTTCTGTTGTATCTCAGGTAGTTGGAGTTACTGAGCACCGTAACCACTCAGAGACTTCACAAACCCGTCGTGCATCGGACACCAATAAGAATCACATGCTACCCAACGGGGGGGGGGGGGAAAGAAGCAAATCTTATGTCTTATGAATTTAACTCTTAAGAGATACTTTTTTGTACAAGTGTTATTTTATACGAAAAATATGAGAACCCTGAATTCTAATGTTGTTGTTATTGTCTGCGGTTTGATTAAAAAAGATAACGTTGCTTGCAGTGCATTCTAGGAAAGTTCACAGTATAAAATTTCAGTAAAAAAATTAATTCTAATCAACTTTTGGATGTTTTAATATTTGATTCCATCAGATTCCGGACTTTTCAGTTTCTCTGACTGGAGATTCTAGCGAGAAACACTATAACGCCGAATAGCTTTTCTTTTATTTATTAATGTATTTATTTACTTTTTATAGAATCCCACTGGTTTTCATTAGGATGTCAGTTAATTTTTTTCTTATAGGAACATTGGCTTCTTTTAATAAAAGAAGATAGATGTCGTGATGAGGCGCGAATAATGTCCAGGTAACAAAGAAAAATCTTACTTAAAGATGATGATGAAGGAAAAGAACCAACCAGCAGATGTATTAGTTAATCTCCAACAATATTGGGGAGTCAAAAAAAAAAAAAAGAAAAAGAAGAAGAATGTGAGAAACTTAATCAAAAGAATGACGATCGAGGCGGATCAGCTTTAAAATTAGAATCGGAATCAATGTCGGGGTTTGGCAGACCTCATTCCGCTGGTTAGCCGAGCCAGCGTGATAGCGAAATGTCAATAGAAGAGAAAAGGTGAACGACGGGATGAACCGAAATTCGACTTAGGGAACTTATTAAGCTTTCCTGGAGGTCATGTTTGATTTTCTATGACAGATCAATTTCCACCCCCGCAGTCAATACGCAGGATAATTCAGCGGAAGGGATGTCATTTGTTGCTGAGGTTGGATCGTTGGTGGCATCAAGAAATGCTGTTTGGTGAAGGAGCCGTCCGTTATGATGGATGGCGCACACAAAGCGGATAAAATTGATTTCAGCGGTAAAAAAAACAACAACAACGTCATCATCGCTCAGTCTGTCGCCGGCTTTTTATACATAAGGCGCGATGAAATCGCTGCTTGTAAACCGGCATGGCATCAAAATAAAGGTCTTCCGGTTTGTGAATCTAATTAGAAGCTATTTTAGACATTTAAGGACCAGATAGCGCCACGCTTCGTAACTATTAAGGCTCAATTATAAATAATTAACGCTACACACGACAGTGGCGACACCACGTGTCGTCCCCTTCTCCAGGAACTACCTGGGGACTGACAGCTAATCGAACACTACGATGGTACTTGCTTCCTTTACAGTCGACGTCTGGCTCGAGACGTTGACATGCATGGTAGATTTATTCTCGGGGTCTCGCCGTCTGAACCACGGATGTCTTAAAATGGTTATTCCAGTCACGTACCGAACAAGGAAACAACGGCTGATTAGCTCCGCCTCAGCTGATTCACACTTGCCAATCAGCTGACGTAAGAACCCTCACGAGGGATCGAGAATTCTCGAATCTTCATCCAGTAAAAATACTTTCAATTGTTACAAATTCTGTTTCTCTATACAACGTGCGACAGAATAACAATTAACCCGACTAGATTACCTGCCCCACCTGTATATTAAATTACCTTTCAATCTTTTTAAAAATCTCAACAGAACGTTAACTACGGTCACAGCCAGTTTCCACCAGCTTTTTTTCGCGAGTTTCTTACTTATTTTATGTTTTCAAAATTTTCTTCATGGTTTTCCTTATATAGAGCGGTCAGTATTCTCTAGGTCTCCCTGAGTTTTTATTTTCCCTGAAATAGAGGGGGGGGGGTGCATGAGTTTTCTGTCGCACCTCAAGTGATTCTTCCAGTCCGCTATTCTTTAGAGCCCGCGCGAATTTCGGCTATTTTAATCCAGTCTTTGCAGGACACCATCTAATTTTAATGGATACCCACCCAGGCCCATACGTGCATACATGGATAAACCGGTCACAGGCATCGTTTCCGTCCATAAGATCATCTTTTCTCGTACATGACTCTTTTCTCTTATCTTGTCAGTTCTGATATCATAATGTAGCAATTAGAAGAAATAACTCTGCGAAAGACCTGACCCTCAAAGCCGACAGATAGCTCTAAATCTTAATTATCATTTTCTTCCCTCTAACGGTCGGAGCCAAGACGCGTTTGGCCGGAGTAGACATTTAAGAGAGAATATTTTACGGTTTCTTCGCAGTCTTCCCGAAGCCCGTCTCCTTAAATGACTTGATCACATCTTCTAAAGAGTCCAAATGTCCGAATTTAGAAAACCTGTGAGAACGAACCATTTAGGAAATTGAAAAAATCTCTTTAGCGAGTATCTAACTTGGGTTCTCTCCTAATGGCGCAGACTTCACACGTGACGGTGTGGTCTTCCGGGCAAGATAGATAAATAGATACGATTGAGTATCTTACATCTGAGTCGCTGTTTTAAACAAAATGTCTAACAGGACAGACGACCCCTCCAAAAAAACCGTCGCCAGCATCCGGCGAGGGATCCTTCGCGGAAACTAATCTGCAAAACTCGCGTAGTCACGTGGACTCTCCCCAAGGTATGACGACACAACTAGCTGGCCATAGCGATGGGTTTGCATAAAGTTTAATTTATTAACCTGATAAATAAATCTTGGACGAATGTTCTGGTTTATTTCAATACGTTTTGACACTCACCGCCATCATCCTTATTTTAGATAAAATAAGCAAACAACACGGTGAAGGGGATGAACCCGACAATATCCCGTGTATCACCGACAAGCTTAAAACGTATGTAATCAATCTCCCGCAGACACGAGTAAAAATACTTTAAAAACAACAACAAAAACTGTCTCGAATTTCAATCTTTGGAGCAGAACATTTTGAACACCCATCCTTGTTGGAGAGAGCGGCTGCGCGCTTCCAGTCTTATAGACTTCCTGACGACTGCAGGAGATGTCAGCTGTGAACTCCTTCCACCCCCTCCTGCCTCCTCTATTTGTATTTACAAGGCACTGACAAGACGAACGATCCTTAGCGTTAGAAACGACTCCGCTAAAAGGATACATTCAATAAAACTCGCTTTGTTTGTGCGAAGTCTATTTTCCAAAATGTTATCAAGATCGATCAGCTGGTATCGATCTATTCATCTCTTTTCGGAATAAAGACGACGACCTTCGACGCTGCTTAAGGATGTTCTGAAGTTTCTGGTATATTCGTTGTGTAAAGCAATGAACAGAGGGAGAGAAGTAAAGTTGTTTCCGGTTTTATCGGAAGCGCCATTGGAAATTCTCAGATGTCGATGAGGAGAACAAACAAGAGTCAGTCAATGTACCGACTTCGTACACTCAGACTAGCCTGTTGTGAAGTCTACAGCGCCTCGGCCTACGATGATAAAGAAGCTAGAAGAAACGTATATAACTATGATGCACCTTGGAATAAGAAGACATTAGTCCGGCCCTCCCTGGAGAAATTATAACCACTGTGATCTATAAAGAACAGTATAAGAACAGACAGACAAGCTACTGCACAACTTAATCTTTGACTGTATGTCATGTTTAGCCCAGTCATTAAAAGGTTCGAAGCCTTAGTGTGTTACACAAGATCCTCGGGAACAGAAATGCTTACTAGTATATTTCACACTATTACCATTAACAGATACCGCGGGGATTATTTGATAAAACTTCTGCTGTTAAAACTAATTTTCTTTTTTTAAGACTAATAGAGTCAGGGTGAAACTATTGGTCGGCTTATTACAATTTTGACGTGTATTATTCAGTTGATATATTGCCGTCTAAAGTCATGAGAAACTTTCTCTGTGGACGTCTTCACAGGTGTCAGGGTGAACAGGGGGTCTGAGAACGACAGCAGAGAAAATACCGAAACATGGCTGAACGGTTCAATGTCGGAAATAACTCCAAACATAAAAAAGAATCTTGCCAGGCAAACAAATTGTATTAACTTGTAGCTACAGAAAGAACTGAATGAAATAATTTGGTCTCTGATTAGAAATTATACAATTAAAATAAACAAACCTGCTTGGTTTGGCGTACCAAATACAATAAAGGCAAACATATTGGACGCTTGTATTCTTTGAAAATGTATGTGTAAACAAAAATTACCAGTTATTTCTTTCTTAGCAAGGCAACAATTAAGATGACCAGAGTCATTCTCTAGAGACGGGTGAGACACTGGATAGCTAACGAAATGATTGACAAGATTAATCATTAGAGAGTACACGTCATTTGTGGTACGAAGTTGGACTATCGATTTTGTAGAGACGTGTTAGTCGGTAGATAGCTGAAGTGATGATTGACAAGAAAAGGTTAATCTCTAGGCAACGGATATAATGATTTTGAAAAGAAATTTTTATACGTAGGCGGTTGAACTATCGATTTTGTGTGGACGATTTAGTAGGTAGTTGATGTAATAATTAACAAGAAAAAACTAAATCCCTAGGAAGCTGATGGCTGATGTAACGAGATTGAGAAGAAATTTGAACTATCGATTTTTAGAGAAGTGGTAGACACTAGATAACTGACGTAATGATTGCCAAGAAAAATGGTAATCTCTAGGAAACTGAAGTAATGGGTTTGAAAAGCAATTTTTGGTTAGGAATTTGAAAAATCAATAATGTATACACGTTTTAATCAATAGATATATAACGTAATGGTTGACGAGAAAAATGGCTATCGATACAAAGTTGATGTAATTGGTTTGTGAAGAAATTTTCGGGTAGGAAGTTGAGCTATCGAATTTGTCGAAACACGCTAGCCACTAGATAGTTGACGTAATGATTGACATGAAAAATGGTAATCTCTAGGAAGCTGATGTAATGAGATTGAAAAGAAATTTATGGGTAAGAAGTTGAGCTATCGACTTTGGAGGGAACTGTTAGTCAATAGACAGCTGACGTAAAAGTTGAAAAAATTATTAATCTCAAGGAACCAGATGTAATGAGTTTGAGAAGGAATTTATAGCTAGAAAAGTCAACTATCGATTTTGTAGGGACGAGCTAACCACTAGATAGCTGACGTAATGATTGACATGAAGAATGTAATCTCTAGGAAGCTGATGTAATCTGTATGAGAAGAAATATGTGGTATGAATTTGAACTAACGATTTCGTAGAGACGTGTTAGTGTTAAATTAGCTGACGTCATGACTGACAAGAAAAATGTTAATCTCTAGGAAATTGATGTAATGAGTTTCAGAAGGAATTTTCGGCTAGGAAGTTGAACTATCAATTTGGTAGAGACGGGTTAGCCAGAAGATAGCTGACGACATGTTTGACAGAAGAAAACCCACCAATCTCTAGGAAGCCGATGTTTTAATTTCGAGAGGAAATTTCTGAGGATGTGTTAGTGTTTGGAATGATAATATAATGGTTCTGCCGAGAGGCGCTTTTCTCTAACAGAATGACGTGGTGTTTTTGCTGGAAATGGAACATCTCAGTAAAACTCTGGTATGTTTATTAATTAGGTTGACACTAGAAGCTGTCCTACGCGCGTTCGACAAAAAAAATAAATAAAAAAAATCAAAATTGTATATTTCTACTGAAAGTCGATGTCTTTTCTACTCTTTGAACGACTCTGCAGGGTCGGGTTGGGCAGGGAATGGTGTTTTATTTGAAGAAAAATCGGAAAACATACGAGAAAAAAAGATATAATTAATGAAAGTGAAATTTAATCGCAAGGAAGTAATAATGTGGCCTGTGCATTGGTGAGATAAAACTAAGAAAGATGCCATTATACCCACTCAGTTATGCTTTTTGTGTATTTCTGCAAACGTGGAACCGAAGCAATCAACCGTAACGTTTACTCTCGTGATTCACAGACGAGCCCGGTTTCGAGTTAATTCTTCTTGATCTGTTTTCCGATCAGCTTTCTGGCTCTTTTGATACATTTTGCACCGGTCTGCCAGATGTATCCGGATATCTTCGCTCTCCCAGCGATGATCGAGGTCAACACTGGTGTACGTAATTTTCTGACGGAAATCTCGAAGACTTTCTGTCGAGTTTTAAACCACAGAAATAGGTTGAAAAATGGCGACGGGCAGTTGCCCTGTTGGAAAATTGCATTAGGCTGGTGATCATACAACTAGAACATGTTCTTCCAAAATGTCTTGATGCCAGATGGTAAAGAGGAACACAGCCCGTTTGAATTCCTGTGCCTTCTCTTGTCCGTCTCCGAGGGCATCACTTTGAAAGACTGTGAACCTGCTATCGGTACCCCATAGTGCGAGTATATTAATGGGTCGATTCCCACCTCGCCAGCCAGACCAGCCATCCAGTGCCATCTGACTCCACTCGGTCGGGCGCTGTAGATATTGGTGAAGTCAGGAATGACTGGAGGGGGGACGATTACAGGAAATCTCCGACAAGCAGGCAATGTTCGCCACCGTTAGTCGGTAGCTCAACAAAGTCAAATAAATGTAAACATTTAATAAACACCAGAGATCACCGCATATAGAACTGCGCTAGGCTGAATCCCAAATATATGTTCTTTGGCTAATAAATTAATGCATACATACTGTATATCTGTTTAAACTTAAATAGATACCCAACACTACTGTCTGAAGATAGAAAATCGCACTCATTTTCTCTTAGTATCCATTATATTTTATTAAATTTTCCTAAGATCATCTTACAATGGTTCATGTTTACCTAAAAAAATTAATAATTAAATATATTTCAAAAATTTATTACCTATTTCGCTGCCTTTCTTTTTAAAAATTGATTAAAACGTATTATAAAAACATTAAAAAAAAAACATTTGCTTCTCAGATAAACTTTCAACAAGACGGAGCTCAAGTGGTCGGATGGATTCGCGTGCTGTTCGGTGTCAGGTTCAGTTAAGCTTTTCCGATTCCCATATCCGCTAAATAGGATGATCGCATCAAAGATCACTCATTATTTCAAAATGCGCAGTGAACTGTCTTTCAAAAATGCCATTCTCGTAGAGATTTTAGTTCCTACCTCAGGAAATAAAAAAAAAAAAAAAGATTTTGTTTGGTTTCGTTTCAGCAAACCCCGATTATAATTTTACCATATTTTGATGCCGAACTTAATTGGTAACACGCTGAGAGAGAGAACTGCTGTATTCGTGATGAGCGATTTCTATTGTACTTTACCGTGAACCTTGTTCGTTACACTTCGTAAACAGTCGGGCTCTCATTTAGAAAATACGGCAGATAGTTCTCAATATGGCCTTATTTTAAATAAAGCCATCCATTTACAATCACATGTTACTATCTAATGTTTTTCATTTTTATCAAAGAATTTAATCTTAAAACTATTTATATTTGCAGGCAGACTAAAAAATTAATTTTCTATTAATTTAATTATTCAGAATATTTTCCTGAAATAATGAACGGAATTATATGCTTAATAAATAAATAAATAAATAATATGTTAAAAGCCTTTTGCAAATGACATTTTATTCACATGTAATCAAAAGTGGTTGGCTTTTCGAAAGTTATAACTTATGATAAGTTGAGCAGTTCTTCTAAATTATACATCAAGATGTATAGTAGTAACTTTTTGTAAAAAAAAACTTATCTTGTTCAGCTTAGTAGAGGATATGTTATTGTTTCGTGTTGTTCAATGTAGATGCAAACATGTACAGTAGCGGACAAAAGTTTAAGAACAATGACAGAACAAACATAAATTGACACGTAAAATAGTAAAAAATAAAAAACATTCCGGCAAGGGTATTACACTGATAGAAAAGCAGTTTCTCATTCTTTTGAATGATGTAAGGTGCATCTAAAAAAAATAGAATATCGTGGAAAGGTTCAATATTTTTTGTCAGTTATTTCAGAAAGTGAAAATTGTATATATTCTAGACTCATTACATGTAAACTAAAATGTTTCAAGCATTTTTTAATTTTAATTTTAATTTTGATAATTACAGCCTACAGCTAAAAAAATAGAAAAAACATATCTCAAAATAGTAGAATATTCCATTTTGAGTTTGAGTAAATCACTATTTATGCAGTATAAATACCATGAATCTCTCAGTCTGGTTCAGTACACACAACCACAATCATGGGGAAGACTGCTGACTTGACAGTTGTCCAGAAGACACTCATTGACACCCTTCGCAAGGAGGGTAAGCCACAGAAGGTCATTGCTGAAAGGGCTGGCTGTTCGCAGAGTGCTGTATCATCAAAGCATATTCATGGAAAGTTGACTGGAAGGGAAAAGTGTGGTAGGAAAAGGTGCACAAGCAAGAGGGATGACCGCAGCCTTGAGAGAAGATTTTCAAGCAAAACCGATTCAAGAACATTGGGGAGCTCACAAGGATTGGACTGAGGCTGAAGTCAGTGCATCAAGAGCCACCACACACAGATGTGTCCAGGAAATGGGCTACAAGTGTGAAGCCACTCCTGAACCAGAGACAACGTCAGAAGCGTCTTACCTGGGCTAAGGAGAAAAAGAACTTGACCGCTGCTCAGTGGTCCAAAGTCCTCTTTTCAGATGAAAGTAAATTTTGCATTTAATTTGGAAATCAGGGTCCCACAGTCTGGAGGAAGAGTGGAGACGCACAGAATCCAAGTTGCTTGAAGTCCAGTGTGAAGTTTCCACAGTCAGTGATGATTTGGGATGCCAGGTCATCTGCTGGTGTTGGTCCACTGTGTTTTATCGAGTCAAAAGTCAATGAGCCATCTGCCAGGAGATTTTAGAGTACTTCATGTTTCCGTCCGCTGACAAGCTTTATGGAGATGCTGGTTTCCTTTGCCAGAAGGACATGGCACCTGCCCACAGTGCCAAAACTACTAGTAACTGGTTTGCTGACCATAGTATGAATGTGCTTGATTGGCCAGCCAACTTGTCTGACCTGAACCCCATAGAAATTCTATGGGGTATTGTCAAAAGGAAGATGAGAGACACCAGACCCAACAATACACACGAGCTGAAGGCCACTATCAAAACAACCTGGGCTTCCATAACACCTCAGCAGTGCCACAGGCTGATCGCCTCCATGCCACGCCGCATTGATGCAGTATTTCATGCAAAGGGAGGCATGACCAAGTATTGAGTGCATAAATGAACATACTTATCAGAAGTTCGACATTTCTATATTATAAATCATTTTTTTTTATTGATTACGAGAGGAGGATAATTCTTCTTGATAAATCAGATTCTTTTGCTGTACCACTAATTTTTATTCTTTTTTTTATTCTTATTAAAGTGAACTCGGAGATATCATTTCAACTAATGTGTTGATTCCTTGATTTCAACAAACATTACGTGAGGGATGAAGAGAGTTAGTCTACTTCAAGTTACTTTTTGATACTTGTGTATTAATTGTGATATCTTGTTTGATTTTATCTTTGTTATCAGAATGTATGTATTGTGATATAATGAGCAGTACTTGTTTCTGTCTCTAGTTATTCAAAGGAATATTTATTACAGAAAGTATATCCTCTTGATTTCATTCTGGGTCAAGTAGATGGCACGGATTTTGCATGCTGACATTGAGTTTAATGACTTTAGTGCTTCATTATCTTTCAATATGCATAGTTGTATCAAGCATCTTGGACAGGATATTGGCCTTTATATCCTTTGTCTTTTTAGTAGGGCACTGTATGAGCAGTGGCAGCTTCCATCATTTCTATAATCACTTCATTTATATCTATTTTCTCATATTATTCTTTGTTTCTCTTCCTTTCGCTCTGGATATTGAAAGGAAGATAATTTTTATTGTTCAATCTGTTTCTTTTGCTGTACATCCAAATTTTATTCTTCTTAATGTTTATACGGAAGTATCATTTTCTCTATTGTGATATTTCCATCATTTCATCTCAGATTGCTTAAGAGTTGTAGAGAGTTAGTCCACCTCAAGTTAATTTTTGATACTTGTGGATTAATTGTGATTTCTTGTTTGATTTTATCTTTGTTATCAGAATGTATGTATTGTGATATAATGAGCAGTACTTGTTTCTGTCTCTAGTTATTCAAAGGGAATATTTATTAAGAGAAAGTATATCCTCTAGATTTCATTCTGGGTCAAGTAGCTGGCACGGATTTTGCATGTTAATATTGAGTTTAATGAATTTAGTGCTTCATTATCTTTCAATATGCATAGATGTATCAAGCATGTCGGACAGGATATTGGCCTTTATATCCTTTGTCTTTTTACTAGGGCACTGTATGAGCATTGGGAGCTTCCATCATTTCTATAATCACTTCATTTATATCTATTTTCTCATATTATTCTTTGTTTCTCTTCCTTTCCCTCTGGATATCGACAGGAAGATAATTTTTATTGTTCAATCTGTTTCTTTTGTTTTACACCCAAATTTTATTCTTATTAATGTTTATATGGAAGTATCATTTTATATATTGTGATAATTCCATCATTTCATCACAGATTGCTTAAGCGTTTTAGAGAGTTAGTCCACCTCAAGTTACTTTTTGATACTTGTGGATCAATTGTGATTTCTTGTTTGATTTTATCTTTGTTATCAGAATGTATATATTGTGATATAATGAGCAGTACTTGTTTCTGTCTTTAGTTATTCAAAGAGAATATTTATTAGAGAAAGTATATCCTCCTGATTTCCTTCTTGGTCAAGTAGATGGCACGGATTTTGCATGCTGACATTGAGTTTAATGACTTTAGTGCTTCATTATCTTTCAATATGCATAGATGTATCAAGCATGTCGGACAGGATATTGGCCTTTATATCCTTTGTCTTTTTACTAGGGCACTGTATGAGCAGTGGGAGCTTCCATCATTTCTATAATCACTTCGTTATACCTCTCTCCTTTCCCTCTGGATATCGACAGGAAGATAATTTTTCTTGTTCAATCTGTTTCTTTCGCTGTACACCCAAACTTTATTCTTATTAATGTTTATACGGAAGTATCATTTTCTCAATTGTGATAATTCCTTCATTTCATCACACATTGTTTGAGTGATTTTTAGAGTTAGTCTACCTCAAGTTACTTTTTGATACTTGTGGATTAATTGTGATTTCTTGTTTGATTTTATCTTTGTTATCAGAATGTATGTATTGTAATATAATGAGCAGTACTTGTTTCTGTCTTTAGTTATTCAAAAAGAATATTTATTAGAGAAAGTATATCCTCTAGATTTCCTACTTGGTCAATTCGCTGACATTGAGTTTAATGACTTTAGTGCTTCATTATCTTTCAATATGCATAGATGTATCAAGCATCTCGGACATGATATTGGCCTTTATATCCTTTGTCTTTTTACTAGGGCACTGTATGAGCAGTGGGAGCTTCCATCATTTCTATAATCACTTCATTTATATCTATTTTCTCATATTATTCTTTGTTTCTCTTCCTTTCGCTCTGGATATCGACAGGAAGATAATTTTTCTTGTTCAATCTGTTTCTTTAGCTGTACACCCAAATTTTATTCTTATTAATGTTTATACGGAAGTATCATTTTATATATTGTGATAATTCCATCATTTCATCTCAGATTGCTTAAGCGTTGTAGAGAGTTAGTCCACCTCAAGTTAATTTTTGATACTTGAGGATTAATTGTGATATCTTGTTTGATTTTATCTTTGTTATCAGAATGTATGTATTGTGATATAATGAGCAGTACTTGTTTCTTTCTCTTGTTATTCAAAGGAATATTTATTAGAGAATGTATATCCTCTACATTTCCTTCTTGGTCAAGTAGATGGCATGGATTTTGCATGCTAACATTGAGTTTAATGACTTTAGTGCTTCATTATCTTTCAATATGCATAGATGTATCAAGCATCTCGGACAGGATATTGGCCTTTATATCTTTTGTCTTTTTAGTAGGGCACTGTATGAGCAGTGGGAGCTTCCATCATTTCTATAATCACTTCATTATACCTGTTTTCTCATATTATTCTTTGTTTCTCTTCCTTTCGCTCTGGATATCGACAGGAAGATGGTTTTGCTTGTTCAATCTGTTTCTTTCGCTGTACACCCAAATTTATTCTTATTAATGTTTATACGGAAGTATCATTATATATATTGTGATAATTCCTTCATTTCATCACATGTTGCTTAATAGTTTTAGAGAGTTAGTCTACCTCAAGTTAGTTTTCGATACTTGTGGATCAATTGTGATTACTTGTATGATTTTATCTTTGTTATCAGAATGTATATATTGTAATATAATGAGCAGTACTTGTTTCTGTATCTTGTTATTCAAGGGAATATTTATTAGAGAATGTATATCCTCTACATTTCCTTCTTGGTCAAGTAGATGGCATGGATTTTGCATACTAACATTGAGTTCAAAGAATTTAGTGCTTGATTATCTTTCAATATGCATAGATGTATCAAGCATCTCGGACAGGATATTGGCCTTTATATCTTTTGTCTTTTTAGTAGGGCACTGTATGAGCAGTGGGAGCTTCCATCATTTCTATAATCACTTCATTATACCTGTTTTCTCATATTATTCTTTGTTTCTCTTCCTTTCGCTCTGGATATCGACAGGAAGATAATTTTTCTTGTTCAATCTGTTTCTTTTGCTGTACACCCAAATTTTATTCTTATTAATGTTTATACGGAAGTACCATTTTCTCTATTGTGATAATTCCATCATTTCATCTCAGATTGCTTAAGCGTTGTAGAGAGTTAGTCCACCTCAAGTTACTTTTTGATACTTGTGGATTAATTGTGATTTCTTGTTTGATTTTATCTTTGTTATCAGTAGGTATGTATATATTGTGATATAATGAGCAGTACTTGTTTCTGTCTCTAGTTATTCAAAGGGAATATTTATTAGAGAAAGTATATCCTCTAGATTTCCTTCTTGGTCAAGTAGATGGCATGGATTTTGCATGCTAACATTGAGTTTAAAGAATTTAGTGCTTCATTATCTTTCAATATGCATAGATGTATCAAGCATCTCGGACAGGATATTGGCCTTTATATCCTTTGTATTTTTACTAGGGCACTGTATGAGCAGTGGGAGCTTCCATCATTTCTATAATCACTTCATTTATATCTATTTTCTCATATTATTCTTTGTTTCTCTTCCTTTCGCTCTGGATATCGACAGGAAGATAATTTTTCTTGTTCAATCTGTTTCTTTCGCTGTACACCCAAATTTTATACTTATTAATGTTTATACGGAAGTATCATTTTCTCAATTGTGATAATTCCTTCATTTCATCACACATTGTTGAGTGATTTTTAGAGTTAGTCTACCTCAAGTTACTTTTTGATACTTGTGGATTAATTGTGATTTCTTGTTTGATTTTATCTTTGTTATCAGAATGTATATATTGTGATATAATGAGCAGTACTTGTTTCTGTCTCTAGTTATTCAAAGAGAATATTTATTAGAGAAATAATATCCTCTAGATTTCCTACTTGGTCAAGTCGCTGACATTGAGTTTAATGACTTTATTGCTTTATTATCTTTCAATATGCATAGATGTATCAAGCATCTCGGACAGGATATTGGCCTTTATATCCTTTGTCTTTTTACTAGGGCACTGTATGAGCAGTGGGAGCTTCCATCATTTCTATAATCACTTCATTATACCTGTTTTCTCATATTATTCTTTGTTTCTCTTCCTTTCACTCTGGATATCGACAGGAAGATAATTTTTCTTGTTCAATCTGTTTCTTTTGCTGTACACCCAAATTTTATTCTTATTAATGTTTATACGGAAGTACCATTTTCTCTATTGTGATAATTCCATCATTTCATCTCAGATTGCTTAAGCGTTGTAGAGAGTTAGTCCACCTCAAGTTACTTTTTGATACTTGTGGATTAATTGTGATTTCTTGTTTGATTTTATCTTTGTTATCAGAATGTATGTATTGTGATATAATGAGCAGTACTTGTTTCTGTCTCTTGTTATTCAAGGGAATATTTATTAGAGAATGTATATCCTCTACATTTCCTTCTTGGTCAAGTAGATGGCATGGATTTTGCATGCTAACATTGAGTTTAAAGAATTTAGTGCTTCATTATCTTTCAATATGCATAGATGTATCAAGCATCTCGGACAGGATATTGGCCTTTATATCTTTTGTCCTTTTAGTAGGGCACTGTATGAGCAGTGGGAGCTTCCATCATTTCTATAATCACTTCATTTATATCTATTTTCTCATATTATTCTTTGTTTCTCTTCCTTTCGCATTGGATATCGAGAGGAGGATAATTTTTCTTGTTTAATCTGTTTCTGTCGCTGTACACCCAAATTTTATTCTTATTAATGTTTATACGGAAGTACCATATTCTCTATTGTGATAATTCCATCATTTCATCTCAGATTGCTTAAGAGTTGTAGAGAGTTAGTCCACCTCAAGTTAATTTTTGATAATTGTGGATTAATTGTGATATCTTGTTTGATTTTATCTTTGTTATCAGAATGTATGTATTGTGATATAATGAGCAGTACTTGTTTCTGTCTTTAGTTATTCAAAGAGAATATTTATTAGAGAAAGTATATCCTCTGATTTCCTTCTTGGTCAAGTAGATGGCACGGATTTTGCATGCTGACATTGAGTTTAATGACTTTAGTGCTTCATTATCTTTCAATATGCATAGATGTATCAAGCATCACGGACTGGATATTGGCCTTTATTTCTTTTGTCATTTTTGTAGGGCACTGTATGAGCAGTGGGAGCTTCCATCATTTCTATAATCACTTCGTTATACCTCTCTCCTTTCCCTCTGGATATCGACAGGAAGATAATTTTTCTTGTTCAATCTGTTTCTTTCGCTGTACACCCAAACTTTATTCTTATTAATGTTTATACGGAAGTATCATTTTCTCAATTGTGCTAATTCCTTCATTTCATCACACATTGTTTGAGTGATTTTTAGAGTTAGTCTACCTCAAGTTACTTTTTGATACTTGTGGATTAATTGTGATTTCTTATTTGATTTTATCTTTGTTATCAGAATGTATGTATTGTAATATAATGAGCAGTACTTGTTTCTGTCTTTAGTTATCAAAAAGAATATATTATTAGAGAAAGTATATCCTCTAGATTTCCTACTTGGTCAATTCGCTGACATTGAGTTTAATGACTTTAGTGCTTCATTATCTTTCAATATGCATAGATGTATCAAGCATCTCGGACATGATATTGGCCTTTATATCCTTTGTCTTTTTACTAGGGCACTGTATGAGCAGTGGGAGCTTCCGTCATTTCTATAATCACTTCACTATACCTGTTTTCTCATATTATTCTTTGTTTCTCTTCCTTTCACTCTGGATATCGACAGGAAGATAATTTTTCTTGTTCAATCTGTTTCTTTAGCTGTACACCCAAATTTTTTCTTATTAATGTTTATACGGAAGTATCATTTTCTCTATTGTGATAATTCCATCATTTCATCTCAGATTGCTTGAGCGTTGTAGAGAGTTAGTCTACCTCAAGTTACTTTTTGATACTTGTGGATTAATTGTGATTTCTTGTTTGATTTTATCTTTGTTATCAGAATGTATGTATTGTGATATAATGAGCAGTACTTGTTTCTGTCTCTTGTTATTCAAAGGGAATATTTATTAGAGAATGTATATCCTCTACATTTCCTTCTTGGTCAAGTAGATGGCACGGATTTTGCATGCTAACATTGAGTTTAAAGAATTTAGTGCTTCATTATCTTTCAATATGCATAGATGTATCAAGCATCTCGGATGGATATTGGCCTTTATATCTTTTGTCTTTTTACTAGGGCACTGTATGAGCAGTGGGAGCTTCCATCATTTCTATAATCACTTCATTTATATCTATTTTCTCATATTATTCTTTGTTTCTCTTCCTTTCGCTCTGGATATCGAGAGGAGGATAATTTTTCTTGTTTAATCTGTTTCTGTTGCTGTACACTCAAATTTTATTCTTATTAATGTTTATACGTAGGTACCATTTTCTCTATTGTGATAATTCCTTCATTTCATCACATATTCCTTAATAGTTTTATAGAGTTAATCTACCTCAAGTTAGTTTTCGATACTTGGGGATTAATTGTGATATCTTGTTTGATTTTATCTTTGTTATCAGAATGTATGTATTGTGATATAATGAGCAGTACTTGTTTCTGTCTCTTTTTATTCAAGGGAATATTTATTAGAGAAATGTATATCCTCTACATTTCCTTCTTGGTCAAGTAGATGGCATGGATTTTGCATGCTAACATTGAGTTTAAAGAATTTAGTGCTTCATTATCTTTCAATATGCATAGATGTATCAAGCATCTCGGACTGATATTGGCCTTTATATCTTTTGTCTTTTACTAGGGCACTGTATGAGCAGTGGGAGCTTCCATCATTTCTATAATCACTTCATTTATATCTGTTCTCATATTCTTCTTTGTTTCTTTCCTTTCTCTGGATATCGACAGGAGGATAATTTTTCTTTTCAATCTGTTTCTTTCGCTGTACACCCAAATTTTATTCTTATTAATGTTTATACGGAAGTACCATTTTCTCTATTGTGATAATTCCATCATTTCATCTCAGATTGCTTAGCGTTGTAGAGAGTTAGTCCACCTCAAGTTATTTTTGATACTTGTGGATTAATTGTGATTTTTGTTTGATTTTATCTTTGTTATCAGAATGTATATATTGTGATATAATGAGCAGTACTTGTTTCTGTCTTTAGTTATTCAAAGAGAATATTTATTAGAGAAATAATATCCTCTAGATTTCCTACTTGGTCAATTCGCTGACATTGAGTTTAATGACTTTAGTGCTTCATTATCTTTCAATATGCATAGATGTATCAAGCATCTCGGACATGATATTGGCCTTTATATCCTTTGTCTTTTTACTAGGGCACTGTATGAGCAGTGGGAGCTTCCATCATTTCTATAATCACTTCATTATACCTGTTTTCTCATATTATTCTTTGTTTCTCTTCCTTTCACTCTGGATATCGACAGGAAGATAATTTTTCTTGTTCAATCTGTTTCTTTAGCTGTACACCCAAATTTTATTCTTATTAATGTTTATACGGAAGTATCATTTTATATATTGTGATAATTCCATCATTTCATCATACATTGCTTGAGCGTTTTTTAGAGTTAGTCTACCTCAAGTTAATTTTTGATACTTGGGGATTAATTGTGATATCTTGTTTGATTTTATCTTTGTTATTAGAATGTATTTATTGTGATATAATGAGCAGTACTTGTTTCTGTCTCTTGTTATTCAAAGGAATATTTATTAGAGAAAGTATATCCTCCTGTTTTCCTTCTTGGTCAAGTAGATGGCACGGATTTTGCATGCTGACATTGAGTTTAATGACTTTAGTGCTTCGTTATCTTTCAATATGCATAGATGTATCAAGCATCTCGGACAGGATATTGGCCTTTATATCTTTTGTCTTTTTAGTAGGGCACTGTATGAGCAGTGGGAGCTTCCATCATTTCTATAATCACTTCATTTATACCTGTTTTCTCATATTATTCTTTGTTTCTCTTCCTTTCGCTCTGGATATCGACAGGAAGATAATTTTTTTGTTCAATCTGTTTCTTTTGCTGTACACCCAAATTTATTCTTATTAATGTTTATACGGAAGTATCATTTTCTCTATTGTGATAATTCCATCATTTCATCTCAGATTGCTTAAGCGTTGTAGAGAGTTAGTCCACCTCAAGTTACTTTTTGATACTTGTGGATTAATTGTGATTTTGTTTGATTTTATCTTTGTTATCAGAATGTATGTATTGTGATATAATGAGCAGTACTTGTTTCTGTCTCTAGTTATTCAAAGGAATATTTATTAGAGAAAGTATCCTCTAGATTTCCTTCTTGGTCAAGTAGATGGCATGGATTTTGCATGCTAACATTGAGTTTAATGAATTTAGTGCTTCATTATCTTTCAATATGCATAGATGTATCAAGCATCTCGGACAGGATATTGGCCTTTATATCTTTTGTCTTTTTACTAGGGCACTGTATGAGCAGTGGGAGCTTCCATCATTTCTATAATCACTTCTTATACCTGTTTTCTCATATTATTCTTTTTTGTCTTCTCTTCCTTTCGCTCTGGATATCGACAGGAAGATAATTTTTTTGTTCAATCTGTTTCTTTCGCTGTACACCCAAATTTATTCTTATTAATGTTTATACGGAAGTACCATTTCTCTATTGTGATAATTCCATCATTTCATCTCAGATTGCTTAAGCGTTGTAGAGAGTTAGTCCACCTCAAGTTACTTTTTGATACTTGTGGATTAATTGTGATTTTGTTTGATTTTATCTTTGTTATCAGAATGTATGTTGTGATATAATGAGCAGTACTTGTTTCTGTCTCTTGTTATTCAAGGGAATATTTATTAGAGAATGTATATCCTCTACATTTCCTTCTTGGTCAAGTAGATGGCACGGATTTTGCATGCTAACATTGAGTTTAAAGAATTTAGTGCTTCATTATCTTTCAATATGCATAGATGTATCAAGCATCTCGGACAGGATATTGGCCTTTATATCTTTTGTTTTTATTTTGAGGGCACTGTATGAGCAGTGGGAGCTTCCATCATTTCTATAATCACTTCATTATATCTATTTTTCTATTATTTCTTGTTTCTCTTCCTTTCGCTCTGGATATCGACAGGAAGATAATTTTTCTTGTTCAATCTGTTTCTTTCGCTGTACACCCAAATTTATTCTTATTAATGTTTATACGGAAGTATCATTTTTCTCTATTGTGATAATTCCATCATTTCATCACAGATTGCTTAAGCGTTTTTAGAGTTAGTCCACCTCAAGTTACTTTTTGATACTTGTGGATTAATTGTGATTTCTTGTTTGATTTTATCTTTGTTATCAGAATGTATGTATTGTGATATAATGAGCAGTACTTGTTTCTGTCTTTAGTTATTCAAAGGAATATTTATTAGAGAAAGTATATCCTCTAGATTTCCTTCTTGGTCAAGTAGCTGGCACGGAGTTTGCATGTTAATGAGTTTAGATTTAGTGTCATTATCTTTCAATATGCATAGATGTATCAAGCATCTCGGACATGATATTGGCCTTTATATCCTTTGTCTTTTTACTAGGGCACTGTATGAGCAGTGGGAGCTTCCATCATTTCTATAATCACTTCATTATACTCTTTTTCTCATATTATTCTTTGTTTCTCTTCCTTTCGCTCTGGATATCGACAGGAAGATAATTTTTCTTGTTCAATCTGTTTCTTTCGCTGTACACCCAATTTTATTCTTATTAATGTTTATACGGAAGTATCATTTTCTCTATTGTGATAATTCCATCATTTCATCACAGATTGCTTAATCGTTGTAGAGAGTTAGTCCACCTCAAGTTAATTTTTGATACTTGTGGATTAATTGTGATTTTTGTTTGATTTTATCTTTGTTATCAGAATGTATGTATTGTGATATAATGAGCAGTACTTGTTTCTGTCTCTGTTATTCAAAGGAATATTTATTAGAGAAAGTATATCCTCTACATTTCCTTCTTGGTCAAGTAGATGGCATGGATTTTGCATGTAACATTGAGTTTAAGAATTTAGTGCTTCATTATCTTTCAATATGCATAGATGTATCAAGCATCTCGGACTGGATATTGGCCTTTATATCTTTGTCTTTTAGTAGGGCACTGTATGAGCAGTGGGAGCTTCCATCATTTCTATATCACTTCATTATACCTGTTTTCTCAATTATTCTTTTTTTCTTCTTCCTTTTGCTCTGGATATCGACAGGAAGATAATTTTTCTTGTTAATCTGTTTCTTCGCTGTACACCCCAATTTTTATTCTTATTAATGTTTATACGGAAGTATCATTTTCTCTATTGTGATAATTCCATCATTTCATCACAGATTGCTTAAGCGTGTTAGAGAGTTAGTCCACCTCAAGTTACTTTTTGATACTTGTGGATTAATTGTGATTTCTTGTTTGATTTTATCTTTGTTATCAGAATGTATGTATTGTGATATAATGAGCAGTACTTGTTTCTGTCTCTTGTTATTCAAGGGAATATTTATTAGAGATGTATATCCTCTACATTTCTTCTTGGTCAAGTAGATGGCATGGATTTTGCATGTACATTGAGTTTAAAGATTTAGTGCTTCATTATCTTCAATATGCATAGATGTATCAAGCATCTCGGACAGGATATTGGCCTTTATATCCTTTGTCTTTTAGTAGGGCACTGTATGAGCAGTGGGGCTTCCATCATTTCTATAATCACTTCATTTATATCTATTTCTCATATTATTCTTTGTTCTCTTCCTTTCGCTCTGGATATCGACAGGAAGATAATTTCTTGTTCAATCTGTTTCTGCGCTGTACACCCAATTTTATTCTTATTAATGTTTATACGGAAGTATCATTTTTCTATTGTGATAATTCCATCATTTCATCTCAGATTGCTTAAGCGTTGTAGAGAGTTAGTCCACCTCAAGTTAGTTTTTGATACTTGTGGATTAATTGTGATTTTCGTTTGATTTTATCTTTGTTATCAGAATGTATGTATTGTGATATAATGCAAGTACTTGTTTCTGTCTCTTGTTATTCAAGGGAATATTTAAGAGAAAGTATATATCCTCTACATTTCTTTCTTGGTCAAGTAGATGGCCGGATTTTGCATGCTAACATTGAGTTAAAGAATTTAGTGCTTCATTATCTTTCAATATGCATAGATGTATCAAGCATCTCGACAGGATATTGGCCTTTATATCCTTTGTCTTTTTACTAGGGCACTGTATGAGCAGTGGGAGCTTCCATCATTTCTATAATCACTTCATTTATATCTATTTTCTCATATTATTCTTTGTTTCTCTTCCTTTCGCTCTGGATATCGACAGGAAGATAATTTTTATTGTTCATCTGTTTCTTTTGCTGTACAACCCAAATTTATTCTTATTAATGTTTATACGGAAGTATCATTTTCTATATTGTGATGATTATCAATTTCATCTCAGATTGCTTGAGCGTTTGTAGAGAGTTAGTCCACCTCAAGTTAATTTGATACTTGTGGATTAATTGTGATTTCGGTGATTTTATCTTTGTTATCAGAAGGTATGGTATTGTGATATAATGAGCAGAGTACTTGTTTCTGTCTCTTGGTATTCAAGGGAATTTTATTAGAGAATGTATATCCTCCTCTTTTCCTTCCTTCTTGGTCAAGTAGATGGCATGGATTTTGCATGCTAACATGAGTTAAAGAAATTTAGTGCTTCATTATCTTTCAATATGCATAGATGTATCAAGCATCTCGGACAGGATATTGGCCTTTATATCTTTGTCTTTTTAGTAGGGCACTGTATGAGCAGTGGGAGCTTCCTCATTTCTATAATCCACCAAGTGGGGGCTGACTTGAGCATTGCTGATCTTACCGGTTTCTGCATTGTTTGCGTTCAGGCGACAATGACGTCTGTAACAGACTGAATGGGACAAGGGTTTTAACTATGGTACACAATTTAGCTTATTGAAAAGGTGTATTAATATTAAAGAATTAATTTCTTCTCCGTGTAAATGGATAGAAATTATGGTTCTTCGTATACAAGATCTTGTGTTCTGTTTGGTGTGAACATCTCTTGACTGCGGCACCCACCAGCCAGGAACTCTTACAATACCACTTCACAGCAAAGGTCTTCTATGGCTTGGTTTGTCTTATCTTCCCTTACAGCCGAAGTCAGCAGTTTTGCTTTACTCAAGACTGTAACTCAGTCTATTTTCAAAACCCTGCTCAGATATGGTGGACACGTACCCATGATCTGCTGACTCTCGTGTGTGTCGTCATATTTTATAACGGGGGTGTCAAACCCGTTTGCTATGTCTGGCCGTACAGATGGGCCTCTTGGGGTGGGGATAGGGTGGGGGGGGGTTGTGTCCGCAGGAAAGATTACAGGGCTGGCAGCCTAACGAAATGACTTCAAGGGCAGGGAATGTGAATAGCAGTGTAAACACCCCTGCACTTGATTCGTGGTGGGTGTCACATGACCTCAAGATTTATCTCTCTCGATTTCTCGAAGAAAGAGGAATCATAAAAGCAAAACTTTGCAGATGATATTTTCAGTGTTATTCCTTTTATGGAAATGTAAACTTTAATATATCAGTTTTTATCTTCAAGTTATAAACAAAAATACAGAATGTAGATGTATTAGAAAGAGTTGTCTTCCCTTAGTTGTTGTTTTAGTAAACAAAGAGTAAATTGGGTTTTTTCTTAGTGTTACCTGGCAACGAGAAAAGATGGAGTTAAAAAGAGTATTGGAATTTATCTTTGTATTAGTCCACTCACAGAGGGGATAACCTTTAAAAAATTAACTTTAACTTTGAAGGAGATACAATTGATTCACTTATACATACACACAGAGACACACACACACACACGGAGATCGATACGTCTGCACTAAACTTTTAAATGTCGACCTATCGTAACTTTAGATCTTACTCTACACATTAGAATAAATTTTATATTCCATAAAGAAAATCTCACCAAAATTAGATCTGATCTGAAATCACATTTCTTATTATATTTGAAATATATTTTGTAGGGAAGAGGCAAGGGGCAAACTCACCTTATTTAATTTAAATTAACTAATAATAATTGCTCTCCTGTCAGAAAATCATAATGGGCCATCAGTAATCAGACTATTCTATCTGGATGATGTATTTTTGGCCTTTATGTCTCCTATTTCGAGAAATCTAACGTAACCTGACACACGCTGTGTTTTATCTAAAATTAAAACATTACCAAACATTACATTGCAAAACATAATACTATTCCTTGGTAGGTATCAGTGGTTAAAAAATGGCAGGATGTAAAATCACTTCTACAACAACAATGACAATTTACAATGAAAAGAATAGGTGGGTAGATAATAAGTATACTGATATATGACTGACTTTATTTACTTCTGTTGCTTTCTCATACCTGACAACTTTTATTATATGGATCAGTGTATCAAAGTTTGGAGCAAATGACTGGGCTGTGCCAACCTCGAGTATCCAGCTCAAGTGAGCCTGAGTAATTTCAGGACGTAGTCTAGACTTGTTTATGTTCATTAGAGAAAAGATTTGTTCACAGTCATATGTTGTCCAAAACATGGACAGAATTTTTTAAGCAAAAGACTATAACATGGGATAATTTGGCCCTAGATATTGATGAAGTGTGGCAATATCACTATTAAAAAGCTTATTCTTAAAACACAGTCATGCATTTTATAAATTTGATGGCTTGGATTCACAGATAGCATTTTTTTCTTTTAACTTTGTAGCAACTCCAGCTTTTCTATCCACCATCAGTGATGCTTCTTCTGTAGCCAGACTCACAGCTCGTGCCCAGTCTACACCTATTTTTCCAGAGCTTCCACCAAACATTTGAAGATGTCATCACTTGTCGTTGCGTCTTTCATCAGAACCACCTCCACAGACTCTTCTACTACGTGGATACTTGTATCAACCTCTTGAATGGAAATTGCAAGCTGTGCCACATAAGTGATATCCATATTTTCATCAATTAAAACTGAAATGTAAGAAATGTTTTGAATTTGTCCTTCATTTGACTGTTGAGATTCTCTGATAAATTAGTAATTCTCTCTCTGACTGTGTTTCTTTAAAGGCTTGCGTTTGCAAAAGCTTGGCATTTATCTGAATACTTTATTTCTGCAGTCATCAACATGCATTCAAAAAGTTCCCATCGTATAACTTGCCTTAACTGAAGCATCATTTACTGTATGAACATATTTAAATTATGACTGCTAATTTTACAACAAATTTTGTAATTCAGGTAACTTTGTCCTCACCTAAGTTCCCAGTATAGTTAACGTACTTCACAGCATAATTAGTGTTATAATGTCTGCAAATGTTGCATACTTTGGCAACAGAAACCTGTTGTGTGCATATCAACCAGGTTGGCATTTCATTCACTTCCACAACGAAATACAAATTTCTCCACTTTTCTTGAATCTCACAACATCCTTTTTATGTTTTTATTTTTTTTGATAACATAATTATGGGTTCTTTTTGAGTTCAGAAAATATCCTTCAATTAAAAATACTTAGCATGGCCTTACTTGAAAAATATTCCAAATGTGTGGCAGTGGGTGACCGATACCATCAATGAGTAGATTCCTCTTTGATACTTCCTTGGCTCACTTGCTACTGTCTATTGGTAGCCGGTAACTCGGTTGCTTGTGTCGACAACTGGGAAATTGAGACCACAAGGTCAAATTCCTCGATATTTCATACTTGTCGCAGTTTGAAAACCAGATCCAGTCGATAGCTTGATCAGCCCGCAGATCTTTCCATCCGATAAAATGTGGTGTGGGCCACCCATCGAAGAAGGTGTTGCTTAGTTTTGGGCAGTGGGTGCAAAACCAATTTCAAATTAGGATAGTTTGATTTGATGTAATGCGAGCCAATTTAGTTCTCTGGACAATGAATAAATTTTATTTTACTAGGCTTTACTTCCATGTATTTTATATAACTCATATCATTTGTGCTATTGTTGGGAGAGGATTTATCATATTGTTCTTTTAATTGAATAAATAATTGTACTTCCTTGAAACATCATTCCTCCTTTGTTCTCTTTATTTGTTTAGTTTTGTAAGTGTGTATGTGTGTAGGTCAGTCAACCTGTCTGTGTCACCCGCTATCTGTCTTCCATGCACCAGATCTTCTGTTGATATTGGCAGGTGCTATAAAGGATGAGTCCGACTTTTCTTTCACTAGTTGAGTAGGGTGGGGTGCTAGAAATGTGTCTGTCTCGATGTGTGTGTGATCGTCTTACAGGGGAGATGCAGATAAAAAGTTTAGGAGGGGCAGTCGCCGTCAGCCTCTTCACAAGCCGTATGTTTGACCCCCCTCCATTCAGTGATGTCTAAAATAATATACCAACGGATAAATAATGTAGCTATCGGTTACATTATTGTTTGATATCTGTTATGTAATATTCTTGGGAATGAAATATAGAGATTACTACACACTAACGACATGAAATTTACCGGAAAGGAGGCTGCTCCTGTAGAATGTGTCTCCTCATATCCATAATTCAGTGTTTCCATCTCTCCCTGCTGGAACTCCGTTGTTGTGTCGAGTTTATTTACTGAACAGGAAACATATTTTAACACTTCACAATAACACAGGTGCTTGACCTTTATGCAATTAACTGTTGTACTTTAAGAGAAACTATATTGATAATGTAATTAATTAAATTTAATTTAACTTAATTTTGATCAATTTGATTTTGCAGTTTTGGAAAATCAGAATTGTGACAAATAAAAGATAATATGAATAGTTTAACTGAATGTTATTCAAATGGGGATTATATCCTCTCAGTGACTGATTATTGCCATTGCAAAGTGAATATAAAACATTTGTGAACTTGTACAAATCTCATGTGATGGAAGAGTTCTAAAGGATCTTATCATCCATGCTGTCCTTACAGCAATGACTCTCTGGATCAGCCACCAGAGATCCACCCCACCTTACCAGGAATTTGGTGTTAATCCCCATGGACATTTTTCAGCCCATCAAACAACCAGCGAGATATCAAGACAAACAGATTTTATTAAATACTTTAAAATTTGGTTATGAAATAGCAAACTTATGGATAAAAACGCACCTTTAATCCGAATCCTCAAATATAAACAATCTCTATTTCCAATATTGACGATGCTGGTAATGACATAAATTTTGTCTATTTTGTGTTTGAATTATTCCTGGCAGTTTATCGGCCAGAATTTAAGGATTCCACTGATGACATGTCACTGTACTTGGATAAGAATTCCAAAGTGAATATTGCGATGTTAATTCTATGCTCTACTTGTCAAGAGAGATTTCAGGATGAATTCTGTTGTGCTGTCCAATCGTACGATTTGTTAATTTTGTATGTGAACCTACACCACAAATAGCTCATATTTCAGATAAATCTCTCTGTATATAATGAATGTTATCATTTTTATAGAAAAAAGATGCTAACCAATATACACGGACTTTTTATGTTGTGCACTGATCTGATTAATCTGTGATAAACCAGGTAATCTAATGGC
Source organism: Nautilus pompilius (assembly GCA_018389105.1). Taxonomy (NCBI): domain Eukaryota; kingdom Metazoa; phylum Mollusca; class Cephalopoda; order Nautilida; family Nautilidae; genus Nautilus; species Nautilus pompilius. The sequence continues at coordinate 17,262 of JACATO010000656.1, read as the reverse complement.
AGATATATAACATGATCTGTCTTTCATACGAATAAGATAAACTGTGATCAACGTTTTCATACCCGTCGATGATGATTCACTTAAATCTCATAGGTAAAAGTTGCCAAGCAGTTGTGACTGTAAAGGAATATGATATGTTTGTGTTTGGTTTGGTGCAGTACATGGTGAGCACACAGTTACTTCCATCTTCCTAAGTGGTTCAAGTCAGTTCACCAACAATGGTCACTATAGTATGTTGCATGTGTGTGTGCGGTGTGAGAGTGAGTGAGAGATAGAGAGAGAGGGGGCCAAGGAAGTCAGCAGTGTGTGTCAATAATAACAGACCTGTCTAACCTTCCTCTTGAAGTCGCTGTACTGTACTTCTAAAAGAAGATTCCATTGATGGTTAAATTTTATTGAAATGTTTTGTTTGAAAATAAATTTAAAAATAATTTAGGAAGTTTAACTTGATCTTTCTTCAATTCCAGTCAGATTATAACAGCTGAAGAATCTTCTTGAATTTGGCTGATCTGGAGCTGAACGGATGGTAGAAGTGGCTGTGCGCATCACAGATGGCATCGGTTAACTATAGTTTAACAGCTCGGCGAAGATGTGCAGCTGAATGAAAACCAAGCTGTTGTTTCTACGGGGAAAGGTTACAGGGCCACTGAACGGGAGGGAAAGTCTGCATCAGGTGAAAAATGAATGAAGAGAACAAACAAATGCCGATGTCACCAGTTTGTCACAATTACAGTATATTTTTTTTTTTTTGCAAACACAGAAACAGGTCTCATGATAAAGAGATGTTTGTAGTGATTATTCTAACTTCCATGCACATTATAAACTATTATAAAATAGTATCTGTTGTTATATTAACTCTAATCCCCTTTAAAGTGGATCAACTAACGAATCTGAGATGAACTCGCTGCACAAAAACAATTGATCCACGGGGCCTCATGAAGTCGGCCCAGGAATTTGTTTCTCAGCGAGATTATTACCTGTAGCTCCCCAGAGGAGCTTTGGCGTGTGACCCCACCAAGGAACCCTAACTCCTGAACTGCCCTCGAAACTTGTTTTTGTTTCTATTCCTTATTTATACTTTTTTGTTTTTAATTCTGTTAACTTGTACAAACAAATTATCTGATCAATTAATCCTCTATAATTAGTGAACAAATCATCCTATTTTTACCGATGAAAGGTTCCCGGTGAAAGACCAATTCTAGTGTTTGACGAACAGTTTGATCAGAGGACCTTATTATACTGAACTCCCTTCGTGTTGTCCGCTGCCAGTTGTACGAGAAATTCACCAACAAGTATTCACATAATTTTTGTTTTTTAGTTTTGTACTAAAGCTAAAGTTTCTGAATCTGGTGTAAAGGTGTAAGGGTGTGTGGAGGTGTGGCTGGGTCAGGTAAAACAGTTCACCTGTGAGACGTGTCTGACCATTGGGAAAGCGTAGTGAGGTCCCGAGGACAGGAGGGGTGGGATTTACCCGAGTACTTGTGTCTGCGTGATGTGGAATGGAAAATCAGTTTTAGTTGACTAAGGAAAGCTGTCTTGTGTGACTACAGATTTATTTTACGGTTAAAACTGGCTTCTCCTGGCACAGTATCGATGTCTTGGTTAGATGTTTCCTGAGTGGCCCTGGTCTCACTTTGCTGGGTGGTTAACCAGGTTCGGATTCTGCCTGTCAGGCTAGTGCTCAGTGCTAATTAGCTGTTTGCTTATAAGAAAAAACGCAATCTTCCCACCCACCCCCTGAGTATTAACCTGAGGTATTTCCTTGGCCTCTAGCCTTCCTCAGACCCTGTGACTAACATAAGCTACCTGCTCACCAGGGATGGATGGCAGCCAAAACTGAAAGATGATCCTTTTTATTATAACAGGTTAATCCAGAGGGCACCGGCGCAGACTGAGTCATCATTGACGGCCGTCCCACAGATCACCATTCTGTGCACAGGTGAAGATGCCGTGGATGATCAGGTTGTCTATTTTTCATAACAGTTTCTATTTGTACTAATTTTCCCTCATAGGGAGAAACAAGTCAATAATTTCTCAGTGAATGTCAGGGGTTTACCTATCTACGTAATGGTATTTTAATTGTTCCAGACAGCCTGCCATGGGAGTGGTCCTGAGTTACCACAAGGATCTTCTCTCAGCTGCAGTTGTGGGAATTGGAACCCGAGTCCGCGATGAGTGAAGTGACGATTCCCGTCTCCATACCTGGTGTACAGGTCTGTTTATGCCATTTAGTCGTATTTCCTGTGATGGTTATTTTGCTCTTACTCCATACCTCTACACTAGTTCCTTGGAATCTACTGAGGATATCGGTAAGTGTTTGGTGGATTATCTTTTTACCTATATGGTGGCTGTCCCATTATCTCTATTTAAGTCTTTAATTAAGAGAAAAGAATTTGCCATTATTCTGTGCTGTTACTATCTCTTATGACATCCAGTTCATTTTTAAACTTCATCCATCTAATAAAGTCTTCCCTGACCCCAAACTATTTTAGATTTTTCACAAAAGCTGCACTCTACCCCATCAACAACTTCCATCTACTTGAGGGCTGTGAAACTGTCTGTGTCCACTTTATGCAGGATTTGTCTCATAGTCAGAGGGATTCTGTAGGGACCAACCTCCTCGACCTTCACTGGTTGTTATATTCATGACATTGGCCATCTTATTCACTAGAAAGTTAACTATAATTTCAGTGTCATAATTTAGAAGACTAATAAATTTGCTGGTATCCACTCAGGACCTCTCACCTTTCTGATAACATGCAGGGGGTGAAAGTTGTGCAGCAGTGGCTGAGTGAGAACTCCCTTTGTTCGAAGCCCTGTTAGCTATGCAGCTGAGGTTGCTAACTAGAAGGTATCTGAACCCTTTGAATGGATGTTACTTCCAGAGGATTTATTACTGTTTAATCCCTTAACACCATCTTTTACTTTACTTTTGTTTATGGGTCCTTCACATGTTTTTAGTTTACAGTCTGGTTTTCACAAAATAGCGTTTTGCGCTGGGGACCTGTCTGTCTGTTCTGAAATAACTCTTTGTAATACCGCAACCTTCTTCTTTGACGATTGTCTCCCTTGTCTGTTAGGATGCAGCTATTTTAGAGTAGTCATTAGTTTACCTACTGCCCTGGTCTTTTCTAATCAGTAGTAGACTGCTGCATTTCTCATCACTAGTGATCTGTGTCCTGGCCCTTAATCCAGCCCCTATAGTTTTAGAGTGGGTTCTGCTCATTTCTTTTTAATATTTGCCAAGTCAAGCTGCAAGTACAGAGTTTGCAGCTGCGTTGCTTCGCATAAATCCCCTCTATCATTAATATCTGGCCGATGCCCACTACATTTTGGTCAGGAATGTAATGAAAAACACTGATCACAGTCAGCATCTGGAGAGAAGGAAATAAATTAAAATTTAATGCTACTTTTAAATTCTGGAAGAAGTTGATGTGCTACCTTAGAATCTTCAGTGCACACACTAAGACCACCAGATTCTTTATACTTAACTGGTTTGATACTGGCAATGATTAGACATCTACACAGTTTCTATAGGAGACTTTTACATACATCGCCGTTCAAATTTGGGTAGAATAAAACATTTGTTATTGTCCTTGCTAAGGTGAAGAGTCCTCCATCTCTGCATTCCCATCAGGGATATCCCCCAACTCCTTTTTTCAGTGTTGTCCTGCTTATTTTAAAACCACGAGTTCCCTTTTTTGTTTCTTTGCTGTGACCGCAGGCTTTGTTTCCACGTGTTTAGGGGAATGTTTCTTACCCTTTCCCTCTGCTTCAAGGTTTTCATCTACCAGCTCTGGCCTTAAGACACTGCCTTCTGTATTTGCGGAGTCTGCAGCTTTGGGTTATCTGCTGCATTTGAAAAATGTTCCTGTTGTCCTCAGTGGAAACAGTGGTGTAGATTTTACTACTTCGTCATTTTGCCTTCCAAAGAGACGTATTTGTATACTGTAAAACACAATTAATGCATGTACTTCATTATTATTATTATTAGATATACCGTGTCTAACAGATATCGATTCATGTAAAGATTAAGAGATGCTGCAAAACAAATTTTACACAACCTCCACAAGTCAGATCGGTAGTCACCTGTCTGTGGCTGCAATATTCCGCTGCATGACATTTGATTAATTTGCTGACACTGACGGGTACTGACTGACCACTGATTGACTGACAGTTGTTTCGCATCCTTATTTATTATGAGTAAGAACATTCAAAAAACATATTATTGCTGGTATAAAGAAATACATTTTGGCAAATTCTGGCATAGAAGTGTAAAATATACACTCATTTGAAACAATTCTCCTTACAGGTTACCATTACATCAGTACAGACAACAGATATTTTGCTTTTTAGTTTCACCAATCAAAAATAAGTACATTATCTTGATTAAGCTTTTATCATTTTGGAAATATAGTAGCATCTTTATAGGAGATACTCTAAAGCTGACGATAAAATCAAACTGTTTGTTGTTGCAATCTTGTGCCTTTTAGTTGAGCCAAGTTGTCCTGCTCTCTGCTGCTCTGGCCATTTTGGATTAGATTAATGTGTAAAATCTGAAAGGGAGGAGATTAGTGAGATTGCAGGTTGAACAAATCTAATTATGTATATATTTAGTGTGATGGATATGATATATTTGCACCAGCTGAGTTGTGTGCATAAAATATATGGATATGATCACATGAAGACACCTGTTCTCAACACATTTTTGACTCAGAAAATTTAGAATAAATCAAATATCTGATGTGCATCTTTACTAACTTCACACACACACAACTTGCATCTAATTGGGTTAATTTGGTCAGAACCCATTTTAAACTTCCAACATCTAAAAATACATCTGGATATTCGTAAAGATTTCTATCTCAAATTGGTATGTTGTGGAATTCCTTTTTGAGCAGAATAGGCTCAGCTCTCCAGTGGTTAACCACGGTACTATTCTCCATCACCAGAATGGTCTTTAATGTTGAGAGATTATCTCCCTTATAGAGATTAATTTACTCCACAACAAAACGTTGTTCCCAACAAGTCATTGTCTTGTCATTTAAAACAAATGTTTCTCATTTTTATCAAAACCAATAATTAATATGAATATAAAATAAACCTTTAAAAAAACATGTACAAGCTACAACTTTAGTAATGAAGTTTCAGATTTTATATATAGAAATGTTTCTTTTATTCATTAAAATATTGTCATTTTGACTTTTTAACACCTTTGAAATGTCCATGTAAAATATATATTTTATTTTTAATACAAAAATTATAAACAAATGAGATGAATCTGATAAATGTGGAACTTATCCCTTTCAATACCAGAAGTGATCTCAGTGACATCAGCAGGACATGAAACTAAATTTCCTGACAAAAACTGGATAATTAGCATTGATCATTGGATCTTTACAAATTGTTTGATGAAGTGCAGCCAGTGACTCTTAACAGATTGTTTCATTGGTGGTTATTAACCTGGCACCATACCATTGAAACCATAAATATATAAAATAGTCTCAATATTTATTTCATGCTAAAAACTTCCTGTTTCTGTTATGTTGAAAAAAATGAAAGTATTGTTTTAAAAGTCTGGTCACCAAAGTGTCCCAGTGAATATCAATAAAGCAGCAGACATCTTTAGAATTGTGTGGATTTCTTAAAGAGGTGAATTTGTTTTGATGGCTGCATTTCATTTTAAATTAATTTTTCATAATAAATTTTTTTTTTGTTTTTTTTAATTTCTTGAATCCCTCCATAAAAGCACAACCTCTCCTCTCTAGAGTGAGAACTTTAAGGTGGTAAGTTTCCCATTTTCAAAAACTTTTCATCAGTTAATTCATATAACTGATCATTTCCTCAGGTGGGATACATGAAGTCTGCCTCAGACGAGTCCAGGATACAGGGATGGTTGGTGCTCACCATCCTTCTGTATCACAGTTTCTGGCTACATTTGCTCTTTATCCCATTGTAAAAAAATCATCAATCCCATTCTCCAGATAATGAGTCTTTGTCTTTTTATTATAATTGGAAGAATAAAAGATTTTGCTCAGTTGTGTGTGACATTACATAAAGTGGTGATGTCTGTTCACAGAAAACAGGATCAAGAAGAGATGTTATCACACCCCAATGACAAAACAGCAGCAGAGTAAAACAATTGACATTTGGCAGAGTCCTGTCAATTCACAGGAGGTTCAAAGGTCAATTTTTAGGACAGAATGCTATGACACAGTGGGAAGGGCCTTGCCAGCACCTCTGTTATTCCATCTGTGTATGGATTGTCCACATGTGCAATACGTACACAAATAGCAGAATAAAAGAGCACTGTTTTGACAAACACAAACAAAACAGTAGCTTTTAAAATCTGTTCAGCTTGAAAATATTAATTACAGCAGCAGCAGCTCTTTGAGGGAAATGAAAGTGAAAATTGAAACAAAAAAGTACATCTGTGTTGCTAGATATGGAGAGTGTGGCTGGTTTGCCCTGCTGTTAACTTGATTCTTACGCGCACATTCTACAAGCACCAAGAGACCATTCCGATAAATTATCATGGTCACAGCGATAATCAAATTTCATAGGAAATTGGCAGTCTATGTAGATAGGGGAATGCATCTGAACAAATTTTTCTCCAGCATATTTTAGAATAAATCAGACATTATCGATGGAGTTTAGTAAATAAATGTCATTGCTGCTTCAGTACTTGTCACTGCCTGGAAGAAAGTATGAGTGATGGATACACGTTGACAGGAGTTAGGGTTCACTAACAGGGCTCCTTTAGGATTTTACCAACGTACTTTTCTCTTCTTTTTCCAACCAGCAGTGGACCAACCTCGAATATTTCTGTGGGGGATGAATCTTTTGTAGACTATCTCATCAACTTTCTTTGTTTTTGTCTTTTACTGTTTTGGAAAGACAATTCTGAAACATCAATGTGGACACACAAAAGTTTCTTAAACGATGATTTCCCATAACAGAAAGACAGCCACAAAAATTTGAGATAAAATGTTGTACAAGGATCACGGCTGAGTTCAGTATTATTTCTGTATTTTCATTTTTTCCTCATTATTATTATTATTATTATTATTATTAAAAAGGACAAGGACTGATGATGTAGGGTCCTCTGCCTGATGTTCTATTGCCATAGGAAAAATGTCATCAGCTCATATAACCTCAAACGATGGCATCAGCTGCTTTTAGATATTTATTACAGATATTTAAATGTCCTTCTAAAATTACAAGAAGATCAAATAAAACAAAATGTCCTCCATAAACATAAAAAATAAAAATTTAATCAAAAAAAGATCCTTGAAAGGCTTTAAAAAAGTGAAAAGCAAAAGGAATTAGTTTTCTAAACATAAAACTCCTGATCTTTGTCTGACAGTAAACAAACTTTCCTTTTAATCCAGAAAAACAGAAGAGAAATTGAAAACAGGCAAACAGGAGATTTTTTAAGCCTCAAACAGCCGTCCACATGGGTCACATTTAACTGTTTAAATGTCAGTAAAAACATGAGAAATAAAACAACCAAAAGAGAAGAATCTAAATATGTCTGAGTAACCAGTTGGCAGATAAACATCTTACATATAAGGGTGCAGTGGAAGAGCGGGGCGGTGACAGTTCTGTGATCTTGTATTGGAAGGGGGAGATAACTTCTGGCTAATGCACCATGGCATTTAAAATCCATAGCAAGAGACCAAATTGTTCATTGAAATGGATCAGTAGGAAATGAGTTAATATCTAATGTATTATAGCACATTAAATTTCCATCATAAAGAGATAAATTTCTTATCAAACGATAAATCTCTATTTACATCTTCCATTTCAGAACTTGACAACTCCTTAGATACATTTTCAATGTGTAGATTCTTCAAATGAATAAACAAAAATATATTCAGAGCCTAAAAATCCTTTCTTCAAGGCTGGAATAAAAGAGCTTCCTTACCGTGATTCTCTAGCTATTGTGGGAAAAGCACAAAAGAGTCAACAAAACACCTCGTTGCGGTTTCTGGTGCCAGAAATCTCAAAATTCAATGGATGGTCTAATTATCAAAGCTCATCTGACTGAAAGCAGAGCTTCAGTGCCACTTGGCTTCCAGCAGAGATAATCGAGAAGAAATACGTAAACCTATAAATAAACAACATTGCATTAATACAGACAAGAGCAGAAAAGTCAGTAAAGACTCTTATTAAATACCTGTTTCTAAAGACATTGAGTATATGTGTGTATGTATATTTATGTATGTGTGTTCATGCATTTGTATGTGGGCATGTATATATCTATATTTACGCATGTGTGTATGTGTGCATTTTTATGTACATTCATGTGTATGTGTGTGCATGTATATATGAATATTTATGGTTGGGTGAATATGTGTATTGCGTTTGTATTTATGTGTATGTGAGCATCTATATTTATGAATGTGTGTGCATGACCTATGCATATATATATGTAATTGAATCTGTGTGCAATATATCATATGTATGTATGTAGTATTATATATATTATATGTATGTATGTGTATGCATTATTGTATAATGTTTGTGTTATTCATACTTATGTATCTCTGTATGTGTGTGCATGGACATATGCATCTTATGTATGTGTGTGCTTGAGTGAATGCATATTTCTTTATGCTTATATTTGTGCACTCATGTGCATATTTAAGTGGATGGGCATGTATGTCTGGATAGTTATGTGTATGCATATCATTGTGTATGCATGCATACTTATGTGTATAATTGTTTGCATGCATTTATGCAAAATTATATAACGATGCATTCTTATTTATCTGTATGTATGTGTTTGCATATATGTATGCATATTTAAGTGTGTGTGGATGTATGTATGCATATTTATATATATATGTGTGTGTACATGACATGCATATTCATGTGTGCCTTATGTATTCATATTTATGTACTTGTGTGCATGTATGTATATTTGTGTATGTGCATGAGTGTATGCAAATTTATGTATGTCGGTATATTGGGTATATATGCGTCTGTGTACATGCATATTTATATGTGTACATGCATGTATGAATATTTAATTAAATGCATGTTCATGAACAATGGATATTTATTGCGTGTGCATGTATGTATGCAAATGAATGTATATTTAAGTTTGTGTTATGGATATTTATATGTGTATGTGTGCATATATGTATGCCTATTTATGTATTTTTATGTGTGCATATATTATTATATTTATGGGTTTTTATGTGTGTGCATATACGTATAATATATTATGTAGGTTCTTGTGTGTGCATATATGTATGTATATTTAGATACGCGTGTGTGTGTGTGTGTGTATGTATGCATACTTATGTATGTTTGTGTGCATGTATGTATACTTATTGTTGTATGAGTATTTATTTATATCTGTGCATGTATATTTATTGTGTGTTTTTTTATATTTGTGTTTGTGTGTGCATGTATATATACATATATGTGTATGTTTATGCATATTTATGTATGTGTATCTTTGTGCATTCTGTATGTGTGGACATATATAGATATTTAAGTATGTGTATATGTTGCATGTATGTTTGTATCGTTATGTGTGTGTGTATGTGTGCATGTATTATGCATATTTCCGTATGTGTGTAGGTCTGTCCATGTACGTATGCATATCAAAGTATTGTATATGTGTGCATGAATGTATGGATATATATATGTTTGTATGTGTACATATATGCATGCATATTTGTGTGCATTTATGTATTCATATTTATGTATTGGTATATGTGTGCATGTATGTATGCTTATTTATTTATTTGTAATTGTTTACGTGTATTTATGCATATTTATGTATATGTGTATGTGTGCATTTATGTATTGATATTAATGTATGTATGGGCATGTATGCCTGACTATTTATGTATGTGGTTATGTGTGTCGGTATATGTTTATAATTATTCATGTGCGTATGTGAGTGCATCAGCTATGCATGTTTATGAATGTATGTATGTGTGTGTGATCTGCATGTATTATGTGTGTGTGTGTGTGCATGTATGTTTGCATACTTTGGTATGTGTATGCATCTATATACATATATATGTATGTTTGTTTGCAAGTACGCATGTTTAATTATTTATGTGTATAAATTGTTCACATACATAATCATATTCTTGTGTTTATCTGTGTCATGTATGTATGCACATATATATGTGTGCATTCCCGTATGCATATTTATGCATGATTTTATGTGAACATGTATACATATGATGTGTGTATGTATATTTATGTATGTGTATATGGTGTGTTTTCTTTTATAAGGTACACATCCTTATTTAATTAAATATACACCAGTGAATATAACAAAACAGTCTTTGTCCTTCAAATAGATCATTAAATAACATCTTTGTTAATATTCGTCTGTCAAATAAGTGACTTCTGATCATAATAAGGCGGCCACCACAGTCACAGAACCAGCCGTTGATCTCAGGAGAGGCCGAGTCCCTTCAAAGATCTGTAGACATCGCCAATGCTGCAAAATGTATAAGGTGTAAATTAAAGTTATTTTCATAAACTGGGGTACAATGGATGCGGTTTCATCAAACCCATATTAAAGGAATCCAAGGCAAGTTCTGATTTTTGCTTGGGCGGAAACGGGATACAGACCTATGGGATGTCAGACTTCTGTGAGGAGTCACAGTTCCGTCAATTAAGTCAGGTGGATGAACCTGGATGTAGAGGAATGACAGCTCAGTATTTCAGAGATTTGCTTCTAGCCCACAATTTAACGGGGTGGTTTTAGTATAATAGGGTGATTGTGGCTGGTGATGATGGAGAGACTGATCTGTTGTTCTCGATAAACACCTGACGACTCTTACAACAGGTGGTTTAAAATTTAAAAAAACATTTGCTGCATGAAACGTTGGTGTTTCTTGCCATACGGCCATAGACAGCTATAACTTTATAGGAGACTGTTGTCGGTCCCTTCAGGGCACCGAGGAGCAATCACAGGAATCCGATTGGAAACCTTTTATGGAGTAAATTCTTCACCAAATGCAGGAAACAAGACCTACGCCATTGGCCGTTCTGACTGACGTTTGGCCATAGTTGGTCACTGCTGTCCTACAAAATCTATTGCATATCCTCCACAACATCCTTGCCCTTTAAGTGAGAAGTCTAAACGTTTTATGGTCCTTACTTATATATAGGCCACAATAAGTCTACTTATGATTTAACTCCACACAACTTCTGGAAGGGCTCTGTATTCCATATTTCTTTAAGAATCATTTACCGAAATAGCGACTTAATTTTCATAACAATGAACCTTCTCTGTTGTTCTACAGCATTTCAGAGTTTATTTGAGTGGAGCTTTGTGTAGAAAAGAAGAAGAAAAAAGCGAATATGGCAGAATTTCCACGTTGGAAGTAAATATGTATCCACTACTATCTGTTGAACGCTGATTCGGTATTAAGCTCCTGGTTTGTTTTTAATTCCTTAGTAAAAAATTACGAATTCTAAGGAACCTGGCGCACCCGCCATTTTTCGTACACCTGCTGAGCCAAGGACGAGCGACGTATAACAGAGCTGAGCCAATCAGCGCTCAGCGTCTTCGGCTCTAACGTACAGGTGCCTGCTCAGGTTGGTAGGCGCTAATAACTACAGCGGTATCTTCAGCTCTGATAAATGCCATTTTCGGATAATATATCTCTTTGCACGTCACCTTGTTTATTCTTTACTCCATTTGCTGTATTTACCAGTAAACAATGTTGGTGATCGTGTCTCATTCATAGCCAAGAATGAAACATTAATGGGGACATATCTCCACAGATCAACGAACAGTCGAAAGGTTTAGATGGAAACCTTTATAACAAAGAATTAATTCAGTTTGAGGAAACGAAGACAATTAAACAAATAAAACATTGTGTAATATTTATTTCTTTTTCAAATATGAAGCTCTCAAATCTTGATTTATTTCCATGTTAATTATATCTTCTCTGTTATTTGCCTTCCTCTCTCTAACTTTGTTTTATTTACAAATATTATTTCATTCCTAATTTCTCTAGTTTGATGATATAAGTTAAGTTTCCCGTTCATTAGTGGTTACCCGATGAACTTTAGATATGATCGCATGATGACTGGCAACAAGTTCTAAAGGTACAATTTCGGTTGTTTATTTTGTTGGGATGTGACAAATAGCAGAAAACATTAGATAAGTGAAGACGTCTTCCTGACTGTTCTCAGGTACCTGTCCGTCCACATTTGTGAATTAACACCTGACATTGCTGAGAAATAAATTATGCGTTTTAATACAAGGTCAAGGCAATGGCGTAAATGTTAAGTTTCTTAACCCCATTTATTATTTACATATGTATTTATTATTGGACGCATTTTAGTTTGAATCAGAATTTTATGCTAAACACGGCCACGTCAATACGTTTCTTTTACTGATGATGGAATCATAAGTACAAGGGCAGATAACTACTGAAAGCAAGAACATAAAATTACTGCTCATATCGTTTTTCTTAATGGTAAGAAAATCTGTTGTTTGCTTCAAATAAATTACTTAACGTATAGGTTTAAAGATAAAAACACACCTACATTATCAACATTTTTATAATATCGGTGAAATTATATTATTTTAACATTAGATATACAATAAATCATTAATGCCTATCATGAGATCCACTCTCAAGACAGTCTGTTCAACATTAGTCAATTGAATGATACATTTCCCAGTTAATGTTCCCCGTAGTTTCTAACTCTCTATTGGTTGTAGTTGATCTGAACGTTAACACCACAGTAACCGGACTTCGGTGTTACTGATTTTTATAATTCAAATCAAATCTGAAAATTAATTATACTTTACTGTTGATAATTAAAACTAAACTTATGTTAGACGACTTTTTAAAGAACATCCATCTCTGAAGTTATCATAATGAAAAGCCATTCACGATTAATTAATAATATATTCATATAACAATTGCATATTTGATTTTTTCTTTAGTTTTCATCCTGAATTGAAACTAATAAACTATACTTTGAAACCAAACTGCCATTTACTAATTATGTTTGTCTACTATTTGTTTTTAAAATGTATTCAGTAATAAGATAAGCCAACTTAGATCAAAGCGACTGTTTCCAAATGAATAAAGAAAGCATTTAAATATTCTGTCAACCTTTTCGTAAACTGTGAAATTAGTTTAAATAATATTCTTAATGGTATATGAACCTTGGAGCACTCATCCTTTACCTACTGCTTAATTAGTTAAAATAACATAATTTTAAAAGGCTTAATTTATTATTTTGTGATAGTTATAATATAACTTACACATCTTTGTTCTGTCTTCTCGCTGTAGAGGCTGTTACTGGCAAAGATGGTAAGAATAACAGAGCTGAGCCAATCAGCGCAGAGCGTCTTCGGCTCTAACATATGCCGGCTCAGGTTGGATTAATTCTTTTTATCTACAATAAGGTTAATTACAACTTCGTTTCAACCATATTTGATTGCATTTCTATCTATAGGATTTTTTTACTTTTACTCTGTTTTCTTACACTACTACCTATAAGTTACCTTTCTGTACTAACGAGGACCGCACTTTAAATTAACCTCTATTTTCTCTGTCTTTTATAACAAAAATCAAGATGGCATCAGAGACCCTGAATGTAAGTATTTTATCTAACGATTCTTTCTTTGTAGTAGCAGTTAGAATATTACCGTCCAAAACACAAGGAAACCGTATAGAAATGTCCTTTTTATGTCGGCGCCAGGTTTACAAGCTAAATATACATCATTTTACCTTTTTCTTTGTGGAAAAAGTACGGCCCTAAATTTCTCAATTTTAAATAATTATAAAATGTTTAACTGACTAATTAATGTGTGTGTGGTTTTAATTTGTTCGTTACTGTCAATGATTATTTCTTAAGTTAGCATCGAGTAAAGGAGAGTTAATCCAGTGTTGATTTAAATTGTGGATGTATCTGTACTGCTATTTTGTTTCTTTAAAATTAACGTAATTTATGGGATAAATGTGCAGCTGAATTCTGAAGTTCGTTATCTCCTCAGGTCCTCAGTGAAAGAAAAGAATATTTTCTGGTCATCACTAAAAATGTATATATTTTCAATTTCTCCCTTATTCTATACAGGAAGAGTTATTAAACTAGAAACTGTTGGAGCTTATAATTTTAAACATATTTAAATATTTTTTAAAATTTTACTAACTTCATTTCTTCGTCCATTTAAATTTCGTGTTTATCTGTTTCTTAGGTCTGTTAATGTTCATCTTATTGCGTTTCAAGATCAATTACTGAGACTCCCAACACTTTAAACACATAAATAATGAGAGAACTGTCAAATAAATAGAAACAACAAGAATTAATTTTCTTTTTATTCTCATTTGTCTCTTACTTTTCGTGTAATGTGGCCGGTTTGATTATATTTTATGGCCTTCCTTGCCTCGGTTGTTCGTAATTTGTGGATTAAACGGGCTTAATTTGTGGATATATTGATAGAAAATTTAAAATTATTAAATAATTCTCAAATTTGATGAGTCAGAAGATTAAAATAATGTACTGGTAATTCTTTGTTTCAAGAATCAAACCAAAAATATCACTATTTATTTAACTTCACTCGCTTACAAATAAATTAGTGAGCACATTTTAGATTTAAACACAAATTATATTTAAAAATTAATTAATATCACTGAGTACAATTATTTTATTTTAAATTATATTACAAAAATGTTTACGCATTTTAACTATTCCGATTATTTGAAACAATTTATTGTCCGAGAAGTAATAGTTTATGACATCTTACAGTGAACTTTGCCTTTACTTTCCTCTTCTATTTAAATCATCCATTTGATGGCGAACAGATTAAGTTCAGTAACTGAAACTTACATCCATCCTCTGTGTTAGGGCTGTGAAAGTCAACAATACAAATGTATATTTTTAAGAACTAAAATAAATATTTGTGATCTTAATTAAAACTTAGTATCACCTATGAAGCTGATAATACAAATTGATACGTTTAAAAGTATTTTATTCTAATGGATTTCCCAGCTGCATATTAAATCAACATTTTGTTTTTAATTTGTTAAACCTTTACGGGGTATGTTACTCTAAAGGATCCCAAACATGCTCATACGGTAATAGTTGCCAAGTCTTTGTTACCACACACAAAATCAGAGATACAAATCATCAGAGAATGAAGCCGAAACATTCATTTTCTGAAGACCTCATGGAGTAAATACACTTAAATTCTAACTGACCTCTCGTATTTATCTAAATTTTATCTCTTTTCACTTGTTAACCTCTGGTTAATCTTTTACAAAAATATTAAATGTTTTTTTTACGATTACTATCAGCTGAGTGCAAAGATAACTTTTAGACTTTTAACATATTTGCATGTGGAAATACTAGCTAACAAGCAGAACTATTTACATCAGAAATACTTCACCTGTCACAAGATCGGTGAAATATCAACTGTCTCCCACTTCAGGTGACCGTTTATCATCATGTAGGTAGCAAATAACAACTGGTAAATACCTGACGGAAGACGGACTTAAACTATAACATTCACTTGTTACAGGATCACCATCTATGAAATAATTTCATTATCAATATTGTTTTATGTAATTTCACTGCTAATTTATACTGTTAATTACTTGGTTAAAAGTTTATTTTGTAAAAGCCGGTTAATTGCATAACCTGTGTTCTTACCTTCTGACAGACGATCATTAATTGTATAATTGGTTGTTCATGGCGCCATCTACTTAACTTATAGTCAGTATTCTTCATTACCAATGGGCTGATTATTGCTGATAAAGTTCCTTGAGTCTCTTATTTCATTCTGACCACTTACTTTCATGAAGTAAGTGCCTGTATTTACTTACATGCTTATTCTATTGAGTCTTCAATACATTCAGGTGTTAAATACTATTTCTCTCTTTCTTTTTATAACCGTTGTCTTAATTTACATAATTGAGAGGTCGTTATTGTCGTCGTCAACCACTAATCTTGTAAAATAAAGTTTTATATCATAAAAATAACAGTATAATTGATATTTTGTTCTTTAACTTGATTAATTGTAGTATCTTTTAATAAGGTGTAAGATATTAAAAAGTGATGAAACGTAGAACTTATATTGTGAGTAGCAACATTTACTAATTTTGATAATTGATGAAGCCAATCAGACGAACATCAGCAGAACTGGCACTGACTCAGGCACTTGCATTATACATCAGCTGAAGTTTAACACTTTGTCGCGCACTGGTGATTGGCTTCCTTGAAGAAGATTACAGATGCTGAGTGGAACCATGCAATATTTGGTTCATTATACTTGCTGCTGACCCCTTTTTTGAAATCAATTACTGAATTCACGAAAGTGTTTAATTATATGGTCAGGGACATTTTGTCAGGCGTAATTGTGTCCTACGAAGTGATGGTAATTTTCATGTCATACAAGAGACTTTGAACTGCGTTGATACTATAGTTCTTGGCAGGAATCAGTGGTCATTAGAATTTTAGGACAAATATTTCTTTAGGAAAGTGTCTATGGTGAGTCTCTACTTCAGATTTTACATGACACTGTACTTTTAAATCCAGCACTTGGACAATTCGTGTGGCTTGAACACTCATCCACTTACTATATTATGTGACAATAACTTAGTAAAAGGCTTCCTAACCAATGGTTGGGCAGATCTGGTTTTGATTAGTAGCCTCAAAGATCTTGTGATTTATCAACCCTAGAAATGTTCTAATGCAGTATCGTGAAGGAAAGATAGTAGGCTGAAAACCACATACCTTTGCTAAACTCAAAGAAAGAAATAATGGAGATAATACATCAAAAGAATCGTCAGCTTTTCAAAATAGTGTACCATGCTTTTAGGAAATTCCCTTTGTCTTTATACAAAAAGAAGTCTGAATGTCTAATTTTTGTTTTCGCGATAAGTATATGATCTTCATGTTATGATGTATAAATATGTAGATTGCATAAATGTAAATTAATAGAGATTTGGTTTTCTCATAGAAATAAGTTCTCAGCCAAGATTTCAGCTTCATATGATGAAAAATTAGAATTTCTAACTCCACAAACATTAAGTGGGTGATGAAGCTGCTAGTGAAAATTATATACCAAAGATCTTTCTATAAAATCCTGGCAGTTAATATCCAATTATATACTATAAATATAACTTAATGTGTTGGATGCATTTGAGATAATAATTTAACAAAAATGAGATTTTTTCAGTTTACACAGGACATGTTTTCTTATGTTGAAGAAAACTTCCAATATTTTCAGTTTGTTTTGTAATTTGTACACAA